>OX451736.1:1571955669-1572288332 GCA_948472305.1 Vicia faba | reverse complement strand
ATTTAATTTAAATTTAATCAAATAATCAACTTTTCCTATAAGCAATTACATGAACAGGTTTATGAGAATCAAGGAGAAACAATCTACTTTTTCTATAAACAATAATATAAACAGATTTATGAGAATCAAAGAGAAATAATCTATTTTTTCCTATAAATAATTACATGAACAAATTATGAAATCAAACCTTATTGATGAAATTGTAAGAGCTGTGAATAATGGAAGCACACCAAATAGAGAAGATGAAATTGGAAGAGGAAGATGAATGGAGATTTGACTGGAGAAGAAAAAAAGGAGTCTAACGTGTGAGACTCTAAATGTCTGGCAGAGAAAATGAAACGCTTCAACTTTTTAGGGTCTAATATTACATTTCTCTCTCTTAATAAATACATGAATATTTATTATTTATTTTTATAAATAAACATAAAGGAATGACTAAAAAACGTAATCTAAAATATATATATTAAATTAAATATATTAAAAATAATAGGCGGGGCGGGGTCCCCGCGGGGCGGGGGGTGTATTCCCCGTCCCCGTCCCCGAAATGCTCTCGGGGGAATTTTCTCCCCATCCCCGCCCCCACGGGGAAAATTCCCCATCTTTGGGGCCCCGAACGGGGCGTTCCCCGCGGGGATCCCCATTAACAGGTCCAAACTGACATCCCTAAGTAGTAGTTATGGTGTAACAGAATTGAATCCACAAGATGGACAAGTTTGACAAATTATGCAAACATTTTTATGAGATTGCTGAAGAAGCCGCTGAGTCTGAAGATGCAACTAAGGACCTCCATCAAACATTGCACCTGTTTAATTCCAATATGTCTACCCAGGATGGTACACTTGATAGAGTTAGAGAAAATTTCATTTAGGAATCCAATCCAAACAATAGTAATAGAATTTGCAGTTCGTTGCATGTCAAGCGCAAAGGTCGTCCTCCAACAAAAAATATAAACGTCTGTAAATGAAACGATTGTTAAGAGGTCAAGGAAGCAAACAAAAAAAGTGATCACAAGAGATCAATACAGTATGTCTATTTTGCTTAATAAATTATATTTTATCCAAATAAATAAGTAGATCTTACATTATTTATTTATCTACATGTGTAGGACTGCAATATTGGAATGGTGGGAAATCAGTTTGGAAGTAACATTTGTGTAGAATCATCTCTTGAGGTTGTTAATGGAGAAAATTTCCTAGATTCAAGATTCTGGTTTATGTCCATTATAATATTATATTAACTAGATTTTGATTAAATATGTATTAGTTGAGGAATATGTTGTGTTTTTATAGTTGATGAGTTCATATGTACTAGTCGTAAAAACTTATGTAGTAGCAGAGAATTATTTATGTGTACTTATTGAGCTACTAACTTTTTCACTTATTTGATTTATGCGCGTCATATGTATATTGTTGTTCAGATTGGAAGTAACCAATCATTCATGTATCTTTTGAAACATGTGAAACACCCTTGATGGGTTCATCCCAAGTTCATACAATTAATGACGAGTTTGGGAATTTTTTTTGTTATTAACTAGTGGCATGTGTACTTTGTGAATGACTGCCACATATATATGCTAGTTTGAATAATATGAAGACAAGTTTGAAAATTGTGCATGATGGTGTGGTGTTTGCCCCATCTGGTTAATCTTGATTAATTTTGCATACCATTGTCCTCTGATTAATACTAAACTAATGATAATATTTTGGTGGTGCGGGTTCTTCTTTGGGTGGAGTCACTTTTGTCATGTTACAGTATTGTAAATGTTTTACTAATATATTTTGATGTGTATAATGGATAAATTGTAAAGCATGGTATTAAATTGGTTAACTTACTATAATGCAGATTATTAAGTTGTAAATAAAATATGGTTAATGTTGTTCAAAAGGTGGTTAATTGTTTAAAAGTTTGCTTACTTTGTACCCACACATCAAAACAGAGACATTTGTAAATAAAACTTGGTTAATGTTGTCCCACAAGCTGGTTAATTTTTCCCAAGCTTTGGTTAATTCGCAACAAGACATCAAATCATATGTTGGAAATAAACCTGGTGTGATACGGTGGGAGAACTGACTTGAGGTTTTGCGTTTGTGTTCGCAAATGTATCGGTTTAGCAAGAGTCGCCACCGACTTTTTATTTGATCCTAGGAAAGGTCAATAAGCACAGGAAATACCTTTGAAATGTTTCTTGGGTGAAAAGGGAAGGTGCAAGCACCCTTTTCATCCATGGTTATCCATGGGCTCTTAATTACTTGTTTAGATCACTTGCTTTTACTTTTCAATTGTTTGAAATGGTGCTTTGTGTGTGGTTTTTGAAAATGTTTTAAAAAGAGGCCATCATTGTGGCAATCTTTATAATGATTCTTGTTTGAATATATACAAAGGTGTATTGTCTTTCGAAAAGATATCAATGTTTGAAAGTTTGTTTTTGGGAAATGTTTGAAATTGTGTTGTGAAGTGTATTTGAAAATAGCAAGGATGTTTTGCAAGTTTTGATCAAGTAACTAAGAGTTGTCTACCCTATTTTACTCAAAGGTATTTCCTATACATTTTTAACCCTTTTGACAGTGTTGTTTTACCATTGCATTTGGTAAACAACCTTGTATTAGGATGTTAAACGGACAGGCGCGGGTTATCGTATTGACCATGATAGCAATTGTGCCAAGTATCTAGCAATTTTTCGAGGGACTAGATCATTTTGTATAGGCAACCAAGATAGCCTCATCGATGGACTATGATCTTTTGTTTTGTTTTTGTTTTGCAAAGTACTCAACATGCATAACATGGGCAATTTTAAAAAGGCAACAAGTGGATGAAACCCTAGGGGTGCAAGTGTGCATTGTGTTGTCAATTTACATGCTTTTTTGTCTTTGTATTAGGTCTAACTATTTGTTTTGATTTTGGATTCTGGCATACAAACCCTAATCTCTAATCATGGCATAATTGAAAGTATAAAGTGCGAGAATTAAAGTCTAAGTTATTACAAAAGTATCCGGGGATGGGGGTACAATTATTACAAATGGGGATGAGTCTCATAAGACTAATAATGTCCAAATATCAAGTATTACAACCAAATCGAATTGTCGCAATTCAATACAAAGTTATAACAAATTATAAAAATAAAGAAAATCAATAAATTATGAAATCAATAAATTATGGAATGTATACATTTATTAAAATCTATTCTAAAAGATTAAAAATTATTATTATTCTTTTATGTGTTTATTAATTATGTAAATAAAAAGTTTAAAGGAAGAAAATTTAATTAAACAAAATTTCTATTATTTTTTGTATTTTTATAAATCAATAAAAAGAGTTTAGAGAAAACAAAATTAATTAAATTAATTTAAATGTTTTTTGGTATTTTGTCAAATGAAACAATTATTAATTAATAAAAGAAAAAAATTAAAACTAAATTAAGAAAATCAAAGTAATTTGCCAAAATAAAATTTTAATATATTATTTAGTATTATTATTAACAAAAGAAAGAAAACAAATTAATTAAAATGAATTAATTAAAAAAAAGTATTTGTTTAAACAAAAGAAAAAAAAATTAAAAGAAGGATGGACTTAAAGGTTTGAAGTGATTAGGCCCAAGATAGAAAAGGGGTCAGAATGAAAAAGGGGGGTATGTTATCAATTTGTATGGGCTTATGGCATTTGGGGCCAGAAAGACCCAATTCCAATGTTGCAACGTGTAGCGATAAAAAATATAGCGGAGTAAATCGGAGATCGAATTATTGATTAATTCGTCTCACAGAAGCAAGAGTCGCCACCGCGCTTTATTGTTTCCAAGGGGAAAGGGGAAAGAGCGAAATAAAACCCTAATATGCAATGTAATAATACCTTTATAAGTAATAAAAATACAAGGCGTTTTTGAAAAGAGATCTATGGTTCGGGGGTTGGTTATACAGTGGGAAGGTATTAGCACCCAATGTATCTATAGTACTCTATAGGAACCTTTTGAAATATCTGTTTATTAAAATTGTTCGTTTGATTGAAAAATGAATCGTTTTGGCCGAAAAAGGGGTACGGACGGGTTTTTGAAGAGACGACGACCTAATGTCGAAGTTTTTGCTTAAAAGGTATGATTGAATATTTGAGGAAAAATTATCCTAAGTTTTAATGAAATGCGAATGTTCGCGCGATCGGACTTGAGGACATGAAGTCAACAAATTTAATCGTTTTTCCCTTGGATTTAAACATAAACAGAATAATCATGTGAATATGAAATGATTAAACAGAAAAATTATGCGGATAATGATATATAACAATTAAATAAAAGACTAAGTGTGCGAACGTGCATTTTTATGATTTTTGTTTAATATTAATGAAAAGAAAATGTTTTAATTCTTAAATTCTATTTTTTATATATTTTGTATTAGTATTAACTAAAACGAGTGAATTAATTAAAAGAGGTAAAAAATGTTTTTTTAAGTTTATTATTATATGTTTTTTTTAATAGTTTTTATTAAAGCATTATTTATTAATTACTAAATTAAAACTTAAAAGGTTATTAACTTAAATCTAATTAAAATAAATACTAAAAATTATTAAATTAGTTCTAAAGTTAACTTAATAAAATGATCAAATTATTAAAATGTTTTAATTAAATACATCTCTTATTTTTTTATTACACTTACTAATTATCTAGACCAATAAAATTCTAAAAAAAACTAAAGGAAAAAAAATAGAAAAAGGATATATAGAAAAATAGATGATAAATAATTATGGGCTAAAGGTATAAAGGGCCTAATCAAAACTGAAGACGGGGGGGGGGGGGGGGGGGGGGGGGGGGGGGGGGGTGCATTAAAAACTCGTTTGGGCTTTGGCATTTGAGGTTTAGTCCAATTGTTTCATAATTTGTTTTAGGGTAAACGTAATTTGGTTTAGGGCAAAAGGGATTAGGGTTGCACAGGGACGGCACTTGTTCTCTCTTCTTCGCGTGATTCATCTCTTCGTCTCTTGCTTTCGTCCGAGCCTTGCCTAAGCTTCCTCGCCCTAATGGCCACCAGCAGTCTTCAACCTCCTCTTCCCTCCGGTCAAAGCGTTTAGGGCGACAATCACGGATTCACGGTACGAACGTTTATCTTTCAATTCGTTAGGTTTTGGTTACGATTGCATGTTCGTGATTTTCATCTATTCTGATTCTTATTCGTTTTTCACATGATTATTTTGAGGTATTGAAAGGAAAGAAAACGACCGTTACTTGGAGATGGAGGAGGAGGGTTGAGGGCGATACGCTTAGGAGGCCAAGGCAAAGTGGAAACGCGCGATGCTTGCTAGCTACTTGACCCTGGTACTCTGTATTTGTATCTTTCTTCTTCTTCCTTATGCTTTTTTTTGTTGGCCAACGATGATATGATCTGAGGTTTTGGGCGTATATGATTCTTTTCTCTTTTCTCCTATCTGTTGCTTTGAACGCTTGAATGCTACTGTTGAAAAAAATATTTTGACTAGTTTCTCTTCTTCTCTTTCTGGCCTTGCTACTGTATGTTTTTTCTAAAAGCCTGTGATGATGTATTTCTGAGGCTGGATGGTATTGGACATTGGTTGGACAGTTTTGTGATTAAGGTTGATGGGGTTTGAGGCTTTTACAGGTTTCTTAGGCCATTATGCTTGACTATGCCATTTTGTTTGGTTGAGGCTAGAAGTGGGTTATTGGTGGTTATTGATGGTTAATGGTTTTATGGATGGTATAGGCTTGGCGGTATTATGCAGGTTAATGGTTGTAGGTTATATTTGTTTGAAAATGGTTACAATGTTTGTTTGACAGTAGGTGGAAGGCTTTGGTAATGGTTATGGTGTTGTTTATGTTGGTGGAAGGCTTTTGGTCATATTGGTTTGATGGTTTACTGCAGTAGGTTTTGAAATGGTTTTATGCAGTAGGTTTTGAAATGGTTTTATGCAGTAGGTTTTTGAAATGGTTTAGGCCATGCTGTTGTTTATGGTTATATGCAGGTTTAGCATTTGGTTTTAGGCCATGGTGTTTATGGTTATATGCAGGTTTGACAGTAGATTCTACTGGTTTCTTGTTTGGGACTTGGAAAAAAAAAAGTTTTTCTTTGATAGTTTTGTGTAGAAGGCTTTTGCAGGTTATGAACTCTTCTTGTTTTTGAAGGGGTTTGTAATGTTGTATATCAAATGCTGGCTTGGTTTACGTTGGCTTTATGGTATATTTTTAATATATTTCTTTGGCCTTCTGCACATCTGCTTCATACAGTTTTGTTTGGTATTCTATTTTCATGCTTTTCACTTCTTATTGAGTTACTGTTGTTCTGTTTCTATCCTCTTCCTGCCTAAACCAAAACCTGCAAAACCATACTTCTATCTCTCTTCTCTCTCCTCAATGCAAATTTGACATAAAAATGATATGTTATGCATTTTGTTCTGAAAAAGCACTACTGCTGGAAAAATGATGTAAATGGAAAGATTTCATGCTTGCATATATTGATTTGAACTGCATATTTGCTCTTTGACTTGCAATGTAACAGTAGGAGCCTATTTGTTTTGACTTTTTCCTATATGCATGGCATGGTTTACGTTACAATTTGTCTTAAAATGCATATGCTGTTTTGTTTTATGCATTTTATGTTGATTTATGCAATGGCTTTTGAAAATGCATATGCTTTTGAAATGAAATGATTTGAGGTTATGCAGTTTACAATTAAAATGCAATTTTGACGAAAGAAATGAATTTGTGCATATTTAAATTTGTGCATTCATTGTTTTGAAAAATAAAAATCCATCCCTTTTTGTGAACCGGGAGAAATCCCGCGATTTGCAAAAAGGGTAAAAACTGATTCCAGCCGTTTGCTTTTAATGATGAACACTAAAAATAATTTTCTGCTTTTAATTATTTCTTTATCTCTGACTTTTTCTCTTAATTGTTTTGCAGATAAAATTAAATGAGCAGACAAAGAAGCAGTGGATAGAAGATGAAGAATTAGAATCTTAGAAAAATAGTTTTTATTTTACTTTAGACTTTTATGTAATTGTCATTATAAATATTTTGTAAATAATACAATATTTAAATAACAATTGTAATAAATAGAATAGAGTTAATAAAATTCTATTATTTCCCAATTAATTCTTTTTCCTTCCAATTATTTATTTATCGTTTATAATTCTTTAAATTGTATAATAACTGAAAATCAATTTCAATTACTTAAATTCAGAATAATAAACAAATAAATAAACATCATTGATCAATTAATAACTTCAATTATTTAATTCATTATTCATAATTCTCTAAATTATAATAATTAAAAATAGAATTTCAATTATTTAACTTAGAATGATAAATAATTAAATAATCATTGTTGACCAATTAATAAACCTCTTTTCAAATGTTTAATTCATTATTCATAAATCTTTAAATTATATAATAACCGAAAAATAGATTCCAATTATTTAAATTTAAGATAATAAATAATTAATAAACATTGTTTGATCATTGATCAATTAATAAATTCAGCGTTCAAAATAAACAGCTCTCGACCTGAAAAAGTTATGAATTTTAAAAATCAATAGATCAAAAACGCTTGCAATATAATGATGCAGATGGCGAGATGGTATCTTAGGTCAAAATTTGGGGTACAACACAACGTTTTTTGTTAGGGTTTGGGAAAGTTAGGGTTTGTGTGTTTTACAGCGGCGTTGTTCCTTCGTTTTCCCTCTTCATCTCTCTCAGCCTACGGTTCTGATCTTCCCTCTAAGCCTAAGCCGTCGGAGCGCTATCCCACACTCTCTATCCTCTTCCTAACGTTCAATGGCCTTGGTTGCAAAACGGTATGGTTCGTCTCTTTGATTTAGCATTTAACAGTTTGTTGTTTGATTCACATGCTTTGTTTAACCTATGGTTTTTATATGCTTAAAACACAGTAAAGGGTTTGAGAAGCATACCTTGGGACTTTCTCTATGAAGAGGAGAGGAAAGGTGAGATGGGGAGATGGAGCTCCCTGGTGGCTAGAGGCAGAGGAAATGATGATGGCCAAGCGCGCTTTTTGGTAATGTTTCTGAAACTTGTGATTGTTGGTAATTGATGATGAAAATCGCTTCTGAAACTTGATTGTTGGTATGATTTTCTGCTTCTGATTTGAACTTGAATGATGATTTGCCACTGAAACTGATATTTCTTTTCCTCTCTCTTTGAACTATGATGATGCTATTTTGAAACTTTCTTTTGGTGGGTTTGGTTCATGATGATAGTTTGCTGAAACCTTGATTGTTGATATGTTGAGATTTTGTTGATGATGATACTTGTTCTGAAACTGTGTTTTGAAATGATTGATAATGATGATGATTAAAACTTGATGATGATTAAACCTTGATGATGATTATTGTTGAACTGAGTTTGAAACTTTGTTGTTTGGGTAATGGTTTGTGATGATAGTTTGCTGAAACCTTGAGTTTTACAGTTTGGCAAGCTTGTGCAAGTTTTAGAATTTTGTTTGGTTGTGCAGTTTGAAACTGCAGGTTTTTGGAAGTTTTGTTATGTTTGTTTTCTGTTTGTTACAATTGGTTGGCCTTTTGAACTGTTAACAGGTTTGTGTTTTTTCTGGTTTGGCAAACTTGTTTTGTTGGGAACTGCAGGTTTTTGGAAGTTTTGTTATGTTTGCACAGGCCTGGGAGTTTTTGTGAGTTTTCAGGCTTGGATACTTGTTACAGTTGCATCTTTTATGGTTTTTGGGAGAGTTGTTTGAACTGATATGCAGTTTGGGATTTTTTGATAACAGGGTTTTGTGATTTGGGAATGTTCAGGCTTGTTGGCTTGGAGTTTATGGTTTCTGCTTGTTTTGCAGTTTGAGTTGTTATGCTGTTTGGCTATTGATTGTTATGGTTTAAAACTGTTACAGGTTTTTAAGTATTTTGGTGCTATGCAGTTGTTCTGCAGGTTTGTTACAGTTTTGCAAGCTTGGCTGAAGTTTAGTTTGCTTGAAACTGTTTAAAGGGTTTTTTAGGTTTTGGGAGAGTTGTTTGAACTGATATGCAGTTTGGGATTTTTTGATAACATGGTTTTGTGATTTGGGAATGTTCAGGCTTGTTGGCTTGGAGTTTATGGTTTCTGCTTGTTTTGCAGTTTGAGTTGTTATGCTGTTTGCCTATTGATTGTTATGGTTTGAAACTGTTACAGGTTTTTGAGTATTTTGGTGCTATGCAGTTGTTCTGCAGGTTTGTTACAGTTTTGCAAGCTTGGCTGTGCAGTTTGGTTTGCTTGAAACTGTTTAAAGGGTTTTTTAGGTTTTGGGCGAGTTGTCTTGCAGCTTTGGCTCTGCAGTTTGGCAAGCTTTGCTGTGGTTTTTTGACCAAAGTGTTCTCTCTTTTTCTACCCGCTGTTTGATAGTCTTATATCTTTTTGCTTGTGTTTTTGTAATATTGTGACAGCCATTTGCCAAACTGTACAACCTCCAAAAGGTGATATCTTTTCTCTCTTTCTCTCTCAATGACAAAGCACTTTTTGCTTTTTCTTATTTTTCTTAAAAGTTTGCTTATAAGCTGGAAGATGATGAAAAGCTATGACAAGCTTTTTGCTTGTTATTTGGTTTACCTCCTTCATTTTTCCTGCTATTCTGCTGCATTATGTACTTGCCTGACTGCACTACTTGTGCTGCTGCATCCAGTTGCTTTGTTCAGTTTGCTGCAATGTTTAATACAGTTTAGTTTGTGCAATACTTTGCCATGCTTAGTACAGTTTGGCGCCTGTTATGTAATGCTACTGTCTTGCTGTTTGGTTTAGTTTGCCATGCTGTTTTGCATTTGAAACTTGCTTGCATCCAAGTTGGCCTTGTTTTGTAATGCAGTTTGGCGCCTTGTTGCATTTGAATAAATTGCTTTGTTTGCATTCTTCTTTTTGCATTTTTTATTTTTCTCTTTGTGAACCAAGAAGAGCAATCTTTTTGTGATTTGCAAAGAGAAAAATAAAAACATGATGA
Source organism: Vicia faba (assembly GCA_948472305.1). Lineage (NCBI taxonomy): Eukaryota > Viridiplantae > Streptophyta > Magnoliopsida > Fabales > Fabaceae > Vicia > Vicia faba. The sequence continues at coordinate 1,572,278,400 of OX451736.1, read as the reverse complement.
ACAATAGCACTCTGATTCCAGACGATAAACTTTAATGATGAAAAATTTTCTTTTCTCTTTTGTTTGAAAATTCTGTTTAACTGACTGTACTAATCCTCTTTTCTTTGTTTTTCTTTCATGTGAGCACAACTTGGGTGATGACAAAGCAGAGGAAGCAGAAGACTTTGAGCATGGGAGAAATGGAGCAATGGCTTAGACTTAGATTTTTAACTTAGATAGATTTTCCATTAATTGTAATAATTTATTTTTCCAAGTACTATAAGTTGTAAACCCTACAGTATTCAAATAATAAATTATTTTTGTATCAACATCTGAAAAATCTTTGTGAGGCAATCTGAATAGAACCTTCTACTGTCAATATTTTGCAATTCTCTCTCTACATCTTCACTTAATCCTTTAAGATTCTCAGATAAAATAATTGAAATTACATTCCAACAATTCTAAAACAAATAACTTAAACTTTAAGTAATCCAATAACTTTGTAGTCTCGTAACATTGCAACGGCATTCCAATCAAAATACGCATTGTGTATTCCAATAAACAAGCAAGCATTTCATTCCATTAACAAGCAAACATTTTAACAGACGCACATCATCTGGTTAACCTGGATCAGACAAAACCTGAATATTCCAAATGACCATCTCAGCTCCTATCTCTTATCCCAGATAAACAAGCCTTGAGAACAACTAGTAACCTTTCAGCAAACTCGAAAAAGTGTGAAAACATGTGACAGTTAATTGAATTTCTGAGAATTCAGGTTCTTCTGAGAAATGCGAGAGAAACCCTAATTCTTGATTTACTGCCAAAGAAAAGTATGTTTGATCGATTCTTGAGCCAATCTTGAAAATCTGAGAAAACCCTAAGGTTGTGATTTCTTGTGAAAAAGGGAGGGTAAATTTTAGGGTACAACAGCTGCCCTTGTTCAATCTTCTTGAACCTGAAGAGTTAGATTGGCAAGTTTTCCGTTCGCGACTCAAAGGTAAAAGATGATTGGACACTAGAGTGCCCATAAATTTGCACTCGTCAAAGCATAGTTGAGGGAATGGGCTTAAAGATGCCATTTAGAGATGTGACAGAATCTTGTCGGAGATGGGCTTAAAGATGCCATCCAAGAATGTTTATTGAATTATATGTTGTAGGTGAAAGAATGAGTATCAGAAAGGTATCCATGTCTGGAACGTCTCTGAGCTGGGGGTCTGAATAAGCAATAGATTAGCATCCATGTTTGGAGCATCCGTAAACTGTTTTCATGAGCTGAATCTGAACAAGCGATAGATTAGCATCCGTGTTTGGAGCATCAGTAAACTATTTTCAATGAGCTGAATCTGAACAAGCGATAGATTAGCATCCATGTTTGGAAGCATCCGTAAACTATTTTCATGATCCTTGAAGTTGAATAAGCAATAGATTAGCATCCGTGTCTGGAAGCATCCGTAAACTGTTTTCAATAAGCTGAATCTGAACAAGCGATAGATTAACATCCATGTTTGGAAGCACCCGTAAACTGTTTTCATGATCCTTCAGTTTGAACAAGCAATAGATTAACATCCATGCTTGGAGCATCCGTAAACTGTTTTCAATGAGCTGAATCTGAACAAGCGATAGATTAACATCCATGTTTGGAAGCACCCGTAAACTGTTTTCATGATCCTTGGGTTTGAACAAGTAATAGATTAACATCCATGTTTGGTGCATCCGTAAACTGTTTTCAATGAGCTGAATCTGAACAAGCGATAGATTAACATCCATGTTTGGAAGCACCCGTAAACTGTTTTCATGATCCTGAATCTGAAGCTTGTTAATCTTATCCTGAAAAGGGTAAAATATTAGTTGAAACACAAAGTTATGTTGCATGAAATGTATGATGCAATATATGTGTTTTATCAATGTTTATGATATATCAATGCAATGTATGCGCATGTAAGCTGATGAGCTGTCTTGCTGAGGAAGATAAATCCTGGATAGCTGGAGATAATAAAATCTTACTGCTGTCGGGGAAAATAATTCCTGGACCACTGTTGTGTGTCTTCAAGGTTTTTGACAACCTCTGTGGGGAGAAGCTATACTACTGGGAAAATTAGGAGTTTGGGTTGTATGCAAATCTACTAGGGATTCCTGTTTTGTTGTTTGAGGAGAACTCCGCTGGGGAATATTTGAAAACTCTGCGGGGAATTGAGAATGAGAATCTTCATTCTGCTAGAGGAATTTGTGCTGAGGAGTTAAGAACTAGAATCTTTGATCTGCAAGGGATTAAAAACCCTGACAAATTTATACTGAGAGTAAAGAAGGTTCTGGCAACTTCACTGGAGAATCAAGGATGAGAATCTTGATTTTGTTGGGGAGTAAAAACTCTGTGGGGAATATCTATACTGTTGGGGAGTAGCTATCCTACCGGAGAGTAAGCTCAGGACTCTGGGAAAAGCTTATTCCTGTTTGGAAGAAATTCAAGAGTTTAAGTTGTATGCCACTTTGAGAATGAGAATCTTCATTCTTTCGGGAATATCAGGAACTCGGGTTATATGCCACTTTGAGAATGAGAATCTTCATTTTGTCGGAAATATCAGGAGCTTGGGTGTATGCCAATCTACTGGGGAAGCAAGTGTGAGAATATTCATTAAGGCATTTGGATCAGGAGGTTGGGTGTATGCCAATCTACTGGGGTTTCAAGAATGAGAATCTTCATTCTGTTAACGGTATCAGGAGCTTGGGAGTATGGCAATCTTCTGAGGTTTTAAGGAAGAGAATCTTCATTCTGTTAACGGTATCAGGAGCTTGGGAGTATGTCAATCTTCTGAGGTTTCAAGAATGAGAATCTTCATTCTGTTAAGGGTATCAGGAGCTTGGGAGTATGCCAACCTTCTGAGGTTTTAAGGATGAGAATCTTCATTCTGTTAACGGTTAACTGTTATCTGGTCAATGTCCAAGTTTCACAGTATACCTTACTGTTATCTGGTCAACATCCAGGTTTCATAGTGTTGTATTTCTATCTGGTCAACATCTAGGTTTCACAATACCTTTCTTCCTATCTGGTCAACGTCCAGTCTTCAGAAGGATATCAAATGGTTATCCGGTCAACATCTGGGCTTCCCCTTTGATCTTGGGGCCTACTAATATCCGGTTGAATCTGGGCTTCAATGTAATTGGCCGAGTAAACTGCTATTTGGTCAACATCCAAGTTTCACAGTATACCTTACTGTTATCTGGTCAACATCCAGGTTTCACAGTGTTGTATTGTTATCTGGTCAACATCCAGGCTTCACGATACGAATTTTGGTGAGAAATTGATTGCATTTTTCTTGAAAGGTAAAGGTTAGTGGCATGACATATATCAAACAATGACATTCTCAAAGTAAATGAGATTGCGTTGTATGATGTCCTGAGGCATAGATATGTAATGTTTTCAAGACGACCTTTCGCTGGGGAAAATAAATCCCGAACTGGTGATGGAGAAAAGAGTTGGATTCTTCGTCTCTGATAGTGAAAAATCTGGAAGTGAATTAGAATAAATCATTGAGAGATTTATCTGAAATAGAAAAACCCGGAATATCTTCCACTGGAATAAGAATCAAGGAGATCTTAGTGTCGATCTGACTGAACCAGAGAAGGTCTTGGATTAACTTTGAATCAACCGGATGATGAAGGAATCTTTGACGACTGCTACTCCAAAAGGTAATGAAGAAATCTTTGATGACTGCAACTCCAAAAGGCGATGAAGGAATCTTTACCTTCTGATCAATCTTCATATGTTATGAATGTTGCTGAAATGTAATTTTGTTTTGGAGAATAAATCCTTGACAAGTGTTGGGGAAATAAACCCATGATCGCTGGTCTGCTAGAGAGGTGATGAACTTCTCGAGGATTCTTGAATTTCTTTTCAGAAGGATTTTGGAGAGATTCGTCATTGCCCCTAGTATCAAATGTTTGTGGCACTTCCAGAAAATTTGGACTGTACGTAACCCTTTGATGAGATTGACGTTTAAAGCCCTAAGTGATGGAGATGGAGACTTGCCCCAGGTTACTCTGCAATTGAGATATTTCTTGAAATCTTGACTGGACTGCCCCAGGTTAACTGGACTTTAAGAGATTTCTTGAAATCTTGACTGGACTGCCCCAGGTTTATTGGACAATGTCATGTTATGTACCTTTTTTTCGATAGGAGAGATTTTTTTTTGTTGCAACGGAAGTGTCATCCCTCTTGAAGTGATTTTGTTCACTGAGAGAGCTTTCGTTCATCGGAACATTCACTGTGTGAATTTCTTCGCTGTCAAACAAATAGCCATATGCAAACGATGATACTCAAATAATGCAAAGTTTATGCTTGTCTTGAAATTTTGAAAAAAATGCATTTTTTAGCAAAAAACTTTTATAAGACAAATTCAACTCAAGATTTAGAGCAAAGCCTTACAGAAGTCAGGATACCTTTTGTAACAGTATGCTTTCGAACTAACCCATGCTTCAATTAGGACTTTTGAAGGGTTGTAACGTGGCTTGGTTCACGGTTTAAGAAACAAAGGATAAAGGCTCAAAGTATATTTGTACCCACCCGCTCTTCGTGATGTTCTTCAATCCTAACCTCAGTTAATTGTGCATTTGAACTCTAAATGAGTCTAGAACGACGTTTTTGGTGATGGCTCACATAAGTTGAATTTGTTGGAAGGCAGTCATTTTTTTCAACATTTTTCATGTTATTGAGGATTTGTAGTGACCTCTTTCTTCTGATTTGTTATCCCTAATTTTTGCCTGGCTGTTCCTGTTTTTTTTGTTGAGATTTACAGTCAGCGGGATGCCCCAACTTTCTTAAGCCTCCTTTGTAGGTTTTGACTTAGTGGGCTTTTCTTTTTTTGAGAGATAATGACTGCCTATGAGATAAGGAATCATCACTGTCTTTCGATCCCAAAGGAATGTTTTTGATGTCATTCGTTGTATTACGAAATGATAGTTTGCTGCTAAACGCACATTTTGAATTAACTGAGAGACTACCCTGCCCCAGGTTTGAATAAAGGTTTCAAATTGGGTTAAAACAGAAAACTTCTACTTCTTTGGCTCAAAGGGGTTGACTAGGGATTATCTTCCTTATAACTCCAGTGATTAGGATTTGAAAGAAACGCCTGTACATCGTCAGCAAGGTCTGTCCAAAAGCATACTGTATGAGATTATGGCATTGTTTTCGTCATCCTCCATCTAAAGGCTTGTAACTTTTAGCAAGAGTTAAATGTCATAAAGAAAATAGAAAGCATAGTTCAAGTATAGTGAAAATGAATGGATGAATTCAAGACAAACATATGCAATGCATTAATGAAACAGAGTTTGACATTAATAGATAATTGTTTGAATAACAAAAGAAATTACAACTTGAAAATTCAAATGAGCAGAAGCCTCTTTGTCTAAACTTGTCACTTAAAGTGGAGAGCCTTTGAAGAATGACAGAAAAACTCAGTCTGACCATGTTGTGTGAATTCCAGCATTCCTTCGTCGATCAGGTTTTGAATCTTATACTTCAACGCCCAACAATCGTTTGTATCATGTCCAGGACTATCAGAATGATAGGCACACCTGGCATCTGGATTTTGGCTGGGAGAAAAAGACTTGGGATTTGGATGAGGTCTTATTGGTGTAATTAGATTCATCCTCAGCATGTGTTGCAAAGCTTGGGACAGTGGTATGTTGATGTTGGTAAACTGTCTTTTGGGCTCGCTTTGCCTTTACTAATTTTCCAGTTGATGTTGACGAAGCCGTTGTTGGGCTCGTGATGTGGAAGCAAAGTGAGAAGGTCTTCTCTCCTTTAAACCGGTTTCTTGTCTCATGGGAAGCTGAGCAAGGCCTTGATTTCCAATCCTGATTGTTTGCCCCGTATGGCTGCAACCGTCTTGACGAAATTGATTGATAATGGTTCCCAGCTCTTCTTGTCTTCAGGCTAGGCCTTAGATAAGAGCCATCTTCCCTAACATCTGGGTTCTCATTGCTTCAACCTCAGTTTGCAGTTGTTCCAACTGTTTGTCCTTATTGTCTTCAGAATTTTTCTCGGCCAGGTTCCTAGCGAGGAGTACTTTCAACTCTTCCTGCCCCTTGGATAGGATCAAAAACATCTCTTGAAGTTGAGCGTGTTGAGCCTGGATATCCTTGATAGTCTTCTCTAGAGCCATATCTACTGAAATAAACAGTAGGAAAATAAGGAGACCTGAAAAGGGGAAACCTGTCATGATATGATGCATGATATGTGGATGCATGTTTTCAAGGATCTCGCGGGGTAAACACAAGAAAATGTTTAAGGTTGAACTTCGATCAACATCTTTGATTGGAGAACTTTATATCGGTGGATGTATTTCCACGAGAATCAAGCTCACCATGTCAAGTGGGTCATAGCCCTTGACTCAAGTTGTTGTACTTGATCTTTAACAGCGTTTGTTTAGAGGAAAATGAATCCTCTTTCCCTTCGGTAGACGTCTGGTTCAACGTGACCCTGCATCAAAGACCCTCGAGACCCTTGAAATAGTTACTGAAAATGCTATGGTATGATGTTATGATGTTATGTACAGATATGCAAAAGTAAGCAAGTGTATATACAAATAATCACATTCACACAAAGCAGACAAGTCCTTAAGTTCAGGCTTGCATGGAGTTCGTAGGTAAGTACCCTCTTGAAGTTAGTTAGCTCAACCTGTCCTAGAAATAGTAACCGGGTTCTAAGGAGCTCAATATCACTGGATTATTTTCTGTGTTCATTGTTTCAGTTTAGGGACTTTACTGGCGACCGAAATATTCTAAGAAAACAATCCTCAATGAGTGTAGTATCAGGTATCTACCAACTTTGGATTGCACCAAAGTCGGTCATCTCACTACATCCTAAAAGGCCAAGTTGGTCAAGTAAGGTTCTAAAGTCAGTTGGTGCTTCACGACACCACGCGATGGCCCCGTACTCTCCTTGATTCAACTCAAAGGTTACCGGTACTAACCAAAGTGCCACATTAACATAGCTACTGCTTCAACCATGTCGGTATACCCCGCATAGTTCCCTCACAGTTTATTGCTACTTACCTAAAAGGTGCCCCTAAATCCGGGTGTAGGATTTAAAACAAACCCATACAAGGAACCAAAAAGTAAAGCATACAAGTCAAATAAGATAAGCATGTAAAGGTGATCTAAAACCCTAAGGTAACCCCACTTTTCTTTAGTCCCCAGCAGAGTCTCCAGTTCTTTGATACGGTGGGAGAACTGACTAGAGGTTTTGCATTTGTGTTTGCAAATGTATCGGTTTAGCAAGAGTCGCCACTGACTTTTTATTTTATCCTAAGGAAAGGTCAAAAAGCACAGGAAAGACCTTTGAGATGTTTTCTTGGGTTCGGGGGGTAGATTATAAAAAGGGAAGGTGCAAGCACCCTTTTCATCCATGGTTATCCATGGGCTCTTAGTTACTTGTTTAGATCACTTGCTTTTGCTTTTCAATTGTTTGAAATGGTGCTTTGTGTGTGGTTTTTGAAAATGTTTTGAAAAGAGGCCATCGTTGTGGCAACCTTTGTAATGATTCTTGTTTGAATATATACAAAGGTGTATTGTCTTTCGAAAATATTTCAATGTTTGAAAGTTTGTTTTTGGGAAATGTTTTGAAATTGTGTTATGAAGTGTATTTGAAAATAGCAAGGATGTTTTGCAAGTTTTGATCAAGTAACTAATAGTTGTCTACCCTATTTTACTCAAAGGTATTTCCTATACATTTTTAAACCTTTTGACAGTAATGTTTTACCATTGTATTTGGTGAACAACCTTGTATTAGGATGTTAAATGGGACAGGCGCGGGTTATCGTATTGACCATGATAGCAATTGTGCCAAGTATCTTTAGCAATTTTTCGAGGGACTAGATTATTTTGTATAGGCAACCAAGATAGTGTCATAGAGGGACTATGATCTTTTGTTTTGTTTTTGTTTTGCCAAAGTACTCAACATGCATAACGTGGCCAATTTTAAAAAGGCAACAAGTGGATGAAACCCTAGGGGTGCAAGTGTGCATTGTGTTGTCAATTTACATGCTTTTTTGTCTTTGTATTAGGTCTAACTATTTGTTTTGATTTTGGATTTTGGCATACAAACCCTAATCTCTAATCATGGCATAATTGAAAGTATAAAGTGCGATAATTAAAAGTCTAAGTTATTACAAAAGTATCCGGGGATGGGGGTACAATTATTACAAATGGGGATGAGTCTCATAAGACTAATAATGTCCAAATATCAAGTATTACAATCAAATCGAATTGTCGCAATTTAATACAAAGTTATAACAAATTATAAAAATAAAGAAAATCAATAAATTATGAAATCAATAAATTATGGAATGTATACATTTATTAAAATCTATTCTAAAAGATTAAAAATTATTATTATTCTTTTATGTGTTTTATTAATTATGTAAATAAAAAGTTTAAAGGAAGAAAATTTAATTAAACAAAATTTCTATTATTTTTTGTATTTTTATTAATCAATAAAAAGAGTTTAGAGAAAACAAAATTAATTAAATTAATTTAAATGTTTTTTGGTATTTTGTCAAATGAAACAATTATTAATTAATAAAAGAAGAAAATTAAAACTAAATTAAGAAAATTAAAGTAATTTGCCAAAATAAAATTTTAATATATTATTTAGTATTATTATTAACAAAAGAAAAGAAAACAAATTAATTAAAATGAATTAATTAAAAAAAGTATTTGTTTAAACAAAAGAAAAGAAATTAAAAAGAAGGATGGGCTTAAAGGTTTGAAGTGATTAGGCCCAAGATAGAAAAGGGGTCAAAATGAAAAAGGGGGGTATGTTATCAATTCGTATGGGCTTATGGCATTTGGGGCCAGAAAGGCCCAATTCCAATGTTGCAACGTTTTTTGTTAGGGTTTGAGAAAGTTAGGGTTTGTGTGTTTTACAACGGCGCCATTCCTTCGTTTTCCCTCTTCATCTCTCTCAGCCTATGGTTCTGATCTTCCCTCTAAGCCTAAGCCGGTGGAGAGCTATCCCACACTCTCTATCCTCTTCCTAACGTTCAATGGCCTTGGTTGCAAAACGGTATGGTTCGTATCTTTGATTTAGCATTTAACAGTTTGTTGTTTGATTCACATGCTTTGTTTAACCTATGGTTTTTATATGCTTAAAACACAGTAAAGGGTTTGAGAAGCATAACTTGGGACTTTCTCTATGAAGAGGAGAGGAAAGGTGAGATGGGGAGATGGAGCTCCCTGGTGGCTAGAGGCGGAGGAAATGATGATGGCCAAGCGCGCTTTTTGGTAATGTTTCTGAAACTTGTGATTGTTGGTAGTTAATGATGAAAATCGCTTCTGAAACTTGATTGTTGGTATGATTTTATGCTTCTGATTTGAACTTGAATGATGATTTGCCACTGAAACTGATATTTCTTTTCCTCTCTCTTTGAACTATGATGATGCTATTCTGAAACTTTCTTTTGGTGGGTTTGGTTCATGATGATAGTTTGCTGAACCTTGATTGTTGATATGTTAAGATTTTGTTGATGATGATACTTGTTCTGAAACTGTGTTTTGAAATGATTGATAATGATGATGATTAAAACTTGATGATGATTAAACCTTGATGATGATTATTGTTGAACTGAGTTTGAAACTTTGTTGTTTGGGTAATGGTTTGTGATGATAGTTTGCTGAAACCTTGAGTTTTACAGTTTGGCAAGCTTGTGCAAGTTTTAGAATTTTGTTTGGTTGTGCAGTTTGAAACTGCAGGTTTTTGGAAGTTTTGTTATGTTTGTTTTCTGTTTGTTACAATTGGTTGGCCTTTTGAACTGTTAACAGGTTTGTGTTTTTTCTGGTTTGGCAAACTTGTTTTGTTGGGAACTGCAGGTTTTTGTAAGTTTTGTTATGTTTGCACAGGCCTGGGAGTTTTTGTGAGTTTTCAGGCTTGGATACTTGTTACAGTTGCAGCTTTTATGGTTTTTGGGAGAGTTGTTTGAACTGATATGCAGTTTGGGATTTTTTGATAACAGGGTTTTGTGATTTGGGAATGTTCGGGCTTGTTGGCTTGGAGTTTATGGTTTCTGCTTGTTTTGCAGTTTGAGTTGTTATGTTGTTTGGCTATTGATTGTTATGGTTTGAAACTGTTACAGGTTTTTGAGCATTTTGGTGCTATGCAGTTGTTCTGCAGGTTTGTTACAGTTTTGCAAGCTTGGCTGTGCAGTTTGGTTTGCTTGAAACTGTTTAAAGGGTTTTTTAGATTTTGGGAGAGTTGTTTGAACTGATATGCAGTTTGGGATTTTTTGATAACAGGGTTTTGTGATTTGGGAATGTTCAGGCTTGTTGGCTTGGAGTTTATGGTTTCTACTTGTTTTGCAGTTTGAGTTGTTATGCTGTTTGGCTATTGATTGTTATGGTATGAAACTGTTACAGATTTTTGAGTATTTTGGTGATATGTAGTTGTTCTGCAGGTTTGTTACAGTTTTGCAAGCATGGCTGTGCAGCTTGGTTTGCTTGAAACTGTTTAAAGGTTTTTTAGGTTTTGGGAGAGTTATCTTGCAGCTTTGGCTCTGCAGTTTGGCTATGCAGTTTGGCAAGCTTTGTTGTGGTTTTTTGACCAAAGTGTTCTCTCTTTTTCTACCTGCTGTTTGATAGTCTTATATCTTTTTGCTTGTGTTTTTGTAATCTTGTGACAACCTTTTGCCAAACTGTACAACCTCCAAAAGGTGATATCTTTTCTCTCTTTCTCTCTCAATGACAAAGCACTTTTTGCTTTTTCTTATTTTTCTGAAAAGTTTTCTTATAAGCTGGAAGATGATGAAAAGCTATGACAAGCTTTTTGCTTGTCATTTGGTTTACCTCCTGCATTTTGCCTGCTATTCTGCTGCATTGTGTACTTGCCTGACTGCATTACTTGTGTTGCTGCATCCAGTTGCTTTGTTCAATTTGCTGCAATGTTTAATACAGTTTGGTTTGTGCAATACTTTGCCATGCTTAGTACAGTTTGGCGCCTGTTATGTAATGCTATTGTCTTGCTGTTTGGTTTAGTTTGCCATGCTGTTTTGCATTTGAAACTTGCTTGCATCCAACTTGGCCTTGTTTTGTAATGCAGTTTGACGCCTTGTTGCATTTGAATAAATTGCTTTGTTTGCATTCTTCTTTTTGCATTTTTTATTTTTCTCTTTGTGAACCAAGAAGAGCAATCTTTTTGTGATTTGCAAAGAGAAAAATAAAAACATGATGAACAATAGCACTCTGATTCCAGACGGAAAACTTTAATGATGAAAAATTTTCTTTTCTCTTTTGTTTGAAAATTCTATTTAGCTGACTCTACTAATCCTCTTTTCTTTGTTTTTCTTTCATGTGAGCACAACTTGGGTGATGACAAAGCAGAGGAAGCAGAAGACTTTAAGCATGGGAGCAATGGAGCAATGGCTTAGACTTAGATTTTTAACTTAGATAGATTTTCCATTAATTTTAATAATTTATATTTCTAAGTACTATAAGTTGTAAACCCTACAGTATTCAAATAATAAATTATTTTTGTATTAACATCTGAAAAATCTTTGTGAGGCAATCTGAATAGAACCTTCTACTGTCAATATTTTGCAATTCTCTCTCTGCATCTTCACTTAATCCTTTAAGATTCTCATATCAAAATAATTGAAATTACATTCCAACAATTCTAATACAGATAACTTAGACTTTAAGTAATCCAATAACTTTGTAGTCTCGTAACCTTGCAGCAACATTCCAATCAAAATACGCATTGTGTATTCCAATAAACAAGCAAGCATTTCATTCCATTAACAAGCAAACATTTTAACAGACGGACATCATCTGGTTAACCTGGATCAGACAGAACCTGAATATTCCAAATGACCATCTCAGCTCCTATCTCTTATCCCAGATAAACAAGCCTTGAGAACAACCAGTAACCTTTCAGCAAACTCGAAAAAGTGTGAAAACATGTGACAATTAATTGAATTTCTGAGAATTCAGTTTCTTCTGAGAAATGCGAGAGAAAACCTAATTCTTGATTTACTGCCAAAGAAAAGTCAGTTTGATCGATTCTTGAGCCAATCTTGAAAATCTGAGAAAACCCTAGGGTTATGATTTTTTGTGAAAAAGGGAGGGTAAATTTTGGGGTACAACACCTGGTTAATATCGTTCAAAAAGTTGGTTAATGTTGACAAGAGTTTGGTTAATTTGCACCCAGACATCAAATCATATGAACATTTGTAAATAAAACCTAGTTAATATCGTTAAAAAAGCTGGTTAATATTGCCTAGAGTTTTGTTAATTTGCACCCAGACATCAAAATTGGAGAAGTTGAACAAGTAACCTTACCAGAAAAGACAACGTTGGTACTAAATCTAGAGAGAGCAAGCTGTAGAGGATCAAGAAAGAGAACTGATTTTGGATCACAGTGAGAGAGAGCAAGCGGCCGCTTCAACTTTCCCCTTCGTTTCTATGTTTCACATGAACTGAGTGTGTGTTTGGTGGGTTAACCCTTAAATTCAAAGCAAAATCACATAATTACCCTTGCCAATTTGATAAATTATGAAAATATCTTACACTAGAAGACATGCACACATGCATATTTTCTTGATCAAGAAAATTGGAAAGAGCGTGACTATGGTAGTGATAACATGTTAGAAAGATTTGATGAGTTTAATTTGTTTAGATATGTTTTTTACCACCTTTAGATTAATTTTGGCTTTCAAGAGTAGGATGTAAATTTGAAGGTGTATGACGTGAAATAGTGAATAAATCAAGTCTAAGAATGAATTTTTGAAGTTGAGGACGGAACAAATTGAAGAAAGATGGAAATCAAGAAAAATAATGAGTAATACAACCTCATAATGTTAGTGTAATACGACCATGTTTCATGTATGATGAGATATTGAAGAACTCCATAGATGAAACAAGGTTGGCTTCTTGTTAGCATTTTTTGCATTTTGCACTTATTTCAATCGCTTAATCATTATGTTGATTTATGTGTTTATAAAAACCATTATTGTGCAATTGAAAAACACTAGTTTATTGTTTATATCATATTTATTTATTTGGTTTCTTTTATAGTATTTCTTACATGGAACAAATATTCGTCCGACCTTCCATTGTAGGTGGGAAAAGCCATAAAAGCAGGTTTAGTTGATTAGTGGGGATTTAGGAGCTACGTCAGTGAAGCATGTGTCCCAAGAAAAATGTCTTGCTTATCCCTCTTGAGGGAGCCCCTTTTATAGTTGTTCTCTTATGCATCATGAAGAGTCTCAGTTAATGAGTGACTCTTGAGTTCTATAACTCCATAACCTCCATCGTTTCCATGAATGAAAATGATAAAAGATGTGTAATAATGTAATAAGTGCACCGTTGTAGGTTACAAGAATTAATGAGCCTAGTTAGTTACCGTTTAAGGGAAGGTGGGTCTAGGCTACCGTCCTTACCCAGGTCCAGTATATTTTATGGGTTGCTGCCCGGGTGTGAGCCGTCTGGTATTCTTCAGTCGAGTTCCATCCCGAGTATCTTTACCGTTGAGCGGACTACTGGCTTAGTCTTCTTTTTTTCAAGTTATAATACCCGATGGAGCCTGATATTTATGAGACGTACATAAGCCCCCCGAATTCGAATCCTTTTTGTAAGGATGTTGTGTTCGATCATGTAGTCACATAAGGTAATGAAGGTGTTGCCGGGTTGCTTCTCTGGTTATGCCTACATGGTACAAAGTTAAGATCCGTCACTTTCTCTTTTCTAGAGTAATGATGACTTCCGCCTAAACCTCTTTATATTGGGTGATGCTTCCTTTGCCTAGTGCACTGTTTATTGGGCTCTATTAAAACCCTACCCTCTTCTTTCCTTTTCTATCTTTGGTACTTCCAGAAGGCATTATATCTTTCAAGAGAGCGTTTAATTTCCCTCAAGCTTTCCTCATTTTTTCTAGGTACTTTCCTTTATCTTTCTTTTTCGTTTTCCTTTTTAGATTATGGTTATCCTGAGAGAGTGTGACGATGAGGGAAACATTATAACACCCTCTAATGCTGAAGAGAGGAAAGAGTTATGGAACCAATGCATGCGAGAGATGAAAGGTGCTTTAGGTCAGAAGGAGTTTAATTAGGCCACAAGGGAGGTTTATGGTTTTACCCTCTCTTCTTTGAGTGATTCTGACCAAGGTTCTTCCTCCTCAGGTTCTATAGAATTTCTGATGGAAGCGTCTTCCCCCTTTGACCTTGAAGTTATGGGCTACAAGAATAGTGTGCTTGACGACATGGAGATTGCCAAACTTAGGTCTTTGATAAAGGTCTCCTCGGCTGGGGAGGAAAGCGATGTTATCTTGGAAGTGTGTGTCTTAGGGGATTGTGTATGTTTACTTCAGCAGAAGAACACTTATGAATATTTCTTTTGCTTCTACGTCAGGGTCTTGGAGGATTTCAGAGTCTATATACCCTTTTCGGAGTTCGAGGCTGACGTACTGGAGGCCATGAATGTTGCGCCTTTGTAACTTCACCCTAATAAGTGGGGCTTCATAAAGGCCTTTGAGATAGTCTGTGAGGCGATGAACATCATCCCCATAGTTGGTCTATTCTTCTCCTTTTACGAGGTAAAATGGGCTGAGAAGATTTCATGGGTCCAAGTGAATGGTCTTCCTTACAGAAGTTTTCTCCAGGTGTATACCTCCAACTATAAAGGTTTTAAAGAGCGGTTCCTGAAGGTGAAATGTGGGTCGAGGTGTCACAAAGTCTTATACTCTTTGGGAGGGAAACTCCATTTTCCCTTCTATTGGACCCAAGACCCTTCTCATATATCCGAGTTTACGTTCGACAAGCTGAGCGATTTAGAAGTCCAAGCTCTGACCATACTTGATTTCTTCTAAATAATGAAAGTTAAAGACCTGTTGTCCCTAACCGACGAACATATTCTTGATTTCCTTGGTAATAGCTTTTGTTTTTGGTTTAGCTATCACACGCTCTTATATAACACTCATACTATCTTTTTATTTTTGCAGATAAGATGACAAATCTTTCCGTAGCCGAGCATAAGAAGTTGATGATGGAGGCGGGGGCAGCCCAGAGGGGTGTTGGTGGGGCTTCTGCGATCAAGTCAGATCCATATAGGTTGGAGATCCTGGATTTCAAGAAGCACAAGGGGGTAGGGTCTAAACCAACTTCCAGCGTGGTCGAGCCCCAAGTATCTGCCCCAACCATCTAGAAGGAGGTCCATTAAGGTACTCCCAAATGGCTAAAGACCCTAATGAGCAATGAGGTTTTCCTGGATGACATGTAAATTACCTCTCTGATGAGAGAGCTGGAGATAACCATGTTTATTGAGATTTCATGTTTTGGTCCAATAGTTTTGATCGGTTCAACTTTCTCTACAATCATCTTAATGCCACTGAGGATGTAAACAAGGTTAAGTCCATAGGTCGATAGAAGATAACACAAAACCTCAACTCATATCTCATGAGGTGTGTGGTTCTGACTTATGGTCTCTTTGAGTCAAGTGTTGATTGTGAGAAAATGGAGTGAAGTGTGAAAGAGGAAATAAACTAGCTGAAGGAGGCTCGGAAGGCTCAGTCCGAGAAGTTGTCCGGCGCGGAGAAGAGTTTGGCTAAGGAGAAAGAGCGCAGGGAGACCTTGGAGTCTGAGAGTAAAGCCTCTCTTACCCAACTCAATGAGAGTTTAAAGGTGGAGAAGGCCACTAATGACGAGTTGAAGGTCGCCACTGATGAGCTGAGGGAGGCTCTTAGGAAGTCTCAAGTGAACATTCTTTTTGCTGGTGATGAGACCTTCGAGCGAGCCAAGCATAAGATATTGTGTCTTTATCCCAACTTGACCATATCAGATATGAAATACTTTAAGGTGATATAGGATGTCCTCCTTGTAGATCTCAAAGAGATGGAGAAGACTCCTTCTCCTCAATCGTATCCTAAAGATCCTTCTGTCGAGAAGAATGCCAACAACGATGGTGACAGGAAAGAGGACCCGATTGCATAATGTTTCGTGTTTCTGTTAGTCATCCGATAAGGATGCGTTTATGTAATTTTTGTAAGGAGTGGTTTGCCATCCTTTTTTTTACTTTTTAAACTCTTGCCTCTGGGATTTTGTATTTTAGACTTCCCTTTGTGACTTTATGTAATTGTTGCTTTTCATTTATCTGTATCTCAACTTTCCGTTTGCATTTCTTTGACTTAAGCATTTTTGGCTTTTAAGATAATTCAGTGCATATATATAAGTGTGATACGGTGGGAGAACTAACTTGAGGTTTTGCGTTCGTATTCGCACTTGTTCGGTTTAGCAAGAGTCGCCACCGACTTTTTATTTATCCTAAGGAAAGGTCAAAAAGCACAGGAAAGACCTTTGAGATGTTTTCGTGGGTTCGGGGGGTAGATTATGAAAAGGGAAGGTGCTAGCACCCTTTTCATCCATGGTTATCCATGGGCTCTTAGTTACTTGTTTTAGATCACTTGCCTTTGTTTTTCAATTGCTTTGAAATGGTGCTTTGTGTGTGTGGTTTTGAAAATATTTTGAAAAAGATGCCTTGTCTAGGCAACCATTGTAACAATTCTTTACTCAAATGTTTTACAAAGGTGTTTGTCTTTTTGAAAAGATGTTTCAATGTTTTTTTGAAAGTTGTTTTGGAAGTTGTTTTTGTGAAGTGTGTTTGAAAGTAGGCAAGTGTGTTTTGCAAGTTTGATCAAGTAACCAAGAGCTATCTACTCTAAATTTCTCAAAGATCTTTCTCATGTTTTAACCCTTTTAACAGTGTTGTTTCACCATTGTATTTGGTGAACAACCTTGTGTTAGGATGTTAACGGGACGGGCGCGGGTCATCGTATATAATCATTGAAGGAAACTTGTGAGACGCTCTAGCAATTTTTGTAAGGGACGAGATCGTTTTATCCAAGGCAACATCGAGGGTCATCGAGGGACTACGATCTTTGTTTATCGAAGGGACGTTTGCTAGAGTGTCTCATACTCGAGGGACATGATTTCATTTTCCGAGGCAACAGGCGAGGTTACCCTAGAGGTGCAAGTGTGAATTGTGTATTGATTTTCATGCTTTTATCTTGTATTAGGTTATCTAGCGGTTGATTTTGAATCTTCGCATACAAACCCTAATTACTATACAGTATATAGAAAGCGATAAATTGCGGGAATTTAAAGTCTAAGCTATTACAAATAAGTATCCGTGGATGGGGGTATAAATGTTTACAAATGGGGATGAGTCTCATCAGAATAGTAGTGTCCAAATATTATTTACAACCAAATTGAATCGTCGCATTCTCAATGTAAAAATATAGCAAAGTATAAGAATAAAAGAGAATCAAAAGTATTGTAAAATGTACATGATTAATTACAAGTGATCAAAATGTTAACCTAATGTATTATTAAGTATTATTATCATTTGTGTTTTTGTCAATTATATAAACAAGGGTTTAAAAGAAAAGAAAAGAAAATTGTTTAAGTTTAAGTATTCTATTATCTATGTATCTAGTTAATGTTTTTAGAAACTTGTATAGAAATAATTAAACAAAAGTTTTAAGATCATTTAACTTAAAAGAAAACTAATGTTTACATATTTTAAGTGTGATAAAAGGTCTTTTAAGAAAATTTTGTACAAAAGAAGTTAATGTATCATTTTTATTTAACAAAAATATTAATTTAAGTTATGTATATAAAAAAGGAAAAAGGTAAAGTGATAAAAAATGGTTGATTTGTAAAAAAAAATAAAAAAAAGGTTTAAATAGGCCTTAGGGATTATGTACATGGCCCAAACAAAAAACAAACAGATTTGCAAAGGGGGTGTAGGCACCAGAATTGAATGGGCTTAAGGGGTTTTTGTGAGGCAGAGGCCCAACGGGTTACAACGCTTTTGTTGTTAGGGTTCACATTTGTTTGCTTCAGAGTTAGGGTTTGTATTGAACGGCGCCGCTCCCTTCTTCGCCTCTTCATCCTTCTCCATCATGGCTTCTGATGCTCGCTTCTCCTCGCCTCAGGCTATCAGGCGCCATCTCCACTCTCCTCCCTCCATGGTCGTACCCAAGCGGTGATAAAAGGTTACGATTTCTCAGTGTTTTCGTCTTCGTGTTTTAGGGCTTTGGATTCTTATTCTTGCATGTTATTAACTTTGGACACGTTTTGATCTTCTGTGTTGTCTATGTTTGTGTGAGGTGTAAAAAAGAAAAGGGAAGGAGAATTTATACCTTGGTTCTGCTTTTTGGAAAGGAGGAAGAGAACTTGGACAGGAGGTGTCTCAGGCGGCCAAGGCGAGGGAGTATGATGACAAGAGCTTGCTGGTAACCTCGTATCTTTCTTTTGAATGGTTTATATGTTTTATGATGATACTGTAATCTGAAAACAATGCTTTTGGAATGTTCTTTTCTTCTTCTGATTGCTTGCTTCTGTTTAGCCTATGATGAATTCGATTCTGAGATACATGTGCTTCTGTTTAGCCTATGATGAACCTAGTTCTGAGGTTGTTTGCTTGTTTGCTCTTGACTCTCTTCCTCTCTTTGGCTTGCTTTGTTCTAATGATAAGCTTTGCTTATGATTTTCCCTCTCTTTGACTTGATCTGTTTAGCCTTTGAGGAAGCTAGTTCTGAGGCATTTTGTTGTTGTTTGGATATTGGATGTGTTGATTCTATGATGAACCTAGTTCTGAGATTTGTCTGCTTACTTCTGATTCTCTTTCTCTCTTTTGGGGCTTGGATGGCTTTGCCTATGAGGAAGCTAGTTCTGATGCATTTTGTTGTTGTTTTGATTTTGAAATGGTTTGGATTGAAGGGTTGTTGGTACAGGTTTATTGTTTGGGGGGGGGGGGGGGCTTGCTTCTTTGAGGCGAGCTCGTTTGTTTGAAACTAGCAGTTTGACAGGCTTGAGGATGAACAAGCTTTGGTTTGCTTAGGCTTGAGCAGGTTTCAGGGCTTATGCAGACTTGTATGGCTTGTTTGGCTTGGAGGAAAACAGGCCTCAAGGCTTGCTTTTTGGTTACAGGCCTGTTGATATTTTGGTTGTTTTGGAATTTTGATGCAGGTTGAATGTTTTATGCAGGCTGATATGTTTGGTTACAGGCTTGAGGATGAACAAGCTGAGGTTTCTGTTTTATGCAGGCTACTGAGGCTTGTTTATGCAGGCTATTGGGGCTTGTGTTTTATGCAGGCTACTGAGGCTTGTTTATGCAGGTTGATATGCTTTTGTTGTTCACAAGTTTGAAGCAGGCTTGTTGAGGTTTTAGCAGGCTTGAGTTTTGTTTGTTTTTGAGAGCTTTGATGCAGGATGTGTTATATTTTTCTATGTATGTTCTTCCCTCTTCTTTACAGTGTTCTGATTTGTTATATTTATCTCTAAGCTTGTCTGTAAGCCTCTACTTCTCTCTCTCTTTTCTCTCTCTATCAGAAAAGCATATTTTAATGCTTTAGAATAGCTGTCTCTGAAAAGGTTTTGGCCAGAAAATGATGATAAAATATACTCTTACAAGCTTGCTTGCATCTTGTCTTTCCTCTGCATATCTTCTTACCTCCAGATTTTCTGCATTGCTTTTGTGTACTTGTTGACAGCTTTATTGGCTTTTGATATCTTTTGATATCTTCTTGACAGTTTGGTAGCTTCTTTGGACAGTTTTGACAGCTTAGTTGACATTTTGAACTTGGGCAACTTGTTTGTTCAGTTTGAACTTTGTAATTGTTAGGCATATTTAGTTTGTCCATGTGCAGTTTGTTTGAATTTGTGCAGCTTTGTATTTGATTAATTCATGCTTGTAAACATTTAATTTCCCTCTTTATGAACCAAGAAGAGACATCTTCTTGCGATTTGCAGAGAGGACGAACAAACTGATTCCGGCCAACACCTTTAATGATGAGTTTTAAATGTCTGTCTGAGAATGCCCTTTTTTTTTCATCTGTGTTGACTTCTTTCTTCTCCTTTTGCAGGTAAATATCAGTTGAGCAAAGGATGCAACAGTAGAAGATGAAGACTTCAAGATATTTAGGATATAGTTTTATTTTATTTCTACTCATTTGTAATAACATTATTGTAAACAACTGTAAATAAATTTACAGTATTCAAATAATATTTGTAACAAACAATTGAAAATGAATAGAAATCCTTTTTTTTGTCAAATCTCTTTTAATTCTTCTGCAATTGCTTATTTAATTATTTATATTTCTTGAGTCATAATAATTGGAAATTATCCCAATAATCTTAACTTAGAAATTATAAATAATCAACAAACGTCGCATTCTTCTAGCCTTGTATTAACCAACAATAAACCCGGTGTTCCAAATAACCAATAGCAATGCACAATCAAACAAACAAATGTCCATACGTCTTTCATTTCACTGACTAAACCAACATTTCAAACTCTCAATCAGAAGCCTCAACCCATATCCTAGATGTTTAGACTTTGAGAAACAAACAGGAATCTTGAACAAGCGTCAAAACCATGTGACAGTCAATTAAGACACTATGGATTCAAATTCTTCTGAAAATGCGCGTGCAAACCCTAATTGTGGATTTATTGCCAAAGAAGCGTCTTCTTGGTCAAACCCTGAGCCAAACTCAACCAAATCAATAGAAACCCTAATAATCTGCTTGGACTGATTCAAAATCAATGGAAACCCTAATTTTGTTTGACTGATAAGAAAAAGTCTGTTTGACCGATTCTTGAGCCAATCTGAAAAATCAGGAAAAGCCCGAAGCTGTGATTTCTTGTGAAAAAGGAAGGGCAAATTTTGGGGTACAACAGTTGCCCCTGTTCAATCTTCTTGAACCTGAAGAGTTAGATTGGCAGGTTTGCCTTTTGCGACTCGAGGGTAAAAGGAGATTGGACACTAGAGTGCCCGAAAAATTTGCACTCGTCAAAGCGTAGTTTGAGGGAATGGGCTTAAAGATGCCATTTGGAGATGGGCTTAAATATGCCATCTGGAGATGTGACTGAATCTTGTCGGGGGATGGGCTTAGAGATGCCATCTGGAAATTGCTGGTAGGAGGATGGGCTTATAGATGCCATCTGAGAATGTTTGTTGAACTGTATGTCGTTGGTGAGTGAAATGAGTATCAGAAAGGTATCTATGTTTTGGAACATCTCTGAACTGGGGGTCTGAATAAGCAATAGATTGACATCCATGTTTGGAATCATCCGTAAACTGTTTTCAGAAGTTGAATCTGGAATTGAGAAGGAACCAATGTAGGGTTGCCTGATGATGAGCCCGTGTAAAATTGCATCTTGGAATTGTTAATGATAGCCTTTTATTCTTATCCTGAAAAGGATAAAATGTTAGCTAAACACAAAGTTATGTTGCATGATATGTATGATGCAATGAATTGTAGTTCATCAATGTTTATGATATGAATGCGCATGTAAGCTGAGTAGCTGTCTGCCTGAGGAAGACGAATCCTGGATAATGAAATCTTTGACTGCTGTTAGGGAAAGTAAATCCTTGACTGCTGCAGGGGATTGTTTGGAAATGAGAAGTCCTGGAACCATTGTTGGGGAATCAGGAGGTTAGTTTGTATGCCAATCTACTGGGGATTCCTGTCTTGAGGGGATCTTCACTGGAGAATATCTGAATACTCTGTGAGGAACTGAGAATGAGAGTCTTCATTCTGCTTGGGGAATAAGAATTCTGTGGGGAATAGCCATACTGTTGAAAAGTAGCTATCCTGTTGGAGAGTAAAACTCAGGATTCTGGAAAAAACTTATTCCTGTCTGGAAGAAGTTCAGGTTTAGGTTGTATGCCACTTTGAGAATGAGAATCTTCATTCTGTTGGGGATATCAGGAGCTTGGGTGTATGCCAATCTACTGAGGTTTTAAGGATGAGAGTCTTCATTTTGTTAAGGGTCAGAAATTGGGAGTATACCAATCTTCTGAGGTTTCAAGGATGAGAATCTTCATTCTGTTAACGGTCAGAAACTGGGAGTATACCAATCTTCTGAGGTTTTAAGGATGAGAATCTTCATTCTTGAGAGAAACAGATTTTTAGGAGCTTCAATTGTCCGTTATTCTGTTGGTGGTTGTAACTGTTATCTGGTTGATCTCCAGGCTTTCACAGAAACTCGTATTGCTATCTGGTCGTAATCCAGGCTTCACAAAAACTTGTATTGCTATCTGGTCGAAATCCAGGCTTCACAATAACCTGTTGAGCTGTTATCCGGCCGAATCTGGGCTTCACGGCTTGTGTTAAAGATATACCACTATCTGGTCGACTCCAGGCTTCGTAGTATTCTTGGCTGCTGTCTGGTCGTAATCCAGACTTCACAGAAACTTGTATTGCTATTTGGTCGTAATCCAGGCTTCACAATAATTTGTTGGGGATTAAACTATTATCCGGTCGAATCCGGGCTTCATAGCTTGCTATTAGGAGATACCACTATCTGGTCGTAATCCAGGATTCACGGTAGTTTGATACTGTAACTGAGATCTGAATGAGTGACAGAATGGCAACCGTGTCTGGAGCGTATCTGAAACTGTAACTGGGAGTTGAGATCTATATGAGTAGCAGAATGACTTCCGTATCTGGAGTGTATCTGAAACTGTAACTGGGATCTGAATGAGTGACATAATGGCTACCGTGTCTGGAGCGTATCTGAAACTGTATCTTGGAGTTGAGATCTGTATGAGTAGCAGAATGACTTCCGTATCTGGAGTGTATCTGAAACTATAACTGGGATCTGAATGAGTGACAGAATGGCTACCGTGTCTGGAGCATATCTGAAACTGTAACTTGGAGTTGAGATCTGTATGAGTAGCAGAATGACTTCCGTATCTGGAGTGTATCTGAAACTGTAACTGGGATCTGAATGAGTGACAGAATGGCTACCGTGTCTGGAGCGTATCTGAAACTGTATCTTGGAGTTGAGATCTGTATGAGTAGCAGAATGACTTCCGTATCTGGAGTGTATCTGAAACTGTAACTGGGATCTGAATGAGTGACAAAATGGCTACCGTGTCTGGAGCGTATCTGAAACTGTATCTTCCAACAGGTGATGAAGGAATTTGTGATGTTGATCGTAACTTCCAGCAGGTGATGAAGGAAATTTTGAACGACCTTGAGATTGACATTCGAATGCCCCAAGTGATGATGAAGGAGACTTGCCCCAAGTTCACTGAACTTTTGAGAGATTTGTTGAAATCTTGACTGGACTGCCCCAAGTTAAATGGACTTTGAAAGATTGATTGAAATCTTGATTGGACTGCCCCAGATTTGTTGGACAATACCAAACCAAATCTCTTTTTGTTGATGAGAGATTTTTGTAATGGGAGTATCGTCCCTCTTGAAATGATTTTACTCACTGAGAGAGCTTTCGTTCCTTCGAACATTCGCTGTATGTATTTCTTCGCTGTCAAACAAATAACCATGTGCAAACAACGATATTCAAATAATGCAAAGTTTATGCTTGTCTCGAAGTTTTGAAAAATGCGTTTTTTAGCAGAAAACTTTTTATAAGACAAATTCAACACAAGATTTAGGGCAAAGCCTTACAGGAGTCAGGATACCCTTTGTAACAGTATGCTTTCGAACTAACCCATGCTTATATTAGGACTTTTGAAGGATTGTAACGTGGCTTGGTTCTCGGTTTAAGAAACAAAGGATAAAGGCTCAAAGTATAATTGTACCCACCCGCTCTTCGTGATATCCTTCAATCCTAAACTCAGTTAATTGTGCGTTTGAACTCCATTCGAGTTTGGAACGACCCTTCCTTTTTTGGTGATGGTTCACACAAGTTGGATTTTGGAAGGCAGTCATTTTTGCAACATTTTTCATGTTGTTGAGGATTTGTACTGACCTCATTCTTTTGATTTGTTATCCCTAACTTTTGCCTGACTGTTCCTGTTTTTGAGATTACAGTCAGCGGGATGCCCCAACTTTCTTAAGCCTCCTTTGTAGGTTTTGGCTTAGTGGGCTTTTTTTTTAGAGATAATGACTGCCTATGAGATAAGGAACCATCACTGTCTTTTGATTCCAAAGGAATGTTTTTGATGTTATTCGTTGTATTACGAACTGAGAGTTTGCGACTTCAATGCGCATCCTTTTTTGGATTAACTGAGAGATTACCCTGCCCCAGGTTTAAATCAAAGGTTTCAAATTGTTCAGAACAGAAAACTCCTACTTCTTTGGCTCGAAGGGGTTGACTAGGGATTATCTTCCTTATAACTCCAGTGTTTGGGATTTGAAAGAAACGCCTGTACATCATCAGCAAGGTCTGTTCAAAAGCATACTGTATGAGATTATGGTATTGTTTCGTCATCCTCCCTCTAAAGGCTTGTAGCTTTTGCAAGAGTTAAGTGTCATAAAGAAAGTAGAAAGCATAGTTCAAGAATAGTGAAAACGAATGGATGAATTCAAGACAAACATATGCAATGCATTAATGAAACAGAGTTTGACATTAAAAGATAATTGTTTGAATAACAAAATAAATTACAACTTGAAAATTCAAATGGAACAAAAGTCTCTCAGTTCAAGCTTTGTCATTTCAGGTGGAGAAACCCTTAACGGAAGATTTTCATCTCGCAATCTGGCATGAATTTCAGCACTCCATTGTCAATCAAGTCTTGGATCTTGTTCTTCAAGGCCCAACAGTCGTCGGTGTCATGTCCAGAACTATAGGAGTGATATACATAAAATGCGTCAGGATGATAGCTAGGAGCAGAGGTATTGGGCTTCCGAATAGGATCCCTCAAAGCAGTCAGATTGACCTCCAACAAGCGTTCCAGTATTAGAGATGATGGTATGTCAGTCTCAGTGAACTGTCTTCCAGACGTATTTTGCTTACGCCGATTACCCCGTTGACGCTGACGCGGTTGTTGATGGGCTTGTGACCCTGAAGCAAGTAGAGGAGCCTTTCCCTTGTCTTCTTGTCTCAAAGGGGGTTGAATGATGACTTGCTCTTCAAGCTCAGATGTTTGCCCCACTTGGTTGTCCCGAAGCAGTTTGTTGACGAGAACCCTGAGCTCCTCTTGTATTTGAGCCAAGTCCTGAATGAGAGCCATCTGGCCCACCAGTTGTCCCATCATCTAGATCTTCATTATTGCCAGCTCAAACCGCAGTTCCTCCAACTGATCACTCCTAGCATTGCTTGAATTCCCCTGGACCATGCCCCTTGTAAGGAGAGCTTTCACTTCTTCTTGCCCCTGGGACAGGTTCAAGAACATTTCTTGAAGTTGAGCATTTTGGTCCTGGATATCTTTGACAGTCCTCTCTAGAGCCATCTCTACTGAAATAAACAGTAGGAGAATAAGGAAACCTGAAAAGGAAAGAACTGTTATGATGCAATGCATGATATGAGGATTCATGTTTTCAAGAATCTCTCGGGGTAAACACAAAAAATGTTAGAGGTCGAACTTTGATCAACATCTTTGATTGGAGAACTTTGTAGCAGTGGATATCTTTCCACGAGAATCGAGCTCACCATGTCAAGTGGGTCATAGCCCCTGATTCAAGTTGTTGCACTTGATCTTTGATGGCATTTTTTTAGAGGATAAAACCTCTTTCCCCTTGGTAGACGTCTGGTTCAACGTGACCCTGCATCAAAAGACCCTCGAGATCCTTGAACTGGTTATTGAAAATGCTATGGTATGATGTTATGATGTTATGTACATGTATGCAAAAGTAAGCAAGTATATATATACATGCAATCATATTCACACAGAGCAAACAAGTCCTTAGGTTTAGGCTTGCATGGGGTTCGTAGGTAAGTACCCTCTTGAAGTTAGTTGGCTCATCCTGTCGTAAAATAGAAACCGGGTTCTAAGGAGCTCAATATCATTGGATTATTTTCTGTGTTCATTGTTTTGATTTAGCCACTTAACTGGCGACCAAAATATCCCAAGAAAACAATCCTCAATGAGTGTAGTATCGAGTATCTACCAACTTCGGACTGCACCAAAGTCGGTCATCTCACTACCCCTAAAAAGGCCAAGATGGTCAATTAAGGATCTAAGAGTTCATTAGTGCTTCATGACATCACTCAGCGGCCCCGTATTCTCCTTGACTACTCAAGGGCTACCGGTACTCACAAATATATCACACTAACATAGCTACTGCTTCAACCATGTCGGTATACCCCACACAGTTCCCTCACAGTTTATTGCTATTTACCTAAGAAGGTGCCCCCAAATCCGGGTGTAGGATTTACAACAAACCCAAACAAGGAAACCAAAAAGTAAAGCAATCAAAGCAATCAAAGCAAGCATGTATAGGTGATCTAAAACCCTAAGGTAACCCCACTTTTAGAATACGTCCCCAGCAGAGTCGCCAGTTCTGTGATACGGTGGGAGAACTGACTTGAGGTTTTGCGTTCGTATTCGCACTAGTTCGGTTTAGCAAGAGTCGCCACTGACTTTTTATTTATCCCAAGGAAAGGTCAAAAAGCACAGGAAAGTCCTTTGAGATGTTTTCGTGGGTTCGGGGGGTAGATTATGAAAAGGGAAGGTGCTAGCACCCTTTTCATCCATGGTTATCCATGGGCTCTTAGTTACTTGTTTTAGATCACTTGCCTTTGTTTTTCAATTGCTTTGAAATGGTGCTTTGTGTGTGTGGTTTTGAAAATGTTTTGAAAAAGATGCCTTGTCTAGGCAACCATTGTAACAATTCTTTACTCGAATGTTTTACAAAGGTGTTTGTCTTTTTGAAAAGATGTTTCAATGTTTTTTTGAAAGTTGTTTTGGAAGTTGTGTTTGTGAAGTGTGTTTGAAAGTAGGCAAGTGTGTTTTGCAAGTTTGATCAAGTAACCAAGAGCTATCTACTCTAAATTTCTCAAAGATCTTTCTCATGTTTTAACCCTTTTAACAGTGTTGTTTCACCATTGTATTTGGTGAACAACCTTGTGTTAGGATGTTAACGGGACGGGCGCGGGTCATCGTATACAATCATTGAAGGAAACTTGTGAGACGCTCTAGAAATTTTTGTAAGGGACGAGATCGTTTTATCGAAGGCAACATCGAGGGTCATCGAGGGACTACGATCTTTGTTTATCGAAGGGACGTTTGCTAGAGTGTCTCATACTCGAGGGACATGATTGCATTTTCCGAGGCAACAGGAGAGGTTACCCTAGAGGTGCAAGTGTGAATTGTGTATTGATTTTCATGCTTTTGTCTTGTATTAGGTTATCTAGCGGTTGATTTTGAATCTTCGCATACAAACCCTAATTACTATACAGTATATAGAAAGAGATAAATTGCGGGAATTTAAAGTCTAAGCTATTACAAATAAGTATCTGGGGATGGGGGTACAAATGTTTACAAATGGGGATGAGTCTCATCAGAATAGTAGTGTCCAAATATTATTTATAACCAAATTGAATAGTCGCATTCTCAATGTAAAAATATAGCAAAGTATAAGAATAAAAGAGAATCAAAAGTATTGTAAAATGTACATGATTAATTACAAGTGATCAAAATGTTAACCTAATGTATTATTAAGTATTATTATCATTTGTGTTTTTGTCAATTATATAAACAAGGATTTTAAAGAAAAGAAAAGAAAATTGTTTAAGTTTAAGTATTCTATTATCTATGTATCTAGTTAATGTTTTTAGAAACTTGTATAGAAATAATTAAACAAAAGTTTTAAGATCATTTAACTTAAAAGAAAACTAATGTTTACATATTTTAAGTGTGATAAAAGGTCTTTTAAGAAAATTTTGTACAAAAGAAGTTAATGTATCATTTTTATTTAACAAAAATATTAATTTAAGTTATGTATATAAAAAAGGAAAAAAGTAAAGTGATAAAAAATGGTTGATTTGTAAAAAAAAATAAAAAAAGGTTTAAATGGGCCTTAGGGATTATGTACATGGCCCAAACAAAAAACAAACAGATTTGTAAAGGGGGTGTAGGCACCAGAATTGAATGGGCTTAAGGGGTTTTTGTGAGGCAGAGGCCCAACGGGTTACAACGCTTTTGTTGTTAGGGTTCACATTTGTTTGCTTCAGAGTTAGGGTTTGTATTGAACGACGCCGCTCCCTTCTTTGCCTCTTCATCCTTCTCCACCATGGCTTCTGATGCTCGCTTCTCCTCGCCTCAGGATACCAGGCGCCATCTCCACTCTCCTCCCTCCATGGTCGTACCCAGGAGGTGATAAAAGGTAACGATTTCTCAATTTTTTCGTCTTCGTGTTTTAGGGCTTTGGATTCTTATTCTTGCATGTTATTAACTTTGGACACGTTTTGATCTTTTGTGTTGTCTATGTTTGTGTGAGGTGTAAAAAAGAAAAGGGAAGGATAATTTATACCTTGGTTCTGCTTTTTGGAAAGAAGGAAGAGAACTTGGACATGAGGCGTCTCAGGCGGCCAAGGCGAGGGAGTATGATGACAAGAGCTTGCTGGTAACCTCGTATCTTTCTTTTGAATGGTTTGTATGTTTTATGATGATACTGTAATATGAAAATAATGCTTCTGGAATGTTCTTTTCTTCTTCTGATTGCTTGCTTCTGTTTAGCCTATGATGAATTCGATTCTGAGATACCTGTGCTTCTGTTTAGCCTATGATGAACCTAGTTTTGAGGTTGTTTGCTTGTTTGCTCTTGACTCTCTTCCTCTCTTTGGCTTGCTTTGTTCTGATCATAAGCTTTGCTTATGATTTTCCCTCTCTTTGACTTGATCTGTTTAGCCTATGAGGAAGCTAGTTCTGAGGCATTTTGTTGTTGTTTGGATATTGGATGTGTTGATTCTATGATGAACCTAGTTCTGAGATTTGTCTGCTTACTTCTGATTCTCTTTCTCTCTTTTGGGGCTTGGCTGGCTTTGCCTATGAGGAAGCTAGTTCTGAGGCATTTTGTTGTTGTTTTGATTTTGAAATGGTTTGGATTGAAGGGTTGTTGGTACAGGTTTATTGTTTGGGGGGGCTTGCTTCTTTGAGGCGAGCTCGTTTGTTTGAAACTAGCAGTTTGACAGGCTTGAGGATGAACAAGCTTTGGTTTGCTTAGGCTTGAGCAGGTTTCAGGGCTTATGCAGACTTGTATGGCTTGTTTGGCTTGGAGGAAAACAGGCCTCAAGGCTTGCTTTTTGGTTACAGGCCTGTTGATATTTTGGTTGTTTTGGAATTTTGATGCAGGTTGAATGTTTTATGCAGGCTGATATGTTTGGTTACAGGCTTGAGGATGAACAAGCTGAGGTTTGTGTTTTATCCAGGCTACTGAGGCTTGTTTATGCAGGCTACTGGGGCTTGTGTTTTATGCAGGCTACTGAGGCTTGTTTATGCAGGTTGATAAGCTTTTGTTGTTCACAAGTTTGAAGCAGGCTTGTTGAGGTTTTAGCAGGCTTGAGTTTTATTTGTTTTTGAGAGCTTTGATGCATGATGTGTTATATTTTTCTATGTATGTTCCGCCCTCTTCTTTACAGTGTTCTGATTTATTATATTTATCTCTAAGCCTGTCTGTAAGCCTCTACTTCTCTCTCTCTTTTCTCTCTCTATCAGAAAAGCATATTTTAATGCTTTAGAATAGCTGTCTCTGAAAAGGTTTTGGCCAGAAAATGATGATAAAATGTACTCTTACAAGCTTGCTTGCATCTTGTCTTTCCTCTGCATATCTTCTTACCTCCATATTTTCTGCATTGCTTTTGTGTACTTGTTGACAGCTTTATTGGCTTTTGATATCTTTTGATATCTTCTTGACAGTTTGGTAGCTTCTTTGGACAGTTTTGACAGCTTAGTTGACATTTTGAACTTGGGCAACTTGTTTGTTCAGTTTGAACTTTGTAATTGTTTGGCATATTCAGTTTGTCCATGTGCAGTTTGTTTGAAATTGTGCAGCTTTGTATTTGATTAATTCATGCTTGTAAACATTTAATTTCCCTCTTTGTGAACCAAGAAGAGACATCTTCTTGCGATTTGCAGAGAGGACGAACAAACTGATTCCGACCAACACCTTTAATGATGAGTTTTAAATATCTGTCTGAGAATGCCCTTTTTTTTCATCTGTGTTGACTTCTTTCTTCTCTTTTTGCAGGTAAATATCAGTTGAGCAAAGGATGCAACAGTAGAAGATGAAGACTTCAAGAGATTTAGGATATAGTTTTATTTTATTTCTACTCATTTGTAATAACATTATTGTAAACAACTGTAAATAAATTTACAGTATTCAAATAATATTTGTAACAAACAATTGAAAATGAATAGAAATCCTTTTTTTTGTCAGATCTCTTTTAATTCTTCTGCAATTGCTTATTTAATTATTTATATTTCTTGAGTCATAATAATTGGAAATTATCCCAATAATATTAACTTAGAAATTATAAATAATCAACAAACGTCGCATTCTTCTAGCCTTGTATTAACCAACAATAAACTCGGCGTTCCAAATAACCAATAGCAATGCACAGTCAAACAAACAAATGTCCATACGTCTTTCATTTCACTGACTAAACCAACATTTCAAACTCTCAATCAGAAGCCTCAACCCATATCCCAGATGTTTAGACTTTGAGAAACAAACAGGAATCTTGAACAAGCATCAAAACCATGTGACAGTCAATTAAGACACTGTGGATTCAAATTCTTCTGAAAATGCGCGTGCAAACCCTAATTGTGGATTTATTGCCAAAGAAGCGTCTGCTTGGTCAAACCCTGAGCCAAACTCAACCAAATCAATAGAAACCCTAATAATCTGCTTGGACTGATTCAAAATCAATGGAAACCCTAATTTTGTTTGACTGATAAGAAAAAGTCTGTTTGACCGATTCTTGAGCCAATCTAAAAATCAGGAAAAGCCCGAAGCTGTGATTTCTTGTGAAAAAGGGAGGGAAAATTTTGGGGTACAACAATAAGCCCCTCGGACATAAAGCCCATTGGGGTGTACATGTCTGATCATGTAGTGTCGAGTTTTACAAAAATGCCCAGCTACTTTCATGTCTGTTTTTCACAATAAGTCCCCAGAGTTTATTTTAAGACTAACTCGTTTCTCGCATGGGGAGCGTTCAGCTTGTGCAACTCGACCCCATAGGAGGAGTGTCTAATACTACTCGACCTTTAGGCGAGGAGTGTTAAATGATAGAACTATACCCTTATCAGGGGAATGTTAAATGTTACTTGACCCTTATGAGGGGAGCGTTAAATGCTACTCGACCCTTATGAAGGGAATGTTAATGCTACTCAACCCTTATGAGGGGAGTGTTAAATTTTACTCGACCCTTATGATGGGAGTGTTAAATGCTACTCGACCCATATGAGGGAAGTGTTAACAAATGCGGATAGAGGCCCGAAAGCTTAACCGGCTTAATTCCATAGGCTTTTGCCCCTGTTCAATCTTCTTAGACCTGAGGATGTAGATTGGCTTGCGCGCCTTTCATGATCCGAAGGTGAAAGATGATTGAACACTGAAGTGCCCAGAAATTTGCACTCACATGGTGTAGTATCAGCAATGTGATGTCGGGAATGGGCTTACAGATGCCATTTGGATATTGTTGGTAGGAGGATGGGCTTATAGATGCCATATGGAGTTTGTTTGTAGGTGGATGGGCTTATAGATTCCATCTGGATATTGTTTGTTGAATTGTAACTTTGTAAGTTGAAGGAAGGAACCTGTGTAGGGTTGCCTGATGATGAGTCCGTGTGAAACTGCATCTGAAAGAGAAGGAACCGGTGTAGGGTTGCCTGATGATGAGTCTGTGTGAAACTGCATCTTGGAAGGAAGGAAACCTGTGTAGGGTTGACTAATGATGAGTCCGTGTGAAACTGCATCTTGGAAGGAAGAAAACCTGTGTAGGGTTGACTAATGATGAGTCCGTGTGAAACTGCATCTTTGGAAAGAGAGAACCTGTGTAGGGTTTCTTGATGACGAGTCCGTGTAAAACTACATCTTGAAGAGAGGGAACGGGTTTAGGGTTGCCTGATGAGGAGTCCGTGTAAAACTTCATCTGGAGTTGAGAAGGAACCGGTGTAGGGTTGTTTCGGGATAAGTTTGTGTGAAACTTCTGGAGGAACCTGGGTAAGGTTACTTTGGGACAAGTTCGTGTGAAACTTCAGGATGAACCGGGGTAAGGTTACCGTGAGATAAGTTCGTGTGAAACTTCAGGATGAACCGGGGTAAGGTTACTGTGAGATAAGTTCGTGTGAAACTTCAGGATGAACCGGGGTAAGGTTATTGTGAGATAAGTTCGTGTGAAACTTCAGGATGAACCGGGGTGAGGTTATTTTGAGATAAGTTCGTGTGAAACTTCTGGAGGAACCTGAGTAAGGTTACTTTGTGATAAGTTCGTGTGAAACTTCTGGAGGAACCTGGGTAAGGTGATAAGTCCATGTAAAACTTCGTCTTGGAACTAAGGAGGAACAGGTGTAGGGTTGCCTTATGATGAGTCCGTGTAAAACTTCATCTGAAATTGAGAAGGAACCGGTGTAGGGTTTCCTGATGATGAGCCTGTGTGAAACTTCATCTGAAAGAGAAGGAACCGGTGTAGGGTTTCCTGGTGATGAGTCCGTGTGAAACTTCATCTGAAAGAGAAGGAACAGGTGTAGGGTTGCTTCATGATGGTCAAGTAGATAATTGTCCTGTCTGGTTTCAGGTATTAACCTACGATCAATCGTCCACAGAATTTTCCTGGCTTGTTACAGGTATTAATCTGGAATTAGTCGTCCACAGATGCTTTTCCTGGCTTGTTACAGGTATTAATCTGGGACTTGGAAAGGTTGATGGTAGCCATCTTTTGATTGACCTTTTCCTGAAAAGGAAAAACATTAGCTGTATGCAATGTCATGATGCATGAACTGCATGATGTCAAGATGTTCTCAAGAATAAATGAGATTTGTGTTGTATGATGCGTATGCATGTCATGATGTATGAAGATGTGATGTTTTTAGTTGGGGAAAATAAATCACGGAGCTGCTGGAGAATAGAGTTGAGTTCTTCGTTTCCGTTGGGGATGATGAACGAAGATGATTGTGAGAATAAACCTGCAGGAGAAAGGAACTCCGTTGGGGAATAAACTGATGAAGAGATTACTCTGCGGGGAATTACTCTGTGGGGAGAGATGCTTTGCTGAGATTTTAACGATAACTCCGCTGGGGGTTCCGTTGATAAGCTCTGTTGGAGATTTTGATGATGAACTCCGTTGGGGATAGAAAGAGTTTTGGTGGGGGTGATCTTTCAGTTGCACCTTGCTGAGTATAACCCAGTTAAACTCTTGTGAGGATAACCTCTGAATATGGCTGGGGAGATGCATTTATACTCTGCAGCGAGACAAACTTCCAGAATCTACTGGGGAAGATGATTCAACTCCTTTGGGGAAGCTTTTTTGGACTGCGCTGGGGAAATGGCTCCACTAGGGGTATCTTGTATTCCGCCGGGGAACATTCTTATACTCTGTCGAGGAATATTAAGACTGCCGGGGACACTCTCTATACTTGCTAGGGAATACCTTTATACTCCGTTGGGGAATATTAGGACCTTCTGGGAATACCAAGCCTTTTTAGGGCTGATGATAGACCGACTCTGCTTGAGGGAGAGTATTGCTGATTCGTCCATGGTTGCAGGTCTCAGTGGGGAGAGCTTCCATTACTGTCTTACTCTGCAGGTAGTGACGATATCTTGGTCATACTCTTCAACTGAATTTTCCTTATACCTGGAGGACAGAGCAACTTGTAAGTTCGGACATTTCTTATTGCCCTAGTTTCTACGGGAGAAGAAGGCCGATGAGGTGCTTGATAACCGCCGATTGACAAATCTTCTTCTGGTAGGCAAGTGACGAGATGACGGGACATAGTCGTACGCTTTGATCCCTAATTTTTGCCTGGACCGCCCTTTCGGGTTTTCAGTCCATCGGGATACCCTTTTTTGCCCAAGCCGCCTTTTTAGGTTTTCGACTTGCCGGGTGTACATATTTTTTTTTCATCCCTTATTTTTGCCCGAACCCTTTTGGTTCGCCGGGAAGCCCTTATTTTTGCCTAGGCCAGTCAACCTAGCGGGTCTTTGTTCATGCCCAGTATTTTCTGACTATGTCCACATTCTCAGAGTGCCGGGAGTTGTCACTGTCAGTAGTGTTGTGTTGCCATGCTACCAGAATATCTTCGTTGATCATGCAAGATTCGTTGCTGGCATTCACGTCCACTGCCCCAAGTGATTCAGATGAAGATTTGCCCCTGGCTATTTGGCATTTTGAGAGATTCCTTGAATCTTGACTTGACTGCCCCAGATGATGGAAAATGATCATGTCTGCCCCTTGGTTGGAAGTGTTTTTTTTTTCACTTGAGGTGACTCTTTTTGTTGAGAAGGTTTTTGTTCACTAGATATTCGTCGTGCGAATTTCTCTGCTGTTTGAACAAATAGCCATATGCAAACAATGTTATTTTAAGAATGCAAAGCTTATGTCTGTCTTGAAGTTTTTTGAAAATGCAGTTTTCAATAAAACAAGTGAATTTTTGTAAAATGTGATGTCAACTCAGGATTTTACAACAAGCCCTACAGGAGTCAGGATACCTTTTGTAACAGTATGCTTTCAAACTAACCCATGCTTCAGCTAGGACTTTTAAGGGTTATAACATGGCCTGGTTCACGGTTTAAGAAACAAAGGATAAAGGCTCAAATTTTATTTGTACCCACCCGTTCTTCGTGATGTTCTTCGATCCTAAACTCAGCTAATCGTGCATTAGATCTTGTTTGATTCTTTGCTCTGATATTCCGGTGATGGTTCGGATACTGATAGTTTATTTTGAACAGGCAACCATTTCTTTTTTTGTTGAGGGTTTATAGGACCTCTTTCTTTTTGATTTTATTATCCCTGTCTTTTTGCCTGAACTATTTTTTTTTGTGTGATTACAGTCAGCGGGATGCCCCAGTTTTGTAAGTCTCCTTCATAGGTTTTGACTTATTGGGCTTTTATTTTGAAAGATAACGATTTCCTGTCCTGACGATTATAGGGAACCATCACTGTCTTTTGTTTTGGAAGGACTCCTTTGAGGCCATTCATTGTGCACCTGGATCAACTGAGAAGACTACCCTGCCCCAGGTTATAATTAAGGGTTTTAATTTGTGAAAAGAAAAACTCCAACTTCTTTGGCTCAAAGGGGTTGACTAGGGATTATCTTCCTTATAACTCCACTGTTTAGGATTTGAAACAATGCCTGTACATCGTCAGCGGGGTCTGTTCAAAAGCATACTGTAAAGATCGTGGTATCGTTTTCGTCATCCTCCCTCAAAAGGTTTAGAATTTTTTTATCGAGAGTTGAACATCACAAAAAGGAAATATGAAGAAATTTTGAGCATAGTGAAAACAATTAATTCAAAACAGACACGTGTAATGCATTAATGAAATAAAAGAGTTTGACATGATAATTGTTTGAATAAGCAAATAAAAATACAACTTCAGAATTCAAATGAACAAAAGTGCTTTCAATCCTAGCCATGTTTTGGCAAGGGAGCAGTGATCACATTGGGAGTCTCAGGGGGCTCGAATTCGATCTCCTTAGCGTCAATCATATTCTGAATCTTGTATTTTAGTGCCCAACAATCGTTAGTATCGTGCCCCGGGCTACCAGAATGATAAGCACACCTTGCATCTAGGTTGTAGTTTGGAGAGGAAGTCTTAGGGTTCGGAGGAGGGTTTATCACCTTAATCAGATTCATCTTCAACATGTGCTGTAATGCTTGTGACAATGGCATGTTGATGTTGGTGAACTGTCTTTTAGGCTCGTCCGGCCTTTGTTGATTTCCCCTTTGCTGTTGTCGGTGTGACGCAGAACCAAAGATCCAGACTGCCCCTACGTGTTGGTCACGACGACTCTTTTGACTGTACACAGCATTGGACTCTTTCTTCCCACTGTAAGGCTTTTTATGAGCATCATAAGGTGTAACTTCTTGAATCTTCCCACTTTTGATGCCAACTTCAATTCTCTCCCCAGTCAAGATAAGGTCTGTGAACCCGGCTGAAGAGTTTCCAATCAGATGATTAAAGAATGGACCAGACAGGGTCCCCAGAAACATATTGACGAGTTCACGATCAGTTAAAGGTGGTTGCACCCTTCCAGCAAGGTCTCTCCATTTTTGAGCATACTCTTTAAATCCTTCACCCGTCCCTATTGACATACCCTGGAGTTGGGTACGCGTAGGAGCGAGGTCGGAATTATATTAATATTGCTTATAGAATGCAATAGCCAAATCTTCCCAGTTACGGATACTAGCTCCATCCAGCTGATAGAACCACTCCAGTTGGGTCCCTGAAAGACTGTCCTGAAAGAAATGGATCCACAAATTCTTATCAGCTGTGTAAGGCTGGATCTTCCTTACATATGACCGGAGGTGCAGCTTTGGGCAGGAGGCTCCATCATACTTGGAAAAGGCAGGTGCCTTAAACTTATGGGGAATCACCACCCCAGAGGATAAACCTAGGTCTCCGAAGTCCAGCCCGGGCACGTTCTGTATCTCCATAGCGCTCAAGCGGTCCTCCCACTATTTGTACCTATCCTCAGCAAGAGGGTACTGTTCTTTATCATAATCCGTCTCGTTGTCGGAGACCACGGGGCTAGGAACCCTCCTTTCTTGTGGGCTATCCTTCCCTCCAGATGAGGTGGTTAGATCAACTTCATTTTGCAGCCCGTTTCCAAACCTGCGTCCGGTGTTGAACATGACAGTCCTCTTCTTCTTCTTCTTCCTCTCTTTCAGAATCAGGGTCTTCAGGTCCTGTTGACCTTTGGCTAGGCTCATAACCAACTCTTGGAACTGGGCATTCTGGGCCTGGAGGGCCTTGATAGCTTTCTCAGTGGAAGGTTCAGTAGTCATGATGATCGCTGAAATAAACAACGAAGGAGGTAAGTGACCTGTAAGAGGGTACCTGTAATGCAATGATTTTTATGATATATGTATGCAATGTTTTCAAGGATCTCGCGGGGTAAACAAGAAACCGTTAGAATTTGAATCTGGTAGCTTGATTGAAGGAACTTCATGTTGCTGAGAGTCTTTCTTCAAGAGTCAAGCTCACCATATCGAGTGGGTCATAGCCCCTGACTCAAGTCATCATGTTTTGATCTCCAAACAACCTTGGCTAGAGGAAAATAAATCCCCTTTGCCCCTTGCTAGACATTTGGTTCATCATGACCTGCATCACAAACCTTTGAGATCCTTGAAATGGTTAAGGAAATGCTATGGTATGATGTTATGATGTGTATGCTATGCGTGTGAGGTGATGTAAATAAGCCCTGCAATTAATCCAAATTGTTGGATAAGGACTGTAAACAAAACCTGCAAGGAACTCATGTTGTCAGATAACAAGAATGTGCAAGTAGTTCAGATTTGAAGGCACACAAGTCACACAAAAGAGCCCTTAGATTTCAGGCTGGCATGAAGCTAAGGTACTACCCTCTTTCAGTTTCAGTTGGTTAAGACCTGTCCTAAAAATAGTAACCGGGTTCTAGAGGATCTCAATATCACTGACTACCCTCAATCGATCATAATTCCAGTTTAGCAACCTTTTCTTGCGGCCGGAATCATCGCGAGAGTTTAGTCTCGATGAGTGTAGCATACTGCTACTGTTCTATGGCCAAGTTGGTCAATTTAAGGTTCTAAGGTCAGTTGGTGCTTAATGACTCCTCAGAAGACCCATATTCTCCTCGTTCCAACACAAGGGATATCGGTACAGACCAAGGTGTCACACCAATGTAGCTACTGCTTCATTCATGTCGGTCTACGCTGGACAGATCCCTCATAGTTTATTGCTACTTACCTAAAAAGGGTACCCCAGATCCGGGTTAGGATCTATAAAACTCTGATACACGCCCACAAAGTTAAAGCATACAAAGCACACAATTGAATACATAGTGATCTAATCCTAAGGTACACCTCACTTATTAAGTCCCCAACAGAGTCACCAGTTCTGTGATCGGTGGAAATAGAACTGACTGTTTTGGAATGCTGGTTCGCGTTTGCATTTTGCAAAATGTCGCGGTAAGCAAGAGTCGCCACCGTCTTTTATTTTCTCCAACAAGGAAAGGACAAAAGCACAGCAAAATTCCTTTTCGAGATGTTTCTCGGGTTCGGGAGGTAGATTATAGAAAGGGAAGGTGTTAGCACCCTTTCTATCCGTGGTTATCCACGAGATCTTAGGTACTTGCTCACTATGTTTTCAAAAGGTTTTGCTTTTCTTATGTTTGTGGGTTTTGAAAAAAAATTTTGTTTGAAAACTTCGATTTAACTCTTGTTTCTGTCCTCAAGAGTGTATGAAGTGTTTGTTTGAAAACTTTGTTTGAAAAGTGTAAGTGCGAAAAAGTTGTTTTGTTTTGAAAGAGCAAGTACCTGAGAACCTCTACCTACTTAAAAGAAATTAAGATGTGTAAATGTCCTTTAGACAGTACTATTCCACTATTGAGAAGTAGGTAGCACCGTCGTTGGAGTTTTCGGGTCAATTCGATTAAGGGACATGTGGTCACTAAAGCAATAGTAGGACGCCTTAGCGGTAACCCTAATGTCTTAGATCATTTTTTTATCGAGGCAACCGTTTCGAGGCAACTTTGATCTTTAGACAGGAGGGCGACCTCTAAAACTTCCTATACTCAATGACCACGTCGAGGCAACCAAGTGAGGCGTACCCTAGGATTGGCATGTGCGAGTGTGTCAGGTTTCAGTTATGTTATCTTTGTACATGTTATGGTGAGCTACAGTTGATTTTAAGTTAAGAGAGATCTTGACATGCATAGCCTAGTTAGCATACATCTAGCAGTTAATAGTTACGGAAAATAAATCTAAACTATTACAAGGCGTCGGGTATTTACATCGCCAAAAACAAAACCTTGAAAAAGTAAATTGCGGGAAATTAAATGAAAGCGATAAAAAGGTCCTAATTAAAGCTATTACATCCTCGGAGCAAATACAATTATATGGATCAAAAATTATGAATCAAAAAATAATACGCGCGAGAGAAAAAATTGAATCGGAGAGTTTTTAGGGTTTTGACCCTTTTTTGAGAAAGAAGGAGATTTTTGCTATTTTTGTGTATTTAATTAAATTAAACCTAAACTAATTAATTAATAGAAAGAAATATTTTTTTTTTGGTTTTTGAATGTTTAAGAAAATAATAAATAAATAAAAAAACCCTAATATTCTATGTTAATTTTATTTTGTGAAAAAAAGGTTAAAATTATGCCTAATTAAAAAAACTAAATCAATTAAATTATTTATTTACAAGAATAATAAAAGTGATGAATTTAATAAAAATAATGTTTTTGTATTTTTTGATTTTTATTATGAAAATCTTAACTATTTTGTTAGTAATTAAATCAAGAAAATAAATCAAGTAAATAAAAAAATATAAATGAAAGAAAATAAAAGGCAAACCCAGGGGGTGTTGGGCCAACTTTGGAGGTGTATTTGGAATTCTCAAGGCCCAATTGCTGCAAGCCTTTTTGACTTTTCTGGATCGTCCACACGTATGTTGACCAGGGAGTATGATAGTCCTTCAATCCTGGCCTTCAGATTTGGCCAGGAGCCACTTGGCGTGTGGATCTCTGAGGTGTATGCTGGATCACGCATTGGAGAGTACATGGGATCACCTGCAGAAAAAAATCAAATAATTGTTTTGGGGGACCTGAGATTCGAACTCAGGTCCCAATGGACTATGCAATAGTGCGTCCACCAACTGATCTGTGGCGCTTCTTTGTTAACAAAACAAAACCTGATTATTATATGCAATAAACAATTAACATGCTGAAAAAATAAAAAAAATGGCACGCTGTTTGAATTGACCAGTGGGAAGAGGACGCGTGGTCGTCTTCTTCCTTGAACCACCTGGTTTATTTCCTGCGGATTCTAGTCCGTAACAAAATCCGTGGCGTCATCCTATAATCCACCCTAGGCTACGAAAATGCCGTATAAGGCCATGGCTGATCTCGTCTCTGCCTCCTGATCACTCTTACACCAATTATTGTGGCCAAGTTTCCCTGTATCGAAAACACCTAAAAAGCAAGCATATGAACCCTAGAATCGGGTATCACAGTATAGGGCATAAAAACAAAATTGGCTATTGTAGTCGTGTTAGAAATCAAACAATGAACATGAATATGCCAACGTTAAGGGAACTACGTTCTTCTTTTTGTCTGAAAACGCCTCCAATATCGTTCTTGATCTCCCACTTTTCCAACAATTTTTCAGTTTTTTGTATGGCCGTTTTCACAGTTCTTAGCTCGTCCATTAGGTTTGTGCTGCTTGCTTATGTACATGAGAATGAATTTAGGTCAAAAGCTGGGCCTTAATCCATGTATATTCAAGAATGAATCTTTGATTGACCACCATTGTTAACCTTTCCAAAATTGAATCAAATCTAAGATTTTGTGCACAAAAAGCCAATACACGAATTTGATTAGGTGGCATGTGATATATGAAAGCTGTACAAATCACCAAGATACTATTTCATTGATTTTTGGATTTTATTTGAATTAATATAGATTTAAAATGAATTAAATAAATAGAAATTAAATAAAATAGAAAAATAAATGTTTGATCCTGAAATTAAATATGGGACACGTGTGTGGCATGACAAGACTGAATCAAGTGGAAAAAAGTGGGCCCTTTTGTCAAAAATTGAAGTTTTGAGGATAGTTGATTTTTGGCAATTCATGAAAATTTCCCAACTTCTCCAATGCACAACTTGCTCAATTTTGATCATATGACCATGTTCTTGGACATTTTGGAAAGCTATTGAAGTCCTCTAACTAATGGCTTTAGTCCCATGTCATTTGGATTTACCAATCTCAAGTTATGGCCTTTGACTCAAAGTGTACTTTTGTTGACTTTTGAAATTGACCTAAATGTAAAAATTGGTAACTTTTAGTGAGAGCATTTCTTGAACTTGGAGTGTGAAGATGGATTGTAGGAAATTGCATCCTCTTCAAAATGAGATTTGGATGGAATTTTTCTAACAAACCATGAAAAGGTTATGCCCTTGTCAAAGTACAGTTGACTTTTCTACTGTCCAAAAATAGTAACTTTTTGCACCTTGATGATTTTTGAGCTATTCTTGTGAAATCATGATCAAGACTTGATCAAATGATGATTGTGAACTCAAAATAAGATGTTGACCAAAAATTCTGACTTTTGACTGCAAAATGACCATTTTGCCCTTGTAGTTGACTGTAAATCAAATGGAGCTTTTGACTGTGCAAATTGGCACTGTGAGTCTTGAAACTTGGCATGTAGGTGCTTGAGGATGTATATAGGCCTATGAGACTTGATTGAACCATTGAAAACCCCAAATTCCTTGAAAGAACCAAAACCCTAATTTCAGCTGTCTTAGGAGGTATTTTGACTGTCTAACCCTTGAGCCATTTTGAACCATTTGGAGATGATTCTTGACCTATCTTGAGGAATATGGGAGGGAAAATTTTGGGGTACAACACTACTCAACCCTTATGAGGGGAGTGTTAAATTTTACTCGACCCTTATGATGGGAGTGTTAAATGCTACTCGACCCATATGAGGGAAGTGTTAACGAATGCGGATAGAGGCCCGAAAGCTTAACCGACTTAATTCCATAGGCTTTTAAGTACGGTTGAGTTTTTTTTGCTAGATCAGAGCCTTTTGTAAGGGTAGTCGAGTAGGTCCAGAGAATTGGCGAGGTTGACCGAGTTTGCGAGAGGCTTTGAGTGCACTTTAACTTTTTGTCGGATCAGATCCTCTTGTAAGGGTGGTCGAGTAGGTCCAAAGCCTTGGCGAGGTTGACTGAGTTTGTGAGAGGCTTTGAGTGCGCTTCGAATTTTTTCCCAGGTCAGAGCCTCTTGTAAGGGTGGGCGAGTAGGTCCAGAGCCTTGGCGAGGTTGACCGAGTTTGTGAGAGGCTTTGAGTGCGCTTCGAACTTTTTGTCAGATCAGAGCCTCTTGTAAGGGTGGCCGAGTAGGTCTAGATCCTTGGCAAGGTTGATCGAGTTTGCGAGAGGCTTTGAGTATGCTTCAACTTTTTTCTGGATCAGAGCCTCTTGTTAGGGTGGGCAAGTAGGTCTAGAGCCTTGGTGAGATTAACCGAGTTTGCGAGAGGCTTTAAGTGCGCTTTGACTTTTTTCCATATCAGAGCCTCTTGTAAGGGTGGCCGAGTAGGTCTAGAGCCTTAGCGAGGTTGATCGAGTTTACGAGAGGCTTTGAGTGAGCTTCAACTTTAGTTAGGCAGAGGCGTTATTAACGTTACCCGACCGAAGGTGATTATGAAAAAGGCTTTAAGTGCACATGGAATTCAGTTACAAATATTTGAATTTACTTTGGATGCCTCATTAAAAACCCTTGCCCTTGCAAGGGAAAAAGGGTGCATCTCGTACATTTATTAGCAATTTTATTACATAGTTTTTGCTAAAGTAAAGCCTGAGATTGGATACATTCCATGTCCTAGGTATCTTTGTCCCATCCAGAGTTTCCAATTTTTAAGCCTCATTATTTAGCTTATGAAGTACCTCGTATGGGCCTTCCCAATTCGGAGACAGCTTTCCCTTGTTCATCGGGTCGATAATCTTTTTGAGAACTATATCTCCTGGTTGAAAACCTCTCTATCTGACTTTCAAGTTGATCCTCTTAGCTAATATGCTCTTGACTACAAACTCTTTGACCCGTTCCATTCCTCATATTTCATCTACCATGTCAGCTGAACTATTCAATTCGTCCTTGTTGTATTCTTTGTCAAAGTGCCCCCTTCTCCATGTGGGGGTGTTGATCTCGACCGGTATCATGTCATTCGCCCCGTACACCATTTGAAAAGGTGTTTCTCGGGTGGTGGAGTGAGGGGTTATATGGTACGACCAAAGGATCTCCGGCAAGTATTTGGTTCATAGTCCCTATGCATCATATAGTTTCTTTTTCATTCCCGTCGAGATGATTTTGTTAGCCGCTTCGGGTTGACCGTTGGCTTGAGCATACTCTATTGATGTGAATCTATTTTAGATGCCTAGGTCACTACAGAATTCCACCACGGATGAGCTCGCAAACTGCGTCCCATTGTCAGATACTATGATTCTGGGCAGGCAAAACCTGCAAATGATATTTTTCCAATAGAAATGACATACTCTTTCAGCGGCGATGTGTGTCACGGCCACAACTTCTACCCATTTTGTGAAGTAGTCGATGACCACAATAAGGAATTTTAAATGTCTGGGAGCTGTGGGGAATGGTCCCAGTATATCAGCTCCTCATTGGTAATTGGGATAATTGTTCTTTAAGGATCTAGCCCATGTGACCATCCTTCCAGCTAGATCCGGCTTCTTCAGCATCTTCTTGATGGGATAATTGGTCTTTACAGTTGTTAAATGACCCTGGAAATAATGTCTCAATTCTCGGGCTGTTATTATCAATGCTAGTGCTAGCTTTTTAATCTTTTAGTATCGCTGCTCGGATCCTTTCAGAACTTTGCCAACAAAGTACACCGACATTTCCCCCTCTTCCCCTTCCTGGACGAGAACTAAGCTCATGGCCTTTTCAGAAACTTCCAGATATAGGATCAAAGGTGCATTCTCTCCTGGTCTCGTCATGATTGGTGGATAGGATAATAAGTGCTTTACTCCTTGAAAGGCTTCCTCACATGCTAGCATCCCTTCAAATTCTTCTGACTTCCTGAGGGCTACAAAGATATGGATTGCTCTATCTCCAAATCATGATAGAAACCGAGACAAAGCAGCTAACCTTCCCATTAGTTATTGTACTTTTTTTTGAAGACGGGATACGCATGTCAATGACCGCCTAACACTTGTCTGGGTTAGCTTCTATACCACGGTTAGTGAGCATGAACCCTGCTAGCTTGAACTCCAAAGATATATTTGTCGGGGTTGAGCCTCATGTCGAACCGCCTTATGGATGCGAGTGTTTCTTTCAAGTCTGTTACATTATATTTCTCAACAGTGGTTTTAACAACCATGTCATCTATGTATACTTCCAGATTCCTACCAATTTGAGTGGTGAATACCTTGTCCATTAATCATTGGTAGGTGGCTCTTGCGTTCTTGAGACCGAATGGAATTACCTTGGAATAATAGTTGTTTCGATCTGTCATAAAGGTAGTCTTTGGTGCATTGGTGGGGCTCATACGAATTTAGTTGTACCCTAAGTAGAAATCCATGAAGTTGAGTAGTTTGTATCCTAAAATTTCACCAATGAGTAGGTCTATCCGTGGTAATGGATACAGATCCTCAGGGCACGCTTTGTTGAGATCTGTGAAGTCGACACACATGCGCCACTTCCCTATTTTCTTTTTGACCATCACTACATTGGCTAGCCAAGTAGGATATTCGATTTCTTTGATGAAGCCGGCAGCGAGTGACTTCTCAACCTCGTCTTTCATAGCCTTCTTATTTTCTTCTCCACCCTTCTTTTTCCTCTGAGACACCGACTTGGTGTCTGTATTCAAGGCTAAGTGGTGGCACATAAATTTGGGGTCTATTCCGGGCATGTCTGAGGGATTTAATGCGAACAAGTCGATCTTATCTTTCAACAACTCCATGATCTCTA
Source organism: Vicia faba (assembly GCA_948472305.1). NCBI lineage: Eukaryota > Viridiplantae > Streptophyta > Magnoliopsida > Fabales > Fabaceae > Vicia > Vicia faba. The sequence continues at coordinate 1,572,234,050 of OX451736.1, read as the reverse complement.
TTTCCTTCTCCTGAGAAAGATTGCATCCTATATAAGTTATTTCAGAAGGTGTGGTGCCGATCTGGACCATCTTTGATTCATTGTGGGGAGAAAGGATTTCTTCCCACACGTCGTCACGAGGATCTACGTTGATCATGTTGATTTTTAGCTTATTGGAACATCTGGGTTCTTCGGATTATATCTTCCTCCTTAACTTCAGGATATCCTTATAGCACTTCTTGGCTAATCCTTGATCGCTTTTAACTACCTCGACCCAGCCATCCCCTAAGGGGTACTTCATGGTGAGGTACAAGGTGGAGAGAGCAACTTCCAAGGAATTGAAGGAGGTTCTTACTATGATGATGTTATAGGGTGAGGCTGCATTGACGATCAAGAACCTTACTCTGACTGTTTTAGCATTTGTGTCGCTTCCAAAGGTAGTGAGTACTGGGCGGTATCCCAATACTTGCACTTGCTCTCTAGAGAACCCGACTAAGGCACCATTGAAGGGCAATAATTCACACGTGTTGAACTCCATCCCCTTGAAGGCTTCCTAGTAGAGTACATCGACTGAGCTACCAGGGTCCACTAGCACGCTTTTCACGCTCCAATCCTGAATTTGTACCTTGATGACCATAAGATCATTCTCGTGGTCTATAATGCTGACTGCATCTTTTATGGAGAAGCTAACCGAGTTTAAGTCCTGTTCTTGAACCTTGGCTATGTTCTCAGATACATGCATCACTACGCAAGTGTATTTCTTTCTGGTCGAGCTGGTTTCTCCACCTCCAGTGAATCTTCCGGTGATGGTGTTAAGGGTGTGGCGAGCCGCTTTAGTCTCATGCACTTCTTCAATACTCTTCCCTTTCTTTTGGGAAGGTTCTTACGAGTCGGTATCTTTTCGCCGAGTATCTCTTTTACCCGCTGGGAATTTACCATCTTTGACATAAGTTAGTAGGTTCCCCCTTTGTATTAATGTCTCGATTTCTTTTTTAGCTGGAGGCAATAGTATGTATGGTGTCCCCTGAGCCGATGATAGCTACACCAAGCCTCAACATCATTCCCCAGTATGGCTTTGACTTTCCATTTATTACGGGGAACTTCTAAGATCAGGTTCAAGTGCGCCACTTCTTGTAAGATTTCGCCTCTCTTTCGTGGCCTAGGAATAATTTCGCCGAGGCCCCACGGTGGGTGCCAATGTTCTTGCGTGGAACAAATATCCGTCCGACCTCCCGCTGTAGGTGGGGAAAGCCACGGAAGTAGGTTTAGTTGATTAGTGGGAATTTGGGAGCTACATTAGTGAAGCGTGTATCCCCAAAAGAATGTCTTGCTTATCCATCTTGCAGGAGCCCCTTGTATAGTTGTTCTCTTATGCATCATTAAGAGCCTCAGTTAATGAGTGACTCTCAAGTTTCGTAACTCCATAACCTTTTTCGTCTCCATGAACGAAGATGATAAAAGTTGTGTAACACTATAATAAGTGCACCATCGGAGGTTACAAGCATTAATGAGCCAAGTTGGTTACCGTTTAAGGGCAGGTGGGTCTCGGCCACCATCCTTACCCGGGTCCAGTATGTTTTATGGGTTGCTTCCCGGGTGTGAGTTGTTCGATATTCTTCAGCCGAGTTGCATCTCGAGTATCTTTACCGTTGAGCCGATTACTTGCTTAATCTTCTTTTCTTCCAGTTATAATACCCGGTGGGGCCTGATATTTATGGGATTTACAATAGTTATGCTGGAGTAGTGTACTCTAGTAACAAGTCAGATATAAAATATATTATATTTCTATTTTTTATATGTATACACTTTTTAAATTAATCTTAATTAATTTCGTTCTTATAATTTTACACAGATGGTCTGTTAATGATCAGAGAGGCTCACACGGATGAAAATGAGATAGATTTGATGGTGATCTTCAGGAATTCATTGATACCTCTAAGATTTGGTTTGACATTAGGAGGTGGTACATGCAAACACTTTAATATTCAAGTTAGTGTGACTACATATAGTGATAGGTGACTTTGTGGTGAAAAATAAGTGTACTTGGCATGATTTCTTACTTGTCTTTTTATAGCAAGGTTCTATGGTTTTGGGGATCTAGAATATTCGATGCAAATAAGTTGCCCAAGGTGGGGATACTATTAAGAATACTATTCATTTTGTGATCTAACAAACTTACTCTAATCATTTTCCCTTATCAGGTTTTCTTCTAGGATAGGTCTGTCCTTAGTCACATAGTCCTAAAAGCTTCATTTGGGTTACACTTGGAACAAAGATGTCTTCAGCCTGCTTTCATGGTATAATTATGTTCCTCAGGGGACAAATGTCGAACGTGATATCCTAGACAACTGGTTCGACAAGTTAAATCATAATCACCATAATTAACACATTCTAACTTGTACAAGATGATAAAGCAAAAAAGAAATAAAGAACACAATAATTGATAACTCGGTTTGTTGCAACAACACCTACATCTGGAGGGTTGAATTCTAACCGAAGAAAATAAATTCTCTATTAGTAGTTTAGTACACTTAGTCTTATAGAAACTATAAGCCCGTATTGTTCAATGCAACTTCCTAACACTATGTAACACCCCGATTTTCTTTATTAATCATTTTATTATTTAATTGCCATGTTAATTATTACTTGGTTTTATGATTATTTAATTATTTGATTTTGCGTGATTATGTGAATAATTGATTTAATTTGGAATAAATGTGTATTATATGTTATTGGGTTATTGAGTGTGAGAATAGAAAAATACACATTTGGGCCTTATGTTTCATTTGAATGGGTGAGTAAATTTAAGTCCATTTAGAGTTAGTAAGAATTGAATAAAATAAGGAAAATATAGAATTAAAAAGAGAAAGTGAAGAAAACAAGAGAAGAGAAGAAAGAAGAAAAAGGGAGAAAAGGAGAAGAGAATAAGATAGAATCCTAGGGTATCTACATTCAGGTAAGGGTGGGTATTTATTGATATATGAGTTATCTAGTGGTATGTGATGGGTAGTAAGCATGAAATAGGGGTTTGTTCTTCAATTTCTAAATTTTGATATGTTAGGTTTTGAATGAGGAGTCATGAAATTGATGTTGGAAATCATGTTTTGATGTTTGTATTTGACACTATATGTTATATATAGATTATAATACATTTAATTTGTGAAATATATGTGTTTGAATGAGATTCGGATGGACAAATTCGTAGCAAGGCAGAAGTTGTCTGTAACAGATTTTTCTGGTTTTTCGCGAGGCCACTTAGCGCGCGTGGGGCTGCTTAGCACGGTCTGGAATGTAAAATTTATTATTTTCTGAAACTATTCTGGACCATGGATGTATATTATTTATCATGAATTGTCATGAATTTTGTGGAATTTAATTATGTGATTTGGATTGGTTTTGATGCATTTTTTGATGGAAATAGGATACTTGATTTTGTGAATGTAATTGTTGGGAATTGATGTTTATTGAAGATAATATGGTTTGGAATTGTTTGCTACATGTTATAATGATGTGTTGAGTTTATAAATGCTATCAAAATGCATTGTGTGTGATTGATGACATGAAATATGTATGTTGTGCAATTTGGTGAAGATAATTCAAATTGTTGAATTATATGAGATATGCTTGTATAATTAAGATATGGAGATGGTCTTAATTGCATATTTTTGTTGAGATTGCACATGTATCATTTGTGTCAAGAGGCAATGTTTGATAATTCTGTAGGAATTATTGACTTGTCCCAAACCTGGAGATGGGGTTTGAAAGCTTAGAGAACGGGCTTTTTGGTAGTTATCTATCTTGGAGATGTGGACTATGTAGGACCGATAAGGATAACAGTCGGTACCACATGCATATTGCATTGAGTTGCATTGGAGTCACTTGTGTTGATGTGAATGTTGAATTAGTGTGCAATATGTGATATTGGTGCGAATGTTACATTTGTGGTATTTGTGATTAATTATCTTGAATCTTGAATCATTGAGCAATGTTGTATATGAAATCATGTGAATTGTGTTGAAGTATGTTGAATACATGATTATGTGAAGTGTGATGAATTCAAGTGATGTATATTTTTTATTCATTACTTATTATTATATATTTTTATAAATATATGAATTCTCACCCTTCTGTTGGAATGATGTTTTATACGATATCGCTCAGGTACTGAAGATAGCGGTGGTGCTCCTTCTGAGGATTAGTCGGCGGAGCTAGTTCCTTATTTACCTTTATTTAGGTAGTGAGTCATGCTTTGATCATGTAACACGGGGAAGGTTTGAATTTATGTTATATTATTATATTCATATTTGTTCTGAGAGATGTTTATTATACTCTCTGGATTTTTATGTTATATTCAAGATCATGTGATGGTGGCCTTTAGTGCCTAATATTTTATGATATGATTGTCAATATGGGATTTTGATAATTAGTGTTATTTTGATATGAGAATTATTCGGCTGCGAGATGCATATGTGTTATTGTATGGAATATGATTCTAAATGCGTGTTATGAATATGACCAGTGTATTTGTATTGTTATCGTGAAGTAAATGACACCCTCGTCTTATATACTTGCTAATTTACTCTGATTATGCCATATTATTTGTATGGGGTTTAGGGGGTGTTACGTTAGTGGTATCAGAGCCTGGTCGGCCAGTTGGTCAAGTTATTAATGTGTTTATTCCCTTAGTACGCGACATGTGGGTGAAACATTGTTGGTACTTTCTTGTTCTTCTGATCCCTTATTTGCAGGAGAAATATTGAAACAAGTGGGGGAGAAGTTGTTACTACATACGACATTATGCTTAGGTAACTTTGAGCATAAGATAAAGGATGTTATTGCAGTTGGGTAATGATGGTTTATGCCACCATCATGGTTAACAACTACTTATTGACAAATTGAGGAAATGATCACCCTTAATCTCTTGTTGATAGTATACGGGATCATATTGGATGGTGTAATACAGTGGGAGAACTGACTTTTGAGTTTTGCATTTTATTGCAAATGTTGCAGATAGCAAGAGTCGCCACCAACTTTTCTTTTATCCAATAAAGGAAAGGGTGAAAAGAACATGAAATACCTTTGAGAATTTTCTGAGTAAGGGGGTAGGTTATGAAAAGGGAAGGTGTTAACACTCTTTTCATCTATAGTTATCTACGGGCTCTTTATCGCTAGCTCAATTTTGAAATGCTCTGTGTTTGTGTATGTTTGTAAATATTTTTAAAATGCCTAAGTACGACAATTTTGTAATGATTATCGTATCATTGAGAATGTATACAAAATGTTTGTTTTGAAAATATTTATGAAAGAGAGTGTTGTTTTATGAAGAGTGTTTTGAAGATGTCAATGTAAGGCAATCTGCTTTATAATAACTCTTGTATCAGTCCTCAAGAGTGTTTATAAAGTGCTTTGAATTTAGTTGTTTTGAAAGTGTGAAATGTGGAAATTGTTTTAGTTCGTGAGCAAGCGATTGCAAGTGATCTACCTACTAAAAAAGTCTTCGTTCTTTTCCTCCTCCTTTAGATAGTGCTACCCTACCATTAGTTAGTAGGAAGACATATCATTGGATGTGAGGGACAGGCGTGGGTCATCGTACAATCATAGAAGGCAACTTGTAGGATGCTTTAGCAATTTTCGTAAGGGACTAAGATCATTTACCGAAGGAAACATTGAAGGGTCATCGAGGGACTACGATCTTTTAACCAAGGGTCTTTGCTAAAGCATTCCACGTTCAAGGGACATGACTGTTTAAATTTGAGGCAACAAGTGAGGGTCACCCTAGAGGTGTGTGCGTGTGTGTGTGAAGTGTTTTGATTTCAGTATTTATCTTTGAGATTAGGTTTTCTAATGATTGATTTTAATCTTGCCATACAAACCCTAATTACTAACAGTGATAAGGAAAGCAGTAAATTGCGGAAATTAAATGTTCTACCTATTAGAAGGCCTCGGAAATGGGGGTACAAATTTGTGAATGGGGATGAAAAAGCAGTAAACCCTAGTTTATCTATTACAAGCTTTGATCAATTACATAATTGGGAAATAAAGTATGCGAAGATTTGTAAAATAAAGAAAAGAGAAAGGAAATTGTTTTGTGTTTTATGTTAGAAAAAAAAGTTTGATGATTAACCTAATTATTTGATTAATTTTCATTAACAAAAGTTTAGTAAAAAACCTAAAGAAAACTAAATTAAATTTAATAATAAATGGAAAAAAGGTCAATTATTTTAATTAGTTAAAATGAGAGCTTAATTAAAAAAGAAGTCTAAATTAATTTTAGTTTTAGAAAAAGTAAACTAATTGTTAAAAAATAATTTTGATGTTTTATTTAGAAAGATATATGAAGTATAAAACCTAATTCTAATTAAATAAAATCAAAGTGATTAAATTAAACTAATTTTTATTTATCAAAAATTAAATTAATTAATTAAAAACCTAAATCTAATTTTTTTTGATTTTATTATTTTTTTCTGATTAAATAAAAATGATTTTAAAAAAGAAAAAGTTAAAGGCCCAAAAGGGAGCCCAGGTTGATGTGCTGGATCCAGTGGAGGTAACCTTTAGGAGGTGCATCATGGGGCTTCTGCTTGGTGCGTTGGATCTGCTTGTATGATGATTGGATGGGTATAACATGAAGCGCATGATGAGCGCATGTGACTTGTTTTCACTGGATCTGAAAGAATAAAAAATGTGAAAAATAAAAGGGTACCGCTGGGGCTCGAACCCATGTCCCTATAGTAATGCGCACGCTTGTTTTACCACTGGGGTGACTGTTTAATCCGGTTATGAAACCCCCCAGTAAATATATTATAAACATATTTTCAAAAATGGAACTTCATCTTCTTCCTCACGTGCGTTTGATAGTAACAACAACAATATTCTCAAATTTTGTAAAAGCTTCATTTCTCAACCAAATTGAAAGATGTAAACATCAAACTTGCTTGAATTTTAACCACGAGTCCAACTATATAACTTTCAAAAGCTATAGATCAATGGTTAGGACGAATTTGTTTGGTACCAAACTGAAAACCTAATATTTTAGAAATTTCAGTTCAAAAATTCACATCACACGGTCAACATAAATGAAAACTAAGGACATGGTTAGTTTCAGGGCAATCATATCTAAATTTTATCTTTTGAAATTGAAAGCAAATGATGCGTGTATAAGGATTTCAAAGTTGGAGAAACTTACCTCTTGAAGTGAAAACTCAGAACTCGTTCCACCACTCCCAGAGACAAAGTAATGGTGCAAAAAGCTTCCTTGAATTCCTAGGAAGCTAATGATATGCCCAGCTTGCCTTAGAATCCTCTGAAACTTTTCAACCAAGTCAAGTTGCAAATGGTGAAAGTGAGGTTTGGAAAATGATGGTGGAGGTGTTACAGTCATGCCAAGAGTGTTTGGACAACTTGTATTTGATGGATAAAAGGTATTTAAATGACAAAAGAGGAAAACACACGAGTGGATTTGAAGTTGGGTGTTGGAAGCTTCAAATGTGCACCAATGGAGTTTTCTAAGTGATTTTGAGTTTGAGAGTGTTTGATGGCTTGTAAATTCGTGCTATGTCTTGCTAATGACCTCTCTATTTATAGAGAAAAGGTTTTAGGGAAAGGGATGATCAGGTTTGCAAGTTATGGAGTTATGACTTGGTTGGATTGTAAGTGAAGGTACATGGCCATTCTGTATTTCCAATGTGAAATACAAGATAATCTAAAGTTGTTAGAGGATTTAGACATGTTGCTTCTGGCTTTTATGCTAAGTATGTGCAGGGGAAACAAGTTAGAGGCTCAATGAGAGTGGACTTTGTGATTAAAGTCACTTTACAAGAATGGAAGTGTTAGCTTTAATTCCAAAAATGGCATGATGTATTGGACAAAGCTTGAATACAATGGATAATGGTCATAAAGAATGTGTAATCTTCTAATTATGGATATACTTAGAGGTTTAGAGGCCTGCAATGTGAGATCTCTAAGGCATGTTTTCAAATTTGGTTATGAACTTGTCACAAAAATGACCTATAATTCAACTTTAGATACCCAACTTCATCTCTTCGAAACTTCTAGCTCAAGTATGATAAATTTATGTTCTTGGAAATTTTGGAAAGCTTGAAATATTTTCTACAACTTTCATGCTGACTACTTTGGCTAAATAAAATGGGAAATTGGTAGAAATTGGCCAAGAAGTTGAGATGAAAAACTGACCAAAACTTGTTAAAATTTTTTCTAAGTGTTAGATAAAAATATCACAACTTCATGGGCTCATATCTCTTAATCCAAACACTTTTTGAGGATCTTCCAACATTAACAAATTTATATAATTCACCAATACCTACAACTTTCATGTTAAAAGTTTTCTTCGAATCAACTTGAATGTTAGTGAAAAATGGCTATGAAGTAGTGATTTTGTTAAGAACACAACACTTAAAAAACTTCCAAGTGTTGGACAATTTTCCAACTTTTGACTTTTGTTGACTTTTTTGATTCTTGATGATCAAGTTTGATAGTTTTTAATATTTTTATGATTCTTTATTTTTGAATTCCAATATTGACCAAAAAGTCAAAGTTTGACTTTTGTGTGACTGTTGACTTTTCATCAATTGATTCAATTTTTCAACTATCAATCCCTTGTATCTTTGGAAATGTCTTGAGCCATGTAATTAGGTCAAGATGTTCTATTTGATCTCTTGAGGTAATTCTCCAAGCCATTAGATCATGCACTAGGCCAAAAGTCAATGATCAGTCACCCTCAGTCAAAACCCTAATTTGGCAATTTTTGACCTTTGATGATTTGAGGGCTTTCCTTGAAGAATCATGATCAACCATTGATCAAATTATGAATATCACCTCAAAATGTTGATTTTTACAAAAAATCTTGAAGTTTGACTGTATGTTGACCATAGTTGACTTTATACCCAATACAATTGATTTTCAATCATTTGAGCCATTGACTGAGCAAACATGTGAGGCAAGACTTGAAAATTGACATAAGCATTGTTGAGGACATATGATGAACCATGAAAGTCATTTGAGAATTTTTCAAACCAATCTTCCTTGTGAAGCACAAAACCCTAGTTGAAGACCCTTGCTTAGGAGGAGGTTTTGACCAGTCAACTCTTGAGTAGTTTTAAGAAAATGGGGGACCCCGTGAGAATGTCTTGAAGAAAATGGGAGGGGAAATTTTGGGGTATAACATCTTCCCCTGTTAAATCTTCTTAAACCTGAATAGTTAGATATGCATGTATGTCATTCGTGACTCGAAGGTAGAAGATGATTGAACACCTAAGTGTCCAGAAATTTGCACTCGCATGTGCACAAAGTAACGATGTTGGTTGATTATATTGGGAATGGGCTTAAAGATTCCATTTGGAGAAGTGATGGAGAATTGTCGGAGATGGGATTATAGATGCCATCCAAAGTAACTATTGATAGAACTTAGACTAAGTCTAAGTTTGACTTCAACTGGAAGAAGTATCAGAATAAATATACGCTCGATTTAATCTGAGCCAGAGGATGTCTATTGGAATAAGTATCAGAATAAATCTATGGTCGATTTAATCTAAGCCAAGGATGTCTGTGTCCGTCATTAACTGAGAGAAGTATCAGAATAAATCTTTGGTCAATTTAACCTGAGCCAGAAAATGTCTATTGGAAGAAGTATCAGAATAAATCTACGCTTGATTTAATCTGAGCCAGAAGATGTTTGCGTCCGTCTTTAACTGGGAGAAGTATCAGAATAAATCTATGGTTGACTTAACCTGAGCCAGAAAAAGTTCTACTGAAAGAAGTATCAGAATAAATTTATGGTTGATTTAATCTGAGCTAGAAGATGTATACGCCTGTCTTTAACTAGAAGAAGTATCAGAATAACTCTACGCTTGATTTAATCTGAACCAGAAAAGGTCTATTGGAAGAAGTATCAGAATAAATCTATGGTTGATTTAATCTGAGCCAGAAGATGTCTACGCCTGTCTTTAACTGGAAGAAGTATCAGAATAGATATATGGTTGATTTAATCTGAGCCAGAAAAGGTCTACTGGAAGAAGTATCAGAATAAATCTATGGTTGATTTAATCTGAGCCAGAAGATGTCTATGCATGTCTTTAACTAGAAGAAGTATCAGAATAAATCTACACTTGATTTAATCTGAGCCAGAAAGGGTCTACTGGAAGAAGTATCAGAATAAATCTATCGTTGATTTAATCTGAGCCAGAAGATGTCTACGTCTGTCTTTAACTGGAAGAAGTATCAGAATAAATCTGCATTTGATTTAATCTGAGCCAGAAGAGGTCTTTGAAGGAAGTGTTCATCATGTAGATAGTCGCCCCGTCCTGTTTCAGGAATTGATCTACAATCTATTTTTGTTGGTAAACATGTCCTATTTCGGGAGTTCATACCACTTGGTGATAAACATAATCGCCTCGTCCTGTTTCGGGAATTGATCTTCATATGACCATAAAGAAAGAAAGATAGATTCCCCGTCCTGTTTCAGGAGTTAATCTTTACTCAGTTGTATAGATGGTTTCCCTGTCCTGTTTCGGGAATTAATCTCGGACCCATTTGAGAATTCTTGATGATGTGTGTCTGTTGATTGATCTTTCCTGAAAAGGTAAAGAGTTAGTTGTATGCAATGTCATGATGTATGAAATGCATTTCATAATGATGTTCTCAAAATAAATGAGAATGTGCTATATGCATTTCGTATGCATATGATATGATATTGATGAATGATGTATGAATGTGAAATGTTATTGGAAATGTAACAACAATTATGTATGACATCTTGCTGGGGAAAATGCATCCCTGACTGGTGCTGGGGATGAAGAACATGTGTAATCTTCAACCTTGTCTAGAATGCTTCCGCTGGGGATTCCTGCTTGCTGTTTGAAGAAACTCTGTTGGGGAATGTTGACTTTTGTTTGGGGAGAAGCGTTTAGGAACATTAGTCGTTCATCGCTATGCCAGGGAGTGTAATTCTTATATACCCTGACTGGGGATAAAATATATGGATAACCTTCCAACTCGTTTGGGGAGTTTAATTCTTATATACCCTGACTGGGGATAAAAGAGATAGATAACCTTCTGACTCGTCTGGGAGTTTAATTCTTATATACTTTGACTAGGGATAAAAGAGATGGGTAACCTTCCGACTCGTCTGGGGAGGATAAAGTTGACTGATATTTGGTCTGGTTCCAGGTTCCGTAGAAACTCTCTGAGGATAGTGGCGACTTCACTGGGGATAGAAATTTTATCGATGATTTATAGAAATCTGGAGAATAGACTCAAGCTGGGGAGACTTTAATCTGTTGGGGCGATAAATCGTGTTGGGGAAATAAACCCTATTGAAGGAGAAATACTCTTCTGAGGAAACAAGCCCTGTCATAGAGAATAAATCTGCAGGGGTTTTTACAATTTTGAGGAATAAACTCAGCTGAGGAAGAGAACTTCCATGAAATGTACTGATTGGAACTTCATAGATGGGTGATATTGCCGGGGAAAAGACCTGCTGGGGAGATTGCGGGGAATGTATCTTCATTAAAGATGAATTTGTGAAGATTACTCTGTGGTGATAATCTCATGGAAGTGGCCCCGTGGAGATTTGTGGACAGCTTGAACATCATCCCAACTCCTAGAGTCTTGAGTAAATGCGTATTCCTGCTCTTATGCATATATTTGTTAACAGTCAATCGTGTCCATATGCATATGTTCATTCAATTTTAGTCATTGGATGTTTTTGCAAACAAAACAGAAAAAACAAAAAGTTTGAATTTTAGGATGTATTTGTATTGATAATTTGCCTATAAACAGGCGATTTTATACAAAGAGACATAAATACTAGTAAGAGAAAATTATCGTGAAATGAAAAGGGTACAAAGTAAAAACAAAACATATAGCTACGTGGACATGATCTCGTTGGGTTCCAACTCCGCTATTGTCCCTATGTCTTCGAACATCTCATCCCTTACTGTCGGAAGAAGTTGTACTTCTTGACTTTGGTAATAAGACTTGTAGTAAGTGATCCAACGGGACATAATCGTACGCTTTTACCCCCTAACTTTTTCCTGGACCGTCCTTTCGGGTTTTCAGTCCAACAAGATACCCTTTCTTGCCCAAGCCGCCTTTTCAGGTTTTTGACTTTCCAGGTATACAATCTTTTATATATATCCCTAATTTTTGCTCGAACTCTTTTGGTTCTTCGGGATACCCTTATTTTTTCCTAGGCCAGTCAACCTAGCTGGTCATTTTCATGTGTAGTATCTTTTGATTATGTCCATTTTCACAAGGTGTGGGAAATCTTCACCATCCATGGTAGTCAGTATCATAGCACCGCTCGAAAATACTTTCTTGAAAACAAATGTCCCTTAGTAGGTGGGAGTCTATTTTCCCCTGAGATCACCTTGCAGTAGGATGATGAGCTTTATTACCAAGTCACCAGCCTGATATACCCGATGCTTGATATTCTTGTTGAATGCCTTAATCATATGTTTCTGATACATCTGACCGTGATAGACAGCTGCAAGCCTCTTCTTGTTAATCAAATTCAACTGATTCAACCTAGTCTGAATCCACTCGTCTTCGTCTAAGTCTACATCTTTCATAATTCTCAGAGATGGAATTTGAACTTCGACAGGTAGGACAACTTCCACACCATAGACCAGAGAGAATGGGGTTTCCCCAGTTAATGTTCATGCTGAAGTGTGATAGCCATAAAGAGTAAATGGTAACATTTCATGCCAGTATTTGTAGGTCATAACCATTTTCTGTACAATCTTCTTTATGTTCTTATTGGCGGCTTCCACTGTTCCATTCATCTTTCGTCGGCATAGAGAAGAGTTGTGATGCTTGATCTTGAACTGCATGTAGAGTTTAGTGACCATGGTGTTATTGATATTAGTACCGTTGTTTGTAATAATTCTCTCAGGGATTCCATACCGACAGATAAGGTTGTGCTTTATGAACCGGGCGACCACATTCTTAGTGACGGAGGCGAACGAGGCTGCTTCAACCCACTTAATTAAGTAATCAATGGCGACGAGGATGAAGCGATTTCCTTAGAGGCAGTAGGCTTGATTTCTCCTATCATATCAATGCCCACATTGCGAATGGCCAAGGAGCAGTCATGGTGTTCAAAGGTATCGGAGGCACATGAACCTTATCATCATAAATCTGGCACTTATGACAAGTTCTCAAGTGGTAGTGACAATCGGCTTCCATATTCGACCAATAATAACCTACTCTCAAAATCTTTTTAGCCATAGTATGCCCACTGGAGTGAATACCAAAGACGCCTTCATGCATGTCTTGAATAGTTTCTGTGCTTCCTTCTTGTCCATACAAAGAAGCAGAGTTGAATCATGATTATGCTTGTACAAAAATTCCATTGCTCAAGAAGAACTTAGCCGAGAATCTCCGTAGGAATTTCTTGTCATTGATTGATGCCCCTTCAGGGTATTTTTGAGCTACGAGGTACCATTTCACTTCATGAAACCAAGGTTTATCTTTTACTCCATCAGTATCAATTTCATAGCAATGTGTCGGTTTGTCAAATCTTTCAATGGTAACTCTAGGAGCCTCATTGTCCCATATGATCTTGAACATGGATGACATGGTAGCTAGTGCGTACGCCAACTGATTCTCTTCTCTTGGGATATGCTCAAAAGTAATCTCTTCGAAGTATGGAATCAAAGTTAGCACATGTTCTCTGTAAGGGATAAGATTCAGATGCTTCGTATCTCATTCTCCCTTGACTTAACTGATCATCAAGTTTGAATCCCCATATACGCTCAGGAATTTGATTCTCAGGTCAATAGCAGCTTTAATTCCCAGGATGCACGCTTCATATTCAGCCATATTATTGGTGCAGTCAAAGAAAAGTCTAGCAGTGAGGGGTGTATGGCAACCCTGATGAGAGATAATTACAACACCAATTATGTCGCCAAGTGCGCTAGAATCCCCGTGAAAAGCCATAGTCCATCGGGATCCTGACTCAGGTCCTTCATACGGTCCCGATTCTTCACAATCTATAACTAGCTTAATATTCTCATCTAGGAATTCGAAGTTCATAGATTGGTAGTCATCTACAGCTTGATGCTCCAAATGATCTTCCAGTACACGCCCTTTGATTGCTTTTTGAGTGGTGTACTGAATATCATATTCTGTTAAGATCATTTTCCATCAGGCTATTCTTCCGGAGAGAGCTGACTTCTCAAATATGTACTTGATAGGATCCATTTTAGAGATTAACAAAGTAGTATGAGTCAACATATACTGTCTTAGTCGGCGAGCAGCCCATGCCAAAGTGCAGCAAGTTTTATGGAGTAGTGAATATCTTGTTTCATAGTCGGTAAACTTTTTGCTAAGGTAGTATATTGCATTCTCTTTTCGACCAAACTCGTCATGCTGCCCCAGTACACACCCCATTGAATTTTCTAACACTGTTAGGTACATGATTAGAGGTCTTCCTTCAACTGGTGGCATCAAAATTAGAGGTTCTTGTAAGTACTCTTTAACTTTATCAAAATCTATTTGACAATCGTCGTTCCATTTTACTACTTGATCTTTCTTCAGCAGCTTGAAGATTGGCTCACAAGTAGAAGTCAAATGAGAAATGAATTAGGAAATATAGTTTAGTCGTCCTAAGAAACCTCTGACCTCTTTCTCAGTACAGGGAGTCAACATTTCTTGAATAGCTTTAACTTTTACAGGATCAACTTCAATACCTATACCACTGATGACGAAACCCATGAAGTGCATTTGTTCGGATTTAGCCTTAGCTTGTATTTCTTCAGCCTTTCAAATAACTTATGCAGATGATCAAGATGTTCTTCTCCAGTATGTGACCTTGCTATCTGTAATACGGTAGAAGAACTGACTTGGGTGTTTTGTATTTTATCGCAATTATTGCGGATAGCAAGAGTCACTGCCTACTTTTCTTTTATACAATAAGGGAAAGGGTGAAAAGAACAGGAAAGACCTTTTGAGAATTTTTCTTGAGTTCGGGGGGTAGGTTATAAAAAGGGAAGGTGTTAGCACCCTTTTAATCCGTAGTTATCTACGGGATCTTAGTTGCTAGCTCACTTTGAAAGGCATTTTGTAAATGTTTTTGTGTTTTGTGTAAATTTGAAAATATTTTGAAAACGCCTTTGTTTCGAAAAACTTTGTAATGATTCTCGTCTCTATAAAATGTATACAAAGTGTTGGTTTTGAAAATAGTTTAAAGAAAGTCTTGGTGTGTTTGAAAGATATTTTGTTTTGAAATGTTTGTGAGTAAGCAACTATGAACATTCTACCTACTCAAAAAGTCTTTGTTCTTTTCCTTTTCCTTTAGATAGTGTTGTCTTACTACTAGTTAGTAAGCAACCATATCATTGGATGTGAGGGACAGGCGCGGGTCATTGTACATTCATAGAAGGCAACTTGTAGGATACCTTAGAAATTTGTTGTAAGGGTCTAATATCGTTTACCGAAGGCAACATTGAAGGGTCATCAAGGGACTACGATCTTGTATTTGAGAGTTTTTGCTAAAGTATCCCACGTTCGAGGGACATGACTGTTTTGTATCTAAGGCAACAAGTGTGGGTTAACCCTAGAGGTGAAAGTGTGCAAAAGTGTTTTGTTTTCATGCATTTATCTTGAATTAGGGTTATCCACTTGTTGATTTTAAGTTTTGCCATACAAACCCTAATTACTAACAATAATATTGAAAGCGATAAATTATGGAAATTTAAATTCCTATGCTATTACAATATTTTGGGAATGGAGAGTACAATTTGTGAATAGGGGAAAGAAAGCAATAAAGCCCTAATTACTATTAAAACCAAATTGAATAACGCATAACAATAAAAATATAAAGATAATGTAAAAGGAAAGAAAATTGTTTTTTATGGTTTTTTGGATATAAAAGGTTTTATGGTTAACCTAATTAATCTAATTAATTTACAAGAGAAATTAATTAATTATTTAACAAGACCTAAAATCTAAGTTAGTTAAAATAAACCCTAAGTCTAATTTGATTGCTTAGAAAATAATTTTGTTAATATTAATTTGGAAAAGAAATGTTTTTTTTATAAAAAAAAAGAAGTAATAAAAATCTAATTTAATTAACAAAATGAAATAAAGTATGAAACTTTTTTTAATTTAGTTATTATGTATTTTTTGTTTTAATAAAATAAATAGGTAAATAAAAAAAAGATAATAAAAATATAAAATGAATGAAAAGAAATGGGTTGGGAGGTTTAAAACATAAATAAGAGGTTTAAATGTAGCAATAGGCCCAAAAACTATTTTTTCTTGTTAGAAGACAAAAATGAAATAAATAAAAAAGAACAAGAAAATGGGCATGCGTGAAGTAATGTTAAAGGGTGCAGAAAGCAAAGATGTATATGCCTAGTAAGCAAATTCACATAACCTATGTGTCTGGGTTATGGTGGTGTATCATATTGCAGTGTGTCTTGGGCGTTTGATGTTGATCAAATGATATTGAGTGATGGTGTATGATAGTTAGGGTGAAGCCACTGCACATAATTGGGAGACCTACAACCATAAGGGTGGTGACAAGTGTCACCACCAGATTAAATTTTGTTAAAAAAAATATAATAAAAGGAAAAACAAAAACTGATTATATTTTAATCAGAAACAGATAAACATGTTATCTCTCTTCTTTCCTGCGTTCTCTCACCTTTCTCTATCTTTGAGGCCTGCCGGAAATCACCCTCAACAACGATGGACGGCAGCTCTCACGGAGGCTTGGCTTTGATCTTCATTTTTTTTACATCATTCACTTTGTTTTCCTCTTCTGAATACTAATCCAGGATTGATTTTTGCAGACGATGATCAGTTTTGTGTAGATCTTAAAGGGGGTGAATGAACCCTAGAGGTTCCGATTTAGCCTTCTTTGTATGTTTCTGGGTGAGATATTTCTTTTTCTTCTCCTTTACGAATTTCTGAAGGGTTGGTTTTGCGAAAATGATGAAACAACAAATTAGGGTTTTAGTGTTGTTGCTACGGCTGTTTCTGTATTTTTTGTATCATTCTATGAACGATTTCTTTGAAGGGGTTTGAACTGGAAAATGATGAGAAAAAGAAATTAGGGTTTTGCGTTGTGTTACGGTTCATCTTCCCCTCTGTTCTGTATTCTTCGTCCTTTTGATGTGAGCTATGTTTCTCTTTTTATATTGTGAGCTTGCTTGTGAACCATGAAGGTTTTGACTTTGGGACTATTTTGAGATAACAGACTTGTCACTATTGATATCTGATTTTTCAACTCTGTGGTACTTTTGCTATGTTATGCTATGCTGATTTTTGACTTTGCTTGCTGGCCTTGTTGGACTTATCATCTTTTCTGATTTTTCTGATATCAACTCTGTGGTACGTTGTGACTTTGATATGCTATGCTGCCTTTGTGCTTGTTGGCGCCGTGCTTTTCTGTATTGGTTGCTTGCTGACTTTTGTGATTCTGTACTTGTTTCTTTTGTACTTTTTGCTTCATGTCCTTTGTACTTTGTGTTGTATATTTGTTTTTTCTAAATCTTTAATCAATGACTACTATGAACTAAACAATTTTTATTTATTTGTTTGAAATTTGTAGTGAGGGCTAGGCATATGATTGACAATGCAATTCTGGCTTTTTGTTGGAATAAAGCAAAGTGAGGCTGATTGTGATACTTTTTGTTTTTATAGCTCTGACTACGATGAACCCTTTTTCTGAGTTTTTTCTCTTTGATTTCATCTCACTGTGAACCAACTAAATTTGTGATTTGTAGTAGAGATGTGACTTGGCCTGTGACTGAATTGCATTTGATTCTGTTTATAAAATAATGAGGCTTTTGTTGGGCTTGATAGTGAATTCCGACTTTTGGATTTTTGTCTCTTTGGGCCTTTGAACCTGTACATGCTGTAATTGGGCTATTTTGTGATGAAATTCTGTTTTGGATTCTTTGATTTGTATTTTGTCTTTTGTGAACCAAACTTTGTCTTGTGATTTGCAAAAGATTTACTCCTAGCCAATGATAGAATTCTGACTTGTGAAACAAGATTGTATGAGGCTTGTATGCTTGAACATGATGCTGAGTTTTGACATTCTGTTTTGGACTTGTGAACCAACTTGGATTGTGATTCGCGATAGACAAAGCTAGGCCCTAAAAATCTAATTCCATAAGTAATACCCTAATGATGAATTTGAAATATTTTGCTTGAAAACATTCTTTCTTCATATTTGATTGCTAACTAAATCTTTCTTTTTTTGTTTCATGTGAGTAAATGATAGTGATGATGGATAGTTAACAAGGGTGGAGCCTTGAAGAGATGGGAAAAACAAAACCATGGCATGGAGTTGAAATGATGATTTAAGGTGAATCCGAGTAAAGCATGGAGTAGTTTTTGAATTTGTCACTGTTTTTGTAACTTGTAGAAACGTTGTATTTGATTTGCACCCAATAGAGCTTGTATCAAATAAAAGTTGTATCAAGCTTAACTTGTACCAAGTTCAAATTTGTATCAAATAATTTATACCAAGTAGAATTTGAATCAAATGGCAATTGTAATAAGTTTAAATTTGATTATTGGTTTAAAAGAGAAATCACCATGACAGTGTGACTTAAACATAGGCATAAAAACCAATATATTCTCTTGTAACCTTTGATAAACAAATATTAAACCAAGCAAACTTTGTCTTGAATGAATACAACAAATCCCTTTGTAAGTCTTATTTTAACAACCCTCCCTTTGAGAAATCCAAGAAAACTTTGAATCACTTGAATATTCGATGGTAAACAAATGAATGATATGCCATGGTTATTTGATCTCAACAAAACCCAAATATGTTTTTATCCTTGTATGCTTAGTGAATAGGAGACATAGCCTCAATGCTATCTTAACACCCTTAAATAACTTGAAACTTTGGCAACAAATGAACAAATACAACCCATGAATCCAATTTTCAATCTCAGATTCAAACTTCAGTTATAAAATGAATAAAGGAAACCAAAATGTTTTGATCATAAACTCAACCAACTTCCATTGATAAATATCAACGAAATTTCACACTAAAGATGAGAAACTTTTGATCATATAGAAAACCATGTGGTGACCTTATTTAGGACCTCAATCCAAATGATAAGCACACGAGAACACATCCAAGAATCACCAGGGAATCCATATCTCTGAATTTGTGCCTTTGCAAAGAAATCCAAGAAGTGATGATGACAGGCATATGAAAATGATGAACGCCTGAATTTATAATCTTGTAGCTCGATAGGGAGAATATCACAATGATCAATAATTCAAACCTTAGCTTTGTAGACCATAATTAATAAAGAATTAGTTGATTTATGCTTGAGTGGCGATGAGAGCCATCAAAACCATAGAAACCCTAAATTCCCACTTTAATACTTAAAGTCTTCAATCTTCAGATGAAATGATAAACACATTGAGATTCCTTGAGACATGAGATGCCTTTGGTAGTCTTGAATAGTTGAAAACCCTAAGAGAATGTCTTAAAGAAAAGGGAG
The DNA here is from genome assembly GCA_948472305.1 of Vicia faba. Classification (NCBI taxonomy): domain Eukaryota; kingdom Viridiplantae; phylum Streptophyta; class Magnoliopsida; order Fabales; family Fabaceae; genus Vicia; species Vicia faba. Next base: position 1,572,214,575 of record OX451736.1, on the reverse strand, counting down.
GGGAAATTTTAGGGTGCAACAACTTCCCCTGTTCAATCTTTTTATACATGAAGAGTTAGATTGGCGTGTCCACCATTCGTGACTTGAAAGTAGAAGATGAATGAACACTTAAGTGCCTAGAACTTTGTGCTCGCAGGTGCATGAAGTAACGTTGTTTGCTGACTATATCGGGAATGGGCTTATAGATGTCATCCAAAGGTGACAGAGAATCGTCAGAGATGGGCTTATAGAAGCCATCCAGAGGTGATGGAGATGCGTCAGAGATGGGCTTATAGATGCCATCCAGAGGTTGTCGTACCCCAAATTTTCCCTATCTCTTTTACTTTTGTATGGCTTTGAACATTTCATCCCATTTGCACCAATTTTTACTCAGTCATTTGCATATCCCGCATCTCATGGAATCAAGCGCCTTAGTTTGAGGTATTAGGGTTGTGCCCTCTTTATGTCTAATTTTGTTTTGAATTTCTCTTATCAGGTAAAAGGGAAATTCATCTGGTTCTCGATTAGTGGATCGTGGGATGGATTTTTGGGATATCAGGAAGTTTTTGTCATCAAGTTTCAAGTCTTGAATCACAATTTTCCAAGAAAGTCATTCACAAGGGCAAAATGGTCAAATGCACTCTAAAAAGTCAAACTTTGACTTTTGGTAAAAAAATCAAGTTTCAACAATTATATTTCATCAAGACAAGAAATTGGTTCATCAAGAAGTCAAAAATCAGAAACTAATTTGAGAAAATAAAGAAATCAATTTTTTTAAATACTTGGAAAATTTTCTAAGTGGTAAGAGATTTCAGAACTTCTGGGCCAAATTCCACGCAAGTGGAATCAGAATTTGCAAGGACGGTTTAGAACATGGCTCTCCATTCAGAACATATGAGGGTTGTGTTCTTTGGTGAGAACATAACTCCTCAGCATATGGAGGTTACGTTCCATGCTTCAGTCAGAACATATGAAGGCTTTGTTCTTTGATCAGAACATGACTCCTCAGAGTTTCATTCTTCAACACATAAAGGCTATGTTCTGCTTTCAATTCATAACATCATCAAGCCCCACAAAACCAGCTCTGAGAAACCTGAACTTCACTGCCCAAACCTGCATAAAACTGCCAAACCAGCTGCCACAACACTCCAAGGTGCTGCTGATCCAGTCCACGCCTGTGTTTTCCTCAAACTCCATAATTGCACCAAATTAGCATAACCAAAACTGTGATTAAAAAGAAAAGGAACAGTATGCCAAAAGTGTTTAAAACTCATTTGTTTTCCCCCCAAAACCATAGCAAATCCATCTATAAATAGTTTGTTCCATCACACGTTCAAAGGGCTGGGCTTTGAGGGAGAGGATGGCTTTTGGAGAGAGAATCGTCAGAAAGAGAGAAAAGAAATTTGTGGAACCCCTTTATAAATTTTCAGAAATCCGAAACTGCAAACACAAATACAAAACCTGCTAGTTTTTTATTCTTGCATTCAAACTCCAATTTTCCTCCAGTATTTCTTGACCAAAATCATAAACATAGCTTCTGAACGCTCCAGACATCCATAGTTCAAACTTAAGGGTTATTCTAGCTTTCTGAGGATTGAAGGAAGATGATCAGAACATCACTCTAGTCAGAACCGGGCTCTAGCTCACAGATCATTTTCCAGCTGCAAGGTAAGCTCCTGCTGACTCTCATCATATTACTTAGGAATTGTTAGACTTGAATTTTCAAAAATACAATGTAGACATCCTGACTCTGATTCTGTATATATTCATAGATTTCATGTATTTTTGCTTAAATAGAGAATAATGTAGATCAGAACTTCTTTGAAGAATTAGGGTCAGAGTCAGGACTAGCAAATACATGCTGCTTCTGAGTTCCAATTTAAATACATTGCATGTTCTGAGATCATGTTGATAATTTCTATGTTTTCATTTAACACTTCTGTTGAGAAATGACTAAGTTGCAGATGTTCTGATCAACATGGAGAAAGAGATGAATTTTGTCATCAGAACTTACTTTGTGTCATATTTTTATGCTTTTGCTTCTAATTTGCCAGAACTTCTAGTTTGCCAGTAACTCTAGAGCTTCTAGATTTCCAACTGCATCAGAACTTCCAGACTCTCTCAAACCATCAGAACTTCTGACTTGCCAGAGATATATGAACTTCTAGGTTCCCAGCTACACTATAGCTTATGAACTCCTCAACCTCAGAACAAGTCTTGTCGATGTAGCTTTTAAAATAAAATAAAATAAAAAAAGGGGAGGAAATTTTTAAAAGATAGACGAGTCTTTGGGTCTCCTCAGAAATGAAGATAAAGCATTCATCCATACTACCATGCATTCATTTTTCACAACAAAAACTCATTAGGGTCCCTTTTCCAATAGTCTTCAGTAAACAGCAAAGACAACTTCTCCACATCCTTACCAGAGGAAACCAACAAAGGCTAATGGATCTTTTTAAAGAGAACCAGAATGCACTCGGCCGAGATATGGACACCATGGGTACTCGCATGGATCAGCTTATGGAAAGCCTTCATGCCGTGATCAAGGGTCAAGAAGAACTACATCAAAGTGTTTCCAAGCTTACTACTGTTGCTCCCTCCACTTCTGCTAATGGGAGGAATGACAATGCAAATGATGAGACTCCTACCGGCGCTCCTAGGAATGATGTCGACGATCATAATGATGTTATTGATCTTGATGAACCCCAAGTGAACCTTGCTGCCGGAGTTGCCGAAACTGCGAAAATGTATCATGCTCTCGAAGAGCGACTTAGAGCCATGGAGGGTATCAAGGCTTCTGGATTCAATACTGCTGCAATGTGCCTCGTGCCTGGGGTAGTTATTCTTCCCAAGTTCAAAGTCCCGGATTTTGATAAATACAAAGGCACTTCTTGTCCAGAGACTTATCTCTATTCCTATTGTCGCAAAATGGCTGCCTATGCTGAAAATGAACCGTTACTCATGAACTTCTTTCAAGATAGCTTGACCGGGGAACCATTGGATTGGTATATGCAATTGGAAATATCTCATGTCAGTACTTGGGGAGAACTTGCATACGCTTTTTTGAAACATTACCATTACAATACTGCCATGGCTCTTAGCCGTACTCAGCTCCAAGGGATGGTACAAAAATATGAAGAGTCATTCAAAGAGTATGCTCAGAGGTGGCGTGAACTGGCTGCAAGGGTCCAACCTCCTCTCTTGGATCGTGAATTGACTTATTTGTTCGTGGGCACCCTGCAAGACCCATTTCTCCAACATATACTCGGTAGTATTTCGACCTCCTTTTTGAACTTGGTTACCATCGGGGAATGTATTGAAGATGACCTCAAGTTAGGAAAAATTCAAGATACATCTAGCACTATCAATGGAAGTAACAAGAAACCTTGCTTTGGCCTCCTCAAGAAGAAAGAAGGAGAGACTAGTGCTACTATCAACAAAGGAAAGGCTCCGATCTATCATCAAGATCAAGCTCTGACCGTCAAATGTTGTTTGTTCATCCTAATGTTCCTCGAGCATGTGCTACAATCTCATCTCAACAACCGCGGGTGACTCAGTATCAGTCAATCCATCATCAACATCAGTACACACAGAGACAATTGTATGCTCAACGAGCACGATCTGGGTCTTTTCAGCTGAGTCATCAACCCCAGGGGCAACAAGGATGAAAGAGGAAGAAAGTTATTGAAAGGAGGGTGGATCCCATTCCCATGTCTTATGCTTAACTTCTCCCTCAGTTGCTTGCCAATCAGTTGGTTCAATTGCGTGAACTTGGTCCAACACTAAATCCTCTCCCACGAGGGTATGATGCCAGTGCTCATTGCGAATTCCATTCAAGGGCTCCAGGCCACACAATTGAGAATTGTAGGACATTAAAAAACAACGTTCAAGACCTCCTTGATGCCAAAGTTATCACTTTCACTCCAAAGGGTCTGATAATGGATTGAATCCCCTTGCTGAGATAGGTGTCAAGACTGCAAGAGCGTCTCCTCAAATGAGTCAGGGATGAAGAAGTCTCCTGAGCATGGAAATTTCTAATTTCATTTGAATTATCATTTGTAACCTTTCTTGTTTTGTTCAATACCCATTCTATTCAAAACTGTTTGTCTTTTTATATTGAATCACCATGCATTGACTGTGTTTGTCTTGAACTAATTCATTCGTATTCACTCATTTACGTTTTGTTATTGTACTTGCTTTTGATGCTTAACTCTTTTTAATTTAAAGAACAAAATAAATCTTGAGGGAGGAAGATGAAGATCTGATACTTAGATTCTCAAACAGTATGCTTTTGAATTAAACCTTGCTGACGATGTACAAGCATTGTTTCAAATCCCCAAACACCGGAGTTATAAGGAAGATAGACCCTCGTCAACCCTTTCGAGCTTTGAAGTAGGAGTTTCTTTTACACAGAAAAACCCTCAATTTTAACCCCGTGGCGGGTAGATTTCAGTTAATCTGATCGAGCATCCAGAACTCGTCAAGAGGGAGTTCCTAGGGATACAACAATGGTTATCCATCAAAGGGCTAGGAGAATTTAACACCACAATGATAAACCGTCACCTACCAGCAGCGTGCATCGAAGAGAACGATATCCTGATGGGTATCTCTTACACAATCAAGAGGTCAACATGTGATGATACCATATCAGTTATTCTTCATCTATCCAGGACTCAGACAACCACAACCATTTCCAACAAATCGAAGATGGCGTAAATATCAACAACTTGTTCAAAAAGAAAGAGACAAAAAGCCCCGTTAAGTCAAAACTTGAAAAACAGGAGACTTAGGCAAAAGTCAGGGCATCCCGCTGGACTGCAACTTCAAAATCAAGAAATTGTCCAGGAAAAAATTAGGGAAAGCAAAATAAAAAATAATAATGATCCTTAGCAAAGAACAAGATCGAGTGATCAGACGCCAAGAAGCTAGTGATTGTCGGGTCTTAGAAACCTCTATGGTTCCTCAATCATCGCAAACTCTCTTCTCATGAGATGAGTGCTTGTATCGAGTTAACTGAACATAAGAATGGAGAATGGGTGGGCACCAAATAATTTTGAGCCTTAAATCTTTTTTCTAAAACCGTGAACCAGGCCACGTTACAACCCTTAAAAGTCCTAACTGAAGCATGGGTTAATTTGAAAGCAATACTGTAGCAAGAGTACGGTAACCTGACTCCTCGGAGATGTACTAAAATTTGATTTGGTAACACGTCACCTATTCATAAAAACAAAAAAAACTGATGCTTCGACATCATTTCAATAAAAGTTTTCCGAACTTCAAGACAAGCATAGAATTTGCATTAGAATCATCATTCTTAGGCAAACTTTTGTTGCATATAAATAAGTGCTTGAACATCAAGTAAGCTTGCGTGATGAGCATCAATTGAAAACGTGGTTATCTCGAAGGACGAATTGCTGCAGAAACTTGTCAAAAAACAAAGAATAATCTTATTCTGGGGCATTCCCTCAAGCTGCCAATCAGAGGCTATCACGTCGATAAATCTCTTCCATATTTTGCCAGTCAATCAGAAGCAATCAAACTTCAAACTGGGGAAATCAGGCTGAGTAACCTATTCAAAATTTGTGCAACCTGGGGAAGTTACGTTGATATTAGACAAATCTCTACGAGAATCCATGATCAGAGGCAGATATTGGGGCATGCCACTTTGCGTCGTATTATGACACGAATCTTCCAGCATTCCACTCGAAGAGATCCTTGCAGATAGGGGCATTCCTCCTCCCCTCTTATGAAGCCACTCAAGCAAATTCCTGTCATCCGTACAAATGCAATCAGGCTAAAAGTGTCATGACGTTCACTTTGGTTCGGTTAACGTCCTCAGAATCATCATCATTCCCTGCAGATGTTTAAACACGCAACTCCCTAGCAATGAAGTGAACTCGGGGAATCTGAAGACACTCATGTCCATTTCCTAATCCCCAAGTGGTTCATGAAGTAAGGAAAGTCAGATGGGGCCCTTTCCTCCGTGGCAATAGAGAAAATTTGGGGCATTTGATGAGATCTATGTCTCTATTCAGTCATTCACAAGCAGTCCAGCAGGTGAAGCTACTCCTCCTCAACATGATTTAATCCCCAGTGAACTCGACAAGGATATAACTCAATTCTCTCAGTTTTCAAGCACCAATCTATATTGGTATCTCAAGAAGACGAGCAACAGATCCCAATGAGCTTTTGGAACTTTACATACAATAATCATCACGACATATTGCATTGCATCCTCAAACGCATAACATATCCATGGATCATCATGTCACACTTCAAATGCATATGAAGCATGATTCAAATTTGGGGCCTCGCTCGAAAGCCCCAAATCAATCCCAAATCAACAAAACATCCCCACAAAGAATGTCATCCTCATAATTCCCAGTTAACATCTGTTATTACACTACCAACTAAAATAAACCATGGTGCCAGTACGTCGTACTCCCCAACTCTCAATATTTACGTTATCTTTGCTAGGGTCGTAGGTCGCTCGTAGGTCTTACCATCATGTTATCTTTCATAGGGTCGTAGGTCGCTTGTAGGTCTTACCCTCACATTATCTTTGTTAGGGTCGTAGGTCACTCGTAGGTCTTACCCTCACGTTATCTTTCATAGGGTCGTAGGTCGCTCGTAGGTCTTACCCTCACATTATCTTTGCTAGGGTCGTGGGTCGCTCGTAGGTCTTACCCTCATATTATCTTTCATAGGGTCATAGGTCGCTAGTAGGTCTTACCCTCACGTTATCTTTGCTAGGGTCGTAGGTCGCTCGTAGGTCTTACCCTCATGTTATCTTTGCTAGGGTCGTAGGTCGCTCGTAGGTCTTACCCTCACGTTATCTTTGCTAGGGTCGTAGGTCGCTCGTAGGTCTTACCCTCATGTTATCTTTCATAGGGTCGTAGGTCGCTTGTAGGTCTTACGCTCATGTTATCTTTGCTAGGGTCGTAGGTCGCTCGTAGGTCTTACCCTCATGTTATCTTTTTTAGGGTCATAGGTTGCTCGTAGGTCTTACGCTCATGTTATCTTTCATAGGGTCGTAGGTCACTCGTAGGTCTTACCCTCACGTTATCTTTGCTAGGGTCGTAGGTCGCTCGTAGGTCTTACCCTCACGTTATCTTTGCTAGGGTCATAGGTCGCTTGTAGGTCTTACCCTCACGTTATCTTTCATAGGGTCGTAGGTCGCTCGTAGGTCTTACCATCACGTTATCTTTCATAGGGTCGTAGGTCGCTCGTAGGTCTTACCCTCACGTTATCTTTTTTAGGGTCGTAGGTCACTCATAGGTCTTACCCTCACGTTATCTATTATAGGGTCGTAGGTCGCTCGTAGGTCTTATCCTCACGTTATCTTTTTTAGGGTCGTAGGTGGCCCGTAGGTCTTACCCTCACTTTACCTTTCTCTTGGGTCATAGATCATACGTCTATCTTTACTTGTTGTCTTTACCTTTCTCTTGGGTCATAGATTATACGCCGATCTTTACCCATTATCTTTACCTTTCTTTTTGAGTCATGAAATACCGCTTGATAGATTCTCTATCGTCATCAAGTTCTACTCATTGTATTTAAGTTATCATTTTGTCAAGTAATTCTACTTTCAGTAACCAGGACATCGTCAACCATATCATTTCAGTCACTTTACCGCCCACTCCCTCGAGAACCTTGTATTGGCACCGTTACCCCAATACGAGTTACCATTGTTCAACCATGTTTATCCATCATGACCAGTCCACCAAGAGACCACTTTGTCCTTCCCCAGCAGACATTCACACCAATGAATGACACTACACCATCTCTCCAGGGGAAATTTCAGGTCCTGGTATTTAATCATCTTCTACCTTGAACTTTCGAAAGGCTGACGCCAATCTCACCTTCAGGTTCAAGACGATTAAATAGGGGCAGCTGTCGTACCCCAAATTTTCCCTATCTATTTTACTTTTGTCTGGCTTTAAACTTTGCATCCCATTTGCACCAATTTTTACTCAGCCATTTGCATATCCCGCATCTCATGGAATCAAGCGCCTTGGTTTTAGGTATTAGGGTTGTGCCCTCTTTATGTCTAATTTTGTTTTGAAGTTCTCTTATCAGGTAAAAGGGAAATGCATCTGGTTCTCGATTAGTGGATCGTGGGATGGATATTTGGGATATCATGAAGTTTTTGTCATCAAGTTTCAAGTCTTGAATCACAATTTTCCAAGAAAGTCACTCACAAGGCAAAATGGTCAAATGCACTCTGAAAAGTCAAACTTTGACTTTTGGTAAAAAAATCAAGTTTCAACAATTATATTTCATCAAGACAAGAAATTGGTTCCTCAAGAAGTCAAAAATCAGAAACTACTTTGAGAAAAGAAAGAAATTAATTTTTTTAAATACTTGGAAAATTTTCGAAGTGGTAAGAGATTTCAGAACTTCTGGGCCAAATTCCACGCAAGTGCAATCAGAATTTGCAAGGACGGTTCGGAACATGGCTCTCCATTCAGAACATATGGGGGGCTGTGTTCTTTGGTCAGAACATAACTCCTCAGCATATGGAGGTTACGTTCCACGCTTCAGTCAAAACATATGGAGGCTTTGTTCTTTGATCAGAACATGACTCCTCAGAGTTTCATTCTTCAACATATAAAGGCTATGTTCTGCTTTCCATTCATAACATCATCAAGCCCCACAAAACCAGCTCTGAGAAACCTGTACTTCACTGCCCAAACCTGCATAAAACTGCCAAACCAGCTGCCACAACACTCCAGGGTGCTGCTGATCCAGTCCACGCCTGCGTTTTCCTCAAACCCCATAATTGCACCAAATTAGCATAACCAAAACTGTGATTAAAAAGCAAAGGAATAGTATGCCAAACTTGTTTAAAACTCATTTGTTTTTCCCCCTAAAACCACAGCAAATCCATCTATAAATAGTTTGTTTTGTCACACGTTCAAAGGGCTGGGCTTTGAGGGAGAGGATGGCTTTTGGAGAGAGAATCGTCAGAAAGAGAGAAAAGAAATTTGTGGAACCCCTTTATAAATTTTCAGAAATCCAAAACTGCAAACATAAATACAAAACCTGCTAGTTTTTTATTCTTGCATTCAAACTCCAATTTTCCTCCAGTATTTCTTGACCAAAATCATCAACATAGCTTCTGAACGCTCCAGACATCCATAGTTAAAACTTAAGGGTTGTTCTAGCTTTCTGAGGATTGAAGGAAGCTGATCAGAACATCACTCTAGTCAGAACCAGGCTCTAGCCCACATATCATTTTCCAGCTGCAAGGTAAGCTCCTGCTGACTCTCATCATATTACTTAGGAATTGTTAGACTTACATTTTCAAAAATACAATGTAGACATCCTGACTCTGATTCTGTATATATTCATAGATTTCATGTATTTTTGCTTAAATAGAGAATAATGTAAATCAGAACTTCTTAGAAGAATTAGGGTCAGAGTCAAGACTAGCAAATACATGCTGCTTCTGAGTTATAGTTTAAATACATTGCATGTTCTGAGATCATGTTGATAATTTCTATGTTTGCATTTCAAACTTCTATTGAGAAATGACTAAGTTGCAGATGTTCTGATCAGCATGGAGAAAGAGATGAAGTTTGTCATCAGAACTTACTTTTTGTCATATGTTTATGCTTTTGCTTTTAATTTTCCAGAACTTCTAGTTTGCCAGTAACTCTAAAGCTTCTAGATTTCCAATTGCATCAGAACTTCCAGACTCTCTCAAACCATCAGAACTTCTGACTTGCCAGAGATATATGAACTTCTAGGTTCCCAGCTACACTATAGCTTACGAACTCCTCAACCTCAGAACTTGGTGTACCCAGGCCCATAACTTCTGACCCTCCACTTTCTCACTAACATTTTCTCTTTTGCAGTGTACAAGAGTCAGAACTTTTGTTCCTCCTCTTTTCAGCGATGTGCTGATTCTAACTCTATTTTCTCTCATTTATTTTTATTTTATCTTTTTTTTATATAACCAAAAACACCAAAAAAACTTTTTATACTCATATACTTTATTTTTATTTCTTTTAAAACCAAAATCCATAAAAATATTTATAATTTAAGTTTCCTTATTTGTTCAATCCTTAAAACCATACCTTAGGTAGCTCCATGAGGCGATTAAACCCCGTTCCGATCGCCTTATGTCAAAATAGACTTTTAGTCCACTTGTACATAATATACAATTAGATCTCTAGTTTCCCTCTTAACCTTTTTTCTTTTGTAATTAAAACTCAACTGTCACAAATCAAAAATCCAAAAACACCTTTAATCATTACTTGAATTTATTTTAAAACTCCCAAAACACTCAACCAATCAAAGCTTCCCCCAAAGGGCATGTTATCTCCGTTCTACCGTGATACCGGCCGTGCCTATTGCTAGAATGTATGCGTTAACGTCTCCCACTAAAAAACACAAACAAATAAACCCTTTTCTAGAGGAACTACGGTGTTTTGATTCCTTCATTGGATACGTAGGCAAAAGGTCACGAAACCCTCACGGACGCAATAATAATAACCATTCATTTCCCCTTAAGGAAGCATAGTTGTAGATAAATACACCCTTTAAGACAAACAAACAAAATGGATCCCGTTGAGTACAACGGATGTGAGGGGTGCTAATACCTTCCCCTCGCATAACCGACTCCCTTACCCTTTTTCTTGGTCGCAAGACCATCTTATCCATTCCCTTTTGGTTTTATCGATATTTCGCCTTCCTTAGGGATAAATAAAGTTTGGTGGCGGCTCTGTGTTTTCTGTCGGTAGCTTCAGAGGTGGCTGTTGGTAAGTCTACTTCAATGGATAATGAAGGAATCTGTGGCGACTACTACTTCAACAAGTAATGAAGGAATCTCTGACGAATACTACTTTAACATGTAATTGAGGGTTACTGGAGATGAGCTTATAGATGTCATCCAAAGTAATTATTGATAGAGAGTGGAAGGAGTATCAGAATAAATCTTTGGTCAATTTATCTGAACCAGAGAAAATCTCTACTGGAAACGAATCAGGATAAATCATTGGTCGATTTAAACTGAACCAACAGAGGTCTTGAATAACCTTTAACTGGATAACGAATTTGCATAAATCTTAGAAGCGATTTAACTGACTCAAAGAAAGTGTCTACCGAAAAGGAATCAGGATAAATCATTGGTAGATTTAAACTAAACCAGCAGAGGTCTTGAATTATCTTTAACTGGATAACAAATCAGCATAAATGTTAGGAGCGATTTAACTGAACCAGAGAAAGTGTCTACCAGAACAAAATTAGGATATTTCATTGGTCGATTTAAACTGAACTAGCAGAGGTCTTGAAATTGTCTTTAACTGGATAATGAATCAGCATAAATCCTAGGAGCGATTTAACTGAACCAAAGAAAGTGTCTACCAGAACGGAATCAGGATAAATCATTGGTCAATTAAAACTGAACCAGCAAAAGTCTTGAAGAAAGTGTTTGTCATGTAGATAGTTGCCCCGTCGTGTTTCCGGAATTGATCTATAATTAGTTTGTTGGTAAACCCGTCCTATTTCGGGAGTTCATACCATTGGTGATAAAGATAGTCGCCTCGTCCTGTTTCGGGAATTGATCTTTATCTATTCACGTAGATAGTTGTCCTGTCTTCTTTCAGGTATTAATCTATAATCGGTTGTTCACAAATAGTTATCCTATCTTGTTTCAGGTATTAATATGCGGCCGGTTATTCAGATAGTTGTCCTGTCTTATTTCAGGTATTAATATGGAACCCGCTTTTTTATTGGTCGTAACGATAGTTACCCCGACTTGTTTTGGGAATTAATCTCTGACCTATTTGAGAAGTGTTAATGGTATTTACCAGTTGATAACTGGAAGAGGTAAATCTACACCAGAAGAGGTCCTTTGTTTTCCTGTTTTTAACTGGAAGAAGTAAATCTAAACCAGAAGAGATCTTTCGTTCGCCTATTTTTAATTGGAAGAAAATAAATCTAAACTAGAAAAGGTATTTTGTTCATTTGTCTTTAACTGGAAGAAATAAATCTAAACCAGAAGAGGTCTTTTGTTTGTTGATTGATTTTCCTGAAAAGGAAAATGGTTAACTGTATGCGATATCATGATGTATGAAATGCATTGCGTAATGATGTTCTCAAAATAAATGAGATTGTGTTATATGCATTTTGTATGCATATGCTATAATGTATGAATGTGAAATGTTTGTCTAGGAAAAATAAATCCTTGACTATTGTTGTGGATGAAGAGTATGTGTATCTTCAACTTTGTATAGAATACTTCCGCTGGGGATTCCTGTTTGCTGTTTGAAGAAACTCTGCAGGGATGTTGATTTTTTTTTTGGGAGTAGAATTCAGGAACATTGGTTGTCCATTGCTCTACTAGGGAATTTAATTATTATATACCCTAACTGGGAATAAAAGAGATGATTAAACTTCCATCGTGTCCGGGGAGGATAAAGTTAACTAATATCTGGTTGGATCTCAGGCTTTACAGTAACTTTCTGGGGTAGTATCAATTCTACTGGGGAAGAGGAATTTTGTCAGTGATTTGTAGTAGTCTGAGGAATAGACTCAATTTGGGGAAATTGTAGTCTGTTGGGGAAATAAACCCTATTGAGGAAAGTATTTTTAAGGCCTTACTGGGGAAATGAATTCTTTTGGGAAGAACTTTTTGCAAGGTTTCTTTTCAGTTTAGGAAGTCCAAACTTGGTTAGGGAATGTCAGAATAAATACAAGCCTTGGTTGTATCTGAGGATGAATTGAATGAGTATCAGAACGACATCTGTATTTGAACTGTATCGAGAAGAGAATTTGGAATGAGTGTCAAAATGAATCTATATTTAGATTGTATCTGAACTGTATTTAGGAAGATGCATTTGAATGAGTATCAGAATGAATCTGTATTTAGATTGTATCTGTATTGTATCTACAATAGAATCTGGAATGAGTGTAAAAATGAATATGTATTTAGATTATATCTGTATTGTATCCGCAAGAGAATCTAGAATGAGTGTCAGAATGAATCTATATTTAGATTGTATCTGAACTGTATCCGGAAGAGAATGAGTGTTAGAATGAATCTGTGTGTAGATTATATATGTACTATATCTGCAATAGAATCTGGAATGAGTGTCAAAGTGAATATGTATTTAGATTGTATTTGAACTGTATCCAGAAGAGAATGAGTACCAGAATGAATCTGTATGTAGATTGTATCTGAACTGTATCCGCAAGAGAATCTAGAATGAGTGTCAGAATGAATATGTATTTAGATTGTATCTGAATTATATATAGGAAGGTGTATTTGAATGAGTATCAGAATGTATGTTTGTCCGTATCGTATCTGAATTATATCTGCAATAGTATCTGGAATGAGTGTCAGAATGAATCTGTATTTAGATTATATCTGTACTGTATCCAGAAGAGAATGAGGGTCATAATGAATATGTGTGTAGATTGTATCTAAAATGTATCTGCAATAAAATCTGGAATGAGTGTCAGAATGAATCTGTATTTAGATTGCATCTGAGTTGTATCTAGAAGATGATAAACCGTTCGCAATCCCCCTCTGTTTGGGGAACTGGCATGATGTGTGTAATGTATTTTGTGAAGATTACTTTGTGGGGATAATCCATGGAAATGGCCATGTGGGGGATTTGTGGACAGCTTGAACTTTGTCTTATCTTCTAGAGTCATTAGTAAACATTGAACAGAGTGACAAATCTTTTACTGAGAGACAAATGATGAGATAACAGGACATAGTTATACGCTTTAATCCCTAACTTTTTCCTAGATCGTCCTTTCAAATTTTCAGTCCAACGGGATACCATTTTTTGCCCAAGCCGCCTTTTTCAGGTTTTCAGCTTGTTGGATGTACAATCTTTTGTATGTATATCCCTTATTTTTTCCTGATCCTTTTGGTTCGCCGAGATGCCCTTACTTTTACCTAGGTATGTCAACCTAGAGGGTCTCTTTTCATGCGTAGTATTTTCCGACTATGTCAATGTTCATAGGGTATGGAGAGTTATCATTGTCTATGATAGCAAGTGTTGTAGAAATACCAGAAAATATTTGCTTGATCATACATGACCTTTCATATATGGAAGCCTTTTTGCCCCTAGGGCCAGTCTGGTGCACTTGATGTTTGAAGTTTTGATCAAATTTCTGATAATCTTGAACTTCCTAGGTATCTTTTCTAAGATCTGCCATGGAAGGATCCGAAGACATGATATCGACACCATCTGATACTACTGGTACAGACAAGCAATTTGGTGGTACCAAAGATCTTTTGATCAAGTCTTTGACCTTCCTCAGTATTTTTTCTAAGAGCTATCATGGAAGGATCCTAAGACACGATACTGAAAACATCTGATATTACTGGTATAGACAAGCAACTTGGTGGTACCTAGATTTTGATAAAGCCCGTGATCAATGTAACATTGCCCCCAAATGATTCGAATGGAGATCTTCCCCTGGCTATCCATAACTTTTTGAGAGATTCTTTGAATCTCGAATTGACTTCCCTAGATGTGTTGGACAATAATCATGCCATGCCCCTTGATTGTTATTTGAAGCGTTTTTCCATTTGAAGTGATTCTGTTTATTGAGAGAATTTATGTTCATTAGATATTCGTCGTGCAAATTTCTCCATTTTCGAACAATTGTCCATATGCAAATAGTGGTATTCAAACAATGCAAAGTTTATGTCTGTCTTGAGAATTTTTTTTAAAAAAAGGCACTTTTAATAATCAACAAAAGTTTGTAAGAATATGAATTCAACTCAGTATCTTCAGTAAGCCTTATAGGAGTCATGATACCTTTTGTAACAACATGCTTTCGAACTAACATATGCTTCAATTAGGACTTTTAAAGGGTTGTAACATGGCCTGGTTCATGGTTTAGGAAACAACGGATAAGGCTCAAAGTTTATTTGTACCCAACCCATTCTCTATGATGTTCTTCAGCCCTAAACTTAGTTAATTTGTGCGTTTGACTCCCAATAGAATCTGGAATGATATTTTTGAGATGGTTCAGATACTGGAAGTTTATTTGAGAAGACATTCATTTTTTCAACATTTTTCTGTTGTTGAGAATTTGTAACGACCTCTTTTTTTATTTATCCTCCCTAGTTTTTGCCTGAATATTTTTGTTTTAAGACTACAGTCAGCAGGATGCCCTACTTTTTTCTTAAGTCTCCTTCGTAGGTTTTGAATCAGTGGGCTTTTTGTAGCGGTATAAATGTTTAAGACTAAGCCATTGGGTTGACTAGACTTATACATATTAAAATAAAAATCGCCACCACGCTTTATTGTTTTCAAAGGATTGGGAAAAGAGCAAGTAACCCAAAAGAGGGGGGAAAGATTCAAGGTACGGGGGTTGGTTATGTAAAGGGAAGGTATTAACACCCTAAACATCTACGGTACTACGCAGGAACTTCTTTGAAAATTCTGCATATTTTGGCTATAAAATGTTGTATGTAAAATAGATGGTGGAGGTGAGAAAAGAAACATATTTTTTTTGATAATTTTTGCACCCGCCACAGTTGCGAACCTTTAGTGCCTACGTACCACCTTTCGTGAAATAGGGATTAGGGTACACGTAGTTCCTATTTAAAATTTTTGAAACACAAGTGTGTTGGTTAATTTCATGAGATAAGACATCATCTCAAAGTGGAGGATATAGCTTGGATTTTAAAATCAACAATGCTTCACTCAATACCCAAGTGGAAAATATCTCTCTTCACTACATATTGTAGAAGTATATTTGTTTGAACCACTACAAGGATTGACAAGAGTCCAATCTTTTGAGAAAAGTTTTAAAGTAAAAATCCAAAGTGGAAAAATGATTTAAATGAGATTGGTTGACTTTTAGTTTTCTCACAAAATTGTCAAGGTATTATTAAGTTGATTAAAGTTTGTTTATGAAAATGTTTTGAAAATGCATGGACCTAAGTCCAAGTTTATTATGAAAGTTTCTCAAGTTTATAATCAAGAATAATGTTCAAAAGGAGGGATAAGATTTTTGAAATTAAAGAAGATGGTAGAAGAAGAAGAGACTATCCTAAAGCATAAGGTAAAAGCTAGGGATGACAATCATCTAACCAACAAGAAGCCAAAACTTGACATTATGAGTCAAGATAGGATTCCCATTCCTTAGGTTGAAACCAAACAAACAAAGATACTAGATCCATTGAGAAAACCAATCTTCAAGTGTATTAAGTCTTCACAAAAATTGGGCAAAGTAACGGCTGCATACAGGTGAATTCAAGATTACAAACAAAGTGTGTAATCACAATAACCTGAACACAAAAACAAACAAACAACCCAATGTCTTGAGGTAAACCTTAAGAGCTCCAGACAAAATATCAATTAAGGTCATAAGGTCTCCAACATAGGCCAAGGTTCCTAACTCTAAGTCCAAGAAGTCCAATACTCCATAATGCCAAGGATAGTAACCAAATAGTCCAAACATCATTAAAGCATTTTTTAGGGTTCATGTCGATTATTAGGTATCTTAAAAAAGAAAAAGAAAAGCTCAAATGAGCAAAATAAAAAATGACAAGAATATAAATGCTCAAGTGAGCAAAAATAAAAATGGCATGAAATGTAATGCTTAAAGTAAATGGTACATAAAGCATAAAAAATAAAAAGGCATAAAGTGAAACAAGTAAATAATTAGTGGTTAGTTGGATGACCATCTTGAAACTTGTATTTTGAACTCATTAGAGGATTGGTAGAACTAAAGCCTCCACATAACAAGTTGCATTATCTTCTTGTCAAGTATATCATCCATTTGGAATTCTCACAAGTACCATTCCATGATCGATGATGTTTAAGTGATCCACATTGACCAAAAGTGATGTAGATTCATTAGAGGATTAGTATAAACAAAGCCTCCAAACAATGAATCTCAAGGTTATTGGATCAAAGAGATCAAATTAACATACTTGGTCTTGAAAACATAGGTTTGGGCCACGAATGATCATTTATTCAAATTGGGATAAAATTTAGCGTTATGTTAAGCAATCGTAAGTGGACTTATATAGAAGTCACACCTATTTTGAGGACGGTCAATAGCAATTTATGCACCATTTGTTTTGAGACATGATATAGAGATCATGCTCCAATAACACTTAGTGCAATAAGAAAGGGACAAGATGAAGAGGGGTGGGGAAGAATATGAACCACATTTGAATTAAAATTCAA
Organism: Vicia faba; assembly: GCA_948472305.1. Lineage (NCBI taxonomy): Eukaryota > Viridiplantae > Streptophyta > Magnoliopsida > Fabales > Fabaceae > Vicia > Vicia faba. Next base: position 1,572,197,422 of record OX451736.1, on the reverse strand, counting down.
TCAAACTATTATTAAAATCATTCATCCATTTTTGGTGGAGTTAGACTCAACACCATGGATTCAATGATGTTAATAAAGTTCATAATAAAAAATTCAATCCAAGATCAGCCAGAAAATAATCACAAAATAATATTGCATTAAATATATAGATTAAAAAAAGGTTTTAAAATGTTTTAAAATAGAAATAAAAGAGGAAAATATCAACTATGTTCAAATTAATCAAGAAATAAAAAGTAAGACCATAGAAAAATCAGAAAAGGACTCAAATATTTTTATAAAATTTTTGGTAATTTTTTAAAGTCAGAAAATATTTTTAAAATTAAAAGAAATAGGTAAAATAAACCAAAAATAATAAAAAATAACAAAGTCAGAAATAAAAAATAAATGAGGTCACCAATATTTGTCACAATATCATTGGATCATTCCATATTTTTTTTAGAATTCAAAAATGCATAAAAGTATTTTTAAACATTTAAAACAAACCAAATAAAGTGAAAATTTATAAAAAATATCAAAACTCAAAATAAAATTGTGAAAAAATAAAAATCAGAAAGAGAAAAATCAAAAATATTTTTAATGATTTTTCCAGATTTTTTGGATTAAAAATGAATTTTCTATGATTTTTTGAAGTTTAAAACAATTAAATATAAAAATCAGAAATAAAAAACAAAGTCAAAAATATGTGGACCATTGGATGAGAGTCAAAACGCGTTAGTAATCAAATCCAAGGGATCTGGCGCACGATGCATATCATGGTCATTAATGAATAAAGCATAGAATAAATTACAAAATTAGATTTAAAAAAAAACAAGTGGCACGCCATCATTGGTTGGAAGATGACACGTTGGTCATCTTCAACCTCCAGCCAATGTGAATTACAAGTCTCTAAAACTGTAAAATCATAAACTCATATTTATGTCATTCGCTTCGTCTCTTCAAGACGAAAACAACCACACCTTCGCGATAAATTTATATAAACTGTAGCTCAAGCAATTTGGAAAGAAAGTTTTGAAAAAGGATTTGAGATTTCATGGTCAAAACGTGTTTCCAGATAAAAGCAAGTGTTGCGACTAGAACCAGGGCAATGAGAGCATCACAATAATATCAAAGTTTTGAAGAATTGATGGAGAAATCTACCTATTGAAGTTGAGTTGCAGAGCTCTGAAACTGGACTTCTATGGGGCAATATAGGGCACGATTCTTGAAGGTAATTGTATGGTTAGCTTCAGGGAAGATCAAGGAAGGTGAATTGATAGAAAAATTGGATTGAAAAAGGATTGAACACTGATCACGGAGTTGCAGAAAATTGAGTTATGGAGTAAGTTTGGCAGGGTGATTCTGGCTATCCAAGCTTGAGGAAATGAATGGGGGATGACCCTCTATTTATAGGGAATCAAATGGAATGTTCAAGCGTGTTAAATGATGAAGTTTGGAGGGAAATCGTGTGATGTTGCAAACAAGAAAAGTGTGACTTCTAATTTGATCAAAACTCATCCAAAACGCGTGTTTTGCTATGCTAATCACTTCTGGAGGTTCACTAAACGTGTTTAGAAGCAAAAACGCGTAGAAACAAAGTGTTTAGAAGCTAAAACAATGATTTCAAATTCTAACTTTTGAAGAAACTTCAGTTTCAAGTTACCAAGTTCAAATCAACGGCATTCTCAACTCAAGGGGTCTTAAGGAATGATTTTGGATGCTTTAGAAAGATGAGGTTACAAGCTTTGAAATGGAAAAAGAATGGAATCAAATGGATGCTTGAGCTGAAAGTTTCAATGAGTCAAAGTTGGGGAAAAAGGTTGACTTTCCATACTAAGAAATATTTCAAATTTTTCTTCAAAAATGACCTATAATGTTTTGCATCCAACCATGGCCTTCTACTTGGAATTTGATCTTGATCAAAAAATATGGAATGAAGTAGACCTCTTAAATGACATTTTGAGACTTGAAACATTCAAAATATTCAAAAATTGAGAGAGTTATGAATTGTTGAAGTTGGAAAAAAAATCATGAAATGACCTATAAGCTTTTGTATCCTTAGGGCATCTTCCATCCATTTTCTAACTTTGCCCATAAGAGAAGACATAAAGTTCACATTTTCAAGATAAATGTGGAAAAAGAGTGGGCTCAAGGTGATAAAAATTGACAAAGTTATGATCATTTGAAGTCACACATGAGAAATTGAGGATTCATCTGGAGGACTTGTAATCTTTCTTCATCGTCAAGTTTCTTCCACATGAAAACTCCTTTAAACTTTTGAAGTTATTTGATAATAACCCTTTAAAGAGAATGATGTATTTGGAATAACTCAAAAATACCAAAAGATGAGCAATATATACTTCTTTGAAGTTCAAAACCCTAGCTCCTAGATCAAGAAAATGCTTTGAGGAACTTTGACAATTTTAAACAACCTTCTTGTACCAACACTCTTGCTTTGTAAGTAGAAGTTGTTGAGGATAAGAATGAGAACTCATAGCCACCAAAACCACTTCCATATCTTGAGAATTGAGAGAAATATGCACTTGTAACAAATGGAACAAAGTCTTGTCTAAACATGACTATTTCTTCAATCAACCCCCTTGTAATTTTGAATCAATCTTGATAACTTTGAAATGTGGTGAACCAAAATAAACCTTGCCATGCCATTTATTCCAAAACAACTTCAATTGTGATTTTTGGACTCCTCAAGCTTTATTGACTAGGGAATAGAAATGAACTCATGAACCCTTGGATCAACTTGCTAAGCCACATTGCCTTTACCTACATTATTAAAAATTAAGACAAAACAACATTGCATTTTGTTAATTAGAAAGAAAATCAAGAAAAAACATTCATGTCACAAAAGAAAACAACTTAAGGTGCTTGGTGATTCCTCAAAGGGAAAAGCTAGAGATAGAGAGGAGAACCAAAAGCCCTAATGTGATCTTGTGGTGATTGAATTAACATGGTATGATGAAGGGATCTTAGCGGGAAAAAATGGGGTACAACACTTTTATTTTGAGAGATAATGATTGCCTCTTTTACGGGGAATCATCACCGTATTTTGATTCAGAAATATGTTTTTGATGCCATTCGTTGTGTACGAAGTGAAAGCTTACAACTGAACGCACATTTGAATTAACTGAGAAACTACCCTGTCCCAGGTTATGATTAAAGGTTTCAATTTATGAAAAAGAAACTCCTACTTCTTAGGCTCAAAGGGGTTGGCTAGGGATTATCTTCCTTATAACTCCATTGTTTAGGGTTTGAAACAACACATGTACATTGTTAACAAGGTCTGTTCAAAAGCATACTATAGAGATTATGGTATTATTTTTGTCATCCTCCCTCTAAAGGCTTATAGCTTGTAATTGAGAGTGGAATATCATACAAAAAGGAGTAAAAGAATAATTTCAGTATAGTGAATACGAATGAATTAACTCAAGACAAACATATGCAATGCATTAGTGAGAATAACCCAAGTCTGACATAAAGAAAAGTGTTTAAGCAAACAAAGAAATTACAACTGAAAATTCGAACGAACAAAAACTTCTCCGCCTAAATTTTCCACTTTAGATGGTGTGCCTTTGAGGGATGACAGAAAAACTCAATTTTACCATCTTGTGTGTATTCCAACGCTTCTTCGTCGATTAGTTCTTGAATCCTATTTTTCAACGCCCAACAGTGGTTAGTGTCGTGTCCACAACTGTTGGAGTGGTATGTACACCTTTATTTAATATTGTAACGGGGAGAAGAAGTATTGGGATTTTGAGGAGGATCCTTAAATGTAACCAGCTTGGCCTCCAACATATGATGCAATGCTTGAGCCAAGGATATGTTGATCTTGGTAAATTTCCTTTCGGGCGTATCTTGCTTATGCTGACTACCCTGTCGTTGTTGGCAAGGTCGTTGTTGGGCTCGTGATGTAGTGACAATTTTGAAAGATCTTCTCTTGACCAAGCCAACTTCTTGTCTTATCGGGGGCTGATTAGTGACTTGATCCCCAATTCTAGCCGTTCGTTCCATACGGTTGTATTCATCTTGATGAAGCTTGTTGATGAGGATTCTCAACTCTTCTTGTCCCCGAGCTAAGTTTTGAATAAGAGCCATCTGTCCCTGTTGCACCCCAAAATTTACCCTCTTGATTTAGGCTTATGTTTCATCATGAACATCATAGTGCATTGCATTCATACATTGTGATAGGATCAAAATACTTTGGTGACCAGATTTTCCTCAAGCTTTGAAGGTTGATGGCATTAACAATTTGCTCAAGAAGAATAATATCATCTAAACTTCTGAATCTTTCAAGCTTAAATGTTTTTTGCATATCTCAAGATGCTTTATTCATCTCTTTGGACCCCTAGAAGATTGGAGCTGGTGTTTGATCACAAGTGAAATCACTCTTTGGATTCATCAGTCAAATTAGGGTTTTGTTTAAAGTAAGGCTATTGGTCCTTCCAATGTACAAGTATTTATTTAGGGAGTTACAACATTTCTTTGACATTTGAAAGGTCCTTGTACAAGGAATTGGTCAAGATACCCAGAAGATTTGAGGTTTTGAAGATGATTCACCAGTCTCTTAATGTGTTGACCAAAATTAGGGTTTTGGTTTTTATCAGGTTTTCTTGAGAATTTTGAAGTGAAACTTTTCACATGGCCTCTATATGCTTGGAATATCATGTGTTTGAAGTTGTAATCATCAATTTTGAAAGGAAGTGGATCAATTGATTCAGAGGGGCAAAATGGTCATTTTGGTCAAAATCAGTCAAAGTTGACCAAGTGAATTTTTGGCCAACCATCAATTCAAGGATGTACTTTTCATATTTCAAGTCTATTTTGGTCATTGGATCAAAGATATTGAAGTTTGGGTTGAAACTTGTTCTTGAAGAAACCCTAAAGGTTTCTAATATTGGAAAATGAAGACTTAATTTCAAAAATTCATATTTTATTCATCGTTGATCACAAAAATGCAAATGAAATATGCTTGGAAAGCTAAGAGAATGATCTTTCACCTCCTTTTGGGAACCTTAATGGATTAATTTGCAAAAACTATAAAATAAGGGTTTGTATATCTTTTCAATACCTTTCCAAATTGTGTTCATTTGTGCCAAAATTCAAAAGTATGAACAAGTTATGAGTTTTGGAAATTTGAGGCATTTCATTGAAATTTGGCAAATGTGCAAAATGGCCATTTCTTGCAAACTCAAGTTTTAGCCATTCTTCTTGCTTCTAATCAAGCCCATTGGTAATTTGTGACATGATGAGGCCCATCATACTCATTATTTTGTGCCCCATATGGTATTGCACATGTTGGAATTAAAAAATGCAAAACTTGCTCAAAATGGCCAATTCACCAACACTCTCATTTCAAGTAACCGTGGGCTAGCATTTTGAGCATGCATTTCTGACTTCATTTGGCTCACAAAAAGCTTAAAAGGCAGAAGAATGCATGAGTAAAAGAGATGATTCAATATGCACCTCATTTTTGGCCAAAATTCCCAATCCTACCCTCCAACGGATTTAAGGACAAACTTCCACTTCTAACCTTATCTATAAGCTCTATATAAGTGAAAGCAAGCAAATAGAGAGAAGGAGAACGCGCCATTTGCAAGAATTCCAGATCTGAAATTTTCTTCCATCTTCTGCAACTTGATTCGATTCTCTCAATTCCTTGGTGTTTTCTTCAAAATTCTTGTGGATTCTGCTTCAGCAAAGCAAGTAGATCAAGCCATCACCATTTGTTTGCATCTGGAGTGAAGGAGATAGTAGGTCACTTTTCACCTTGAGGAAATGATTCCAAACTTCGATTCTTGAGATGCACTTGTTTATTGAGATGTTTGAGTTTGAATTCATGTTCAATGATGTTAATGGAATGATTCTGAAGCTTTATAGCATTTAATTTGATGAATTATGCATGTTTGAATGATCTGAAACTAGCAATTCAGAAGGTTTTTGTTCATGTTCATGACTTGATTATGGATAACGTGGTTGATGATTTGATTTGATTCGAATTGTTATGGATTCCTTGCCATGCTAGCTTTAATTTGCCTTTGATTTCATCAAAAATGATGCAAAATTGAGTGAGTTACACTAATCTGAAAGTGAGCCCTAATCCCGAGATATGCGTGTGTTTTTGAACATCCGGAGGTTGAATATGATGTGGTGGCACATCATGATTGGTCTGTTTGAAATTTTCGGATTATTTGAATTTTTTTTTATAAATTGATTTCCATGATTTATTTTCTTGTTCAAAAATGATTGGAAAATTCTGAAAAAATTATCATAAATTCAAAATAATATTTCTGACTTTGTGTATCTTTTTGATATTTTTTTGGAATTATCTTATTGGTTAAAAAATTTGTTAGGTTTAATTAATTAATTGATCAAAGATATATTTTATTTTAATAGTTCCTTTGACCTAAAAAATCCACAAAAATTATTTGAGACTCCCAAAATAATGTGAAAATTGATTCTGACTTTGGTTCATCATTTTTCTTATTTTTTTATTTTAAATTTAATTTCAAAGGATATTTGTAATATTTGTTTGCTTTTTTATTTTTAATACTTCTATTAATTCAAAAATTCCAAAAAAAATCATGTAATCTTGTTTTTAATTATAGAACCTGATCATATTTTTGTTTTGCCTTTTTTGTAATTTTTGGTTATGTTTTTCATTTTCTTGCCCTTAAATAATAATTTCATTATTAATTGTTTGTTTTTTTTGTTTTTTTTTAATATTTTCCTTTTATCCAAAAATTCACAAAAATTCAGGGATGTATGTTTTTAGTCCTAATATTTGAATATAATTTTGTTTGGCCATTCTCCTGACTTTTTGATCTAAATATCATTTTGATATGTGAATATTTGTTAATTACCTAATTGTTTGAATTTTAATTTCCTGCTTGACTTTTCTTAATTCAAAAAAAATGCAAAAAATGTATTTTCTGACATTTAGGGTTTCTTGATATTTTCCATGACTTTGGTTTGATTTGTTTGGGTTTTGATCCTATCTAATTAATATTTAGGAGTAAAAGTAAAAATCTAGGGTTTTGTTGCTTATGGTGCAAGTCTCATGTTCAATACCCTTGTGCCTTGGGCTTTTGTTGGATTTCAGGTCTTGATCATGGTTCATGAATGTGTTGGGAATTTGAAAACAATTTTTCTTGGATTATTTTATTTGGTTTGACATTTTTCCATAAATAATTTGGAAAACTTGTCTAGTTTGGTGGTTTTGCCAACTAGTCTTAAACTTTGCACTTCATTTGACATCCTTACCAATCATTCATGAACTTAGGGCTTGCATTCTGACTTCTAAACACTTCCAAGGTGTTAAGATATTTTTGGTTTGAATTATGGATCCTTGTTTCTATTTTTGGTGTAATTTTGAAGTGAATGTACCCAATTATGTTTGCATGTCTTGTTGCAATTTGTTTGTTGGCCAATGAACTTGAGTGAGGCCTGTAATTGGGGAACCTAATGACCATGTTGGTTCTGATTTGTCCATGTTAACATCCAACCATTTTGACTCAATGTCCCATCCTTGAATATTTTTGAACCATCTAATGCATTATTAAGGGTTCATTTCCTAGTGTATTCATGAAGTTGTGTTTGAATCAATTGTGCATGATTGAAATATGTTTGCTACTGACTCCCATAGTTCTTGTTCATATTATTCTCAAGCTCTTATGATCCTTGATTGACACTCAATTGTCAATTCAACATGGTAATAGGAAAAAACAACATTCCTTTGATTCTTTTGACCTAATTTGTGCATATGCTTGTCTCCTCTTGCTTATGATGTCTAATATTTGGTAATTGCCACTGTGATTATTCTCACTTTTTCACCTTTTGGAATACTAACTTGGTTGTTGAATATGCGAGGTACTCTGAGAAAGTTGCCACTTTTGGCTTGAGGCTTTTGTGTTCCACTTTATTTGTGGAACACAATTTATTATATTGGCATTATTTTTTGTGTTTGGCATGCTTGATGGTTTATGCAGGATATACATATCTATGATTGTGAATGCCATACATTGCCCATGGGATTTGTTCATATCTGATAAATTACTTACATCTTGATGGTGCAATTGCTGACTCAATTTTTCTACTCATGCCAGCTTGCTTGAAGTTTCTCTGGGTTTCTTTTATTCTTGCTTGATTGCTACAGATAGTTATCTGTTTGGTATTGTATTACCTCCTTTCTCCCATTTTCATTTTGCATAATTCTCTGATTGCATGATGGGACCTCTGTTGCTGATATATGTCAGGAGGCCCTCTGGTTTTTATCCGATGTATGTGTTGTGATTGTTGATCGATGAGTCACTCAATTTAGATATTGAGATCACGACTTTGCTCTCATTGCATGTTCCCTATAGGATGTTTATTACTTTTCCTCTTTAATTGTTGATCGATGAGTCACTCAATTTAGATATTGAGATCACGACTTCGCTTTCATTGTATGTTCCCTATAGGATGTTTATTGCTTTTCCTTTTAATTGTTGATCGATGAGTCACTCAATTTAGATATTGAGATCACGACCTCGCTCTCATTGCATATTCCCTATATGATAGTTTTGTTGAGTTCCCTTTAACATACAAACATAGGATATGACTTTCCTTTATCCTCAACCTTAGGGTCAACCATTGCATGATAACACTAGGGATAGTTCTAGGCTAGTTTCCCTTTGTTGTTTTCTTTCTTTGCATTTTTGCATCTTAAAACAAAACTCGTTTTCTTAGCAAATCATAAAACACTTCTAATAAACTCAAACTCTTCTTCAAAGTAAAAGATACAAACCAATCTTACTTTGTCTATGTTATCTTGAAGCCGGTGTTTCGCCATCTCACATGTTTGTTATCCTACTTTGATTCCCAATATCATTGATAGGTGTGATATTTCGCCGTCTTTGCCATGACTTTGTTATCTTTTATTCGATGTTTCGCCATCGCACATTTGCCTTGAAGCCGATGTTTCGCCATCACACATGTTTGTTATCCTACTTTGATTCTCAATATCATTGTTAGGTGTGATGTTTTTGCATCTCTACCATGATATCTTTGTTATCTTTTTGCCGATGTTTCGCCATTGCACATTTGTTTGAAGCCGATGTTTCACCGTCGCACATGTTTGTTATCCTACTTTGATTCTCAATATCATTGTTAGGTGCGATATTTTGCTATCTGTTTTATTGTTGTTTCGCCATCTTTGCCATGTTATCTCTGGTCGATGTTTCGCCATCGCACATTTGTTTGAAGCAGATGTTTCGTCATCGCATCTATCGTTATCCTGCTTTGATTCTCAATATCATTGCTAGGTGTGATGTTTTGTCATCCGTTTTATCATTTGATATCTTGCCATCTTTGACATATTACTTTGTTGTTACTTAGTCGACGTTTGATCACTTCATTTGTTTGATTGTTTTACTTGATGTTTTACCATCTTGACTATCTTTGTTTGTCTTAATTAAAAAACACAAACCAACCAAAACACATAAGCCAAACTATGGCTGCTCTGATTCCTTAAAAGGGTTACGTAGGCATTGGGGTAGGGCCCAACCGAGCACAACTTTTTATTCTCCCTACATTATTTTCTTTTTCTTTTGCATGCATTCCCTTTTCAGTTTTAAGCCATAGACATAGGATTTGACCACACCCATTTAGATTAGACAACAAGAGTGGATACCATAGAGTACTACGGGCGTGTGGGGTGCTAACATCTTCCCCTCACATAACAGACTCCCTTACCCGATCTCTCGGTCGAAAGGCCGTGATTTCTCCCTTTTCAGGTTTTCTCGATGTTTACCTTTCCCTCTCGGTGGGATAAAAGTCGTTCGGTGGCGACTTCATTGATGTTTCATTAACATCCAGATGACATGTCTCGGCCGCGTAGTTTCAGTCCCAACATCTGGATTCTCATCATTGCTATCTCAGCTTGCAATTGTTTCATCTGTCCATCCTTGTTGTCTTCAGGATTCTTCTTGGTCATGCTCTCGATGAGGAGTATTTTCAGTTCTTCTTGCCCCTTAAATAGGTTCAGGAACAATTCTTAAAGCTGATCATTTTGGGTCTGAAGATTTTTGACAGTCTATTCGAGAGCCATTTTTACTTAAATAAACAGTAAATGGATAAGAAAACCTATATAGGGAAAACCTGTTATGATGTGATGTATGGTATGTGGATGCAGTGTTTACAAGGATCTCGTGGGGTAAACACAAGAAAATGTCAAAAGTTGAACTTTGATTATAGCTTTGATTGAAGATCTTCGTATCGTTGAGTTCCATTCTATGAGAATAAAGCTCACCATGTCAAGTGGGTCATATCCCTTGACTCAAGTTATCATGCTTTGGTCTTTGACATCATTTGGTTAGAGGAAAATAAATCCTCTTGCTTCTTGATAGTCGTCTGGTTCAATATAACCCTGTATCATAGGCCCTTGAGACCCTTGAAATGGTTATTGAAAGTGATATACTATGATGTTAGGATGTTTATGCTATGCACCAAGAAAAAGTGTAAGGTAGTGACTACAAACAAGCCCTGCAAGGAGTTCAAGTTTGGTTAGATATTGAATACAGATAAACCCTGCAAGAAGTTCAAGTTGTCAGATCATAAATTCAAACAAGTCACACAAGTAACCTTAGGTTCAAGCTTGCATGGGGTATATAGGTAAGTACCCTCTTGAATTTTAGTTGGTTCAACCTGTCCTAGAAAGTAATCGGGTTCTTGGGAATCTCAATATCATTGATCTTTCTTCATCGATAATTGTTTCAGCACAAGCCTCTGTTTTGGAGACCGAAATATCCTGAAAGTCCGATCTCAATGAGCGTAATATCGAGTATCAACCAACTTTAGACTGCACCAAAGCCGTCTATCTCACTACTTCCTAATGGCCAAGTTGTTCAACTAAAGGTTCTATGGTCAGTTAGTGCTTCATGACACCACACAGCGGCCCCATATCCTCCTTGATTCTCCATAAGGGATATCGGTACCCAAAAAGTGTCACACTAACGTAGCTATTGTTTCAACTATATCGGTCTACGCTGTACAATCTCCACAATATTTTCTACTTACCTAATAATATTCTCAAATCCGGGTAAAGGATCTATATAAAGCCTAAACATCCTTTTAAGAGCAAAGCAAGCAATTCAAACAATGAAAGAATTTCAAGGTGATCTTGTCTCTAAGGTAAACCCACTTTTAAGTTTATTCCCAACAGAGTTGTCAGTTCTGTAATACAGTGGGAGAACTGACTTAGATGTTTTGCGTTTTATCACAATTGTTACAGATAGCAAGAGTTGCCACCGACTTTTCTTTTATCCAATAAAGGAAAGGATGAAAAGAACATGAATGACCTTTTGAGAATTTTCTTGAGTTCGAGGGGTAGGTTATGAAAAAGGAAGGTGTTAGCACCCTTTTCATTGGTAGTTATCTACAGGCTCTTAGTTTCTTGATCACTTTGAAATTATTTTTGTAAATGTTTTTGTGTTTTGTGTAAGTTTGAAAATATTTTGAAAACGCCTTTGTTTCGGAAAACTTTGTAATAATTCTCGTCTCTATAAGAATGTATACAAAGTGTTGGTTTTGAAAATAGTTCAAAGAAAGTGTTGGTGTATTTGAAAGGTGTTTTGTTTTGAAATGTTTGTGAGAAACAATGATGAATGTTCTACCTACTCAAAAAGTATTTATTCTTTTCCTCTTCCTTTAGATAGTGTTGTCTTATTATTAGTTAGTAAGCAACCATATCATTGAATGTGAGGGACAGACGCGGGTCATCGTACAGTCATAGAAGACAACTTGTAGGATACCTTAGAAATTTATTGTAAGGGTCTAAGATCGTTTACCGAAGGCAACATCAAAGGGTCATCGAGGGACTACGATCTTGTATTTGAAAGTTTTCTAAAGTATCCCACGTTCGAGGGACATGACTGTTTTTTATCTAAGACAATAAGTGTGGGTTAACCCTAGAGGTGAAAGTGTGCAAAAGTGTTTTGTTTTCATGCATTTATCTTAAATTAGGGTTATCTACTTGTTGATTTTAAGACTTGCCATACAAACCCTAATTACTAGCAATAATATTGAAAGCGATAAATTGCGGAAATTTAAAGTTCTATACTATTTCATTACTTTGGGAATGGGGGTACAATTTGTGAATAGGGAAAAGAAAGAAATAAAACCCTAATTACTATTACAACCAAATTGAATAATAAATAACAATAAAAATCTACAAAAAATAAAGATAATGTAAAAGAAAAGAAAATTGTTTTTTATGGTTTTTTGGGTAGAAATGATTTTATGGTTAACCTAATTAATCTAATTAATTTACAAGAGAAATTAATTAATTATTTAACAAGACCTAAAATCTAAGTTAGTTAAAATAAACCCTAAGTCAAATTTGATTGTTTAGAAAATAATTTTGATAATATTAATTTGGAAAAGAAATGTTTTTTTTTTTATAAAAAAAGAAGTAATAAAAATCTAATTTAATTAACAAAATAATATAAAGTATTAAACTATTTTTAATTTAGTTATTTTAAGAAAATATATATATATATATATATATATATATATATATATATATATATATATATATATATATATATATTTGTATTTTTGGTTTTAATAAAATAAATAGGTAAATATAAAAAGATAATGAAAATATAAAATGAATGAAAAGAAATGGGCTGGGAGGTTTGAAACATAAATAAGAGGTTTAAATGTAGCAACAAGCCTATAATACAGTGGCAGAACTAACTGTTTATACTGGTTTTGTGTTTTTGTTCGCAAATGTTGCAGTAAAAAAGAGTCGTAACCGACTTTTCTTTTATCCAATAAAGGAAATGGTGAAAAGAACAGAAAACGACCTTTTCGGGAATTTTCTGAGTAAGGGGGGTAGATTATAGATAGGGAAGGTGTTAGCACCCTTTCCATCCATAGTTTTCTACGGGTTCTTAGATGCTTAGCTCATTTTTTAAATACCTTGTGCTTTGTGTTTTTGAAAAGAAGTAGTTTGAAAATGCCTTAGTGCGGCGATTCGCTTTATGATAACTCTTGTATCAGTTCTTAAAAGTGTTGATAAAGCAGATGTTTTTGAAAGTTGTTTTTGAAATGTGTGAGTGTAAAAAGTTTGTTTTATTTGAGCAAGCATCTAACATCTATCTACTCGTACTCTAAAAAGTTTTTCTTTTCCTCCTATCCTTTAGAAAGTGCTATCCTACTATTAGTAAGTAGGTAGCCCTATCGTTGGATGTTTAAGGGACATTCGAAAGGACGTTTTTATACTCACAAAGGCAACTGGGCAAAAAGCTTTAGTAGCTACCCTAGGATTCTAAGATCATATTTTTACCGAGGCAACATCGAGAGGGTCATCGAGGGACTTATGATCTTTTTGAACCAGAGGGTAGCCACTAAAACCTCTCACGTTTCGAGAGTTGTGACTATTTTCCGAAGGCAACCGAAGTGGGGGTACCCTAGAGGTGTATATGTGCAAATGTGTTGTATTCAGTTATTTTTGTCTTTTTTGTTAGGTTTTCTAGAGTTTTGATTTTAATCTTTGCCATATTGTCCTATTAGTCATACATCTAGTAGTTAATGTGAAAGCAATAGAAAATGCGGAGAATAAGTGTCCTACGCTATTACAACCAAATTGCAAGGAAATAAAATGTAAAAACTAGAACAAAATAAATAGGGGAAGTGAGTCCTTCGATCTAGGCAGTAGACTCCTTCGATTCACCCTTCTTTTGCTTTCTTTCGATTGAGCTTGGGAGTTGGCATGAGGAACATTTGATTGCACCCTTTCCTGCTTTTTTCGATTTCTTGGGAGTTGGCGTGAGCAACCTTCGATTACACCCATTCTTGCTTCTTTTGATTGAGCTTGGGAGTTGGTATGATCAAACTTTCAATTGCACCCTTTACTGCTTCTTTCAATTGAGCTTGGGAGTGGGTATGAGAAACCTTCGATTGTACCCTTTCATGCTTCTTTCGATTGAGCTTGGGAGTTGGTGTGAGCAACATTCGATTGCAACCTTATCTGCTTCTTTCGATTAGACTATGAAGTAATATGGACCTGCAGAGCAACCTGAGTGTATATCCTTCGTTCATACCCTTTTTGTCTTTCATTTGAGTTTGTACATGGTAGCTCCAACATATATTTGGACAAGAAAAGCAAACAAACAAAAGGGAAAGAAACTAAAAATATAACAAAAAGGCTATTTACATTTTATGATGAAATAAAAAAATAAAGTGAAAGGCTATTTACATATTATGCTGAAACGAAAAACAAGTGAAAGGCTATTTACATGTTATGCTGAAACGAAAAATGCAAGGTCAAGAGGACTTGCCTTGCTTGAAACTGGAACTTGTGTGTGGACTGAAGTTGTTGGATTCTCTTGGATTCGAAAGGATAGAGGAAAGTGTGGTGTGATCTTATTGAATTTTGAGAATTTTTGGTATGCTTCTCTTAGGCTGTATATGCGTGTAACTAGGCTTTGAAGGCTATGAGACAAGAATCCAACACATTGAAAGTTGGCCATATTTGGATAATTCTTGCCATTTTTAAATCTTGAGTGAACCTGGACACATTTGACTCTTTCGAATACCTTCCAGCCTTGCTCTTCAATTGGCCCTGAGTTGCCTCCTTTGAATGGCTCTGGTCTTGCCCTTCGATTGAGTCTGATTTACTTCCTTCAAATAGCTCAAATTCTCATCATTAGGGCCTCTTAGATTGAGCCCCTACTCAGCTAGCCCAAACGAAATCTCTTTTCTAGCCAATTGAAGCTTCCTTTGGCATGAATGTGCTTTTGCATGAAGCTTGAGTATGGAAATATGTGGGATTTTGGGCCAGCGAGCATCTTTGCATATTTCTCTTTCATTTTGACCAACTAGATCCAATCTTTGACCAAACCCTTTTTCAAACAACACTATGTGTCCTTTGAATAGGCCTTTTGCCTGGTGTGCTGGAAAGTTGAGGGGCCTTTTCCTTATGAATCTAAGGAAAGTCTAAAATAGCCAATGCTCAGTCGAAGCCTTGTGAATTGAACTTGGTCTAAGAAGACCAAGCACCCAATCGAAGCTTGTTGACATGCCCATCAAAGGACACTTTGCTCTGATATGCCAACCTAAGGACACTGTTCAGATGCCGATCGAAAGACATTGTTGACATGCCGATCTAAAGACACTGTTGACATGCCAATTGAAGGACATTTGGTTGACATGTCAATTGAAGGACACTGTTCAGATACCAATCGAAGAACACTGTTGACATTCCAATCAAAAGACATTTGGTTAACATACCAATCGAAGGACATTGTTGACATGCCAATCGAAGGACAATGTTGACATGCCAATTGAAAGACACATGACCATCATTCAAAGAATTTCATTTTCTTCAAACAAGTGTTTGTAAACTGGCCATGTAAGAGAAAACCTTGGAAGACATGAGAGGGAAAATTTTGGGGTACAGAAGCTGCCCCTGTTCAATCTTCTTAAACCTGAAGATTTAGATTGGCTTGTTTGCCTTTCATGATTTAAAGGTGGAAGATGATTGGACACTAGAGTGCCCAGAAATTTGCACTCGATGATGTGATGGTTGATTGTGTAGGGAATGGGCTTAAAGATTCCATTTGGAGAAGATGACTGAGAGTTGTCAGAGACGGGCTTAAAGATGTCATCTAGAATAGGTGCTAACTTCATAAGAGGTCCCTTTATGGGGAATTCATGTTCCTGCTGTCTAAGGAGGAGTCCACTAGGGAATGTTGATTTTTGTTGTTTTCCTGCTTGAGGAAAAATCTGTGGGTTATAGAGTCTAGGAGCTTCAGTTGTCCAAGGTTCAACTGAGGATTTATCTCTGGACTAGTGTTGTACCCCAAAATTTTCCCTCACATATTTTCCCAAGATTTTTCTCTTACATAGGTGATTACAAACACTTGATTAAAGAAAAATAATAAAAAAAATTTGAAGATAAACAAGGATTTTCGATTGGTATCTTAACAAAGTCTTTCGATTGGCATGTCAAAGGGTCTTTCGGTTGGCTTTTTGGATAGGATTCGATTGAGCACCCAACCTTCTCCAAGATGGCCTCAAATTTCCAAGCTTCGATTGAAGCCTTGACCTTTTTCTTATTTGTTGTACACAAGCTTCGACTGGGCATATGTTCCCTTTGAAACAACCTCCTTCGATCCAAAAGGGAAGGGCCTCCTGTTGGTGCTTCTTCGATTGCACAATTGGCTTTGCATGCTGGCTGGATTCATAAATGCAATGGCTACCTGCATGCAAGCTGGATTCCTGTTTCGTTTGGGCATTTGGTCTCTTTGGAGCAAGCTTAATTCCTACTTCGATTGGGCATTTTGTTTTCTTCAGAACATGCGTAATTCCTGCTTCGACTGGGAAAATAATCCCTCTTCAGCCTACCTTCAGCGCACAAGGTAAAAGGCTTCTTTTGATTTGTCTTTAATGTACAAGGAAAGAACCCCCTACAAGCGTGTTTTGATTCATAAGGACAAAAGCCCCTTCACGCCTGCCTTGGATTCACTAAGACAAAGACTTCGTTTGTGCTTGCCTTTAATGCACAAGGCCAAGACTCCTCAGCTCAGTTTCTGCACTATAACACAATATGTCCCCTTTGAAAGAGCATTCCAAAGGTCCATTCGAAGGACACATATTGGAGAGCCAGTCGAAGGGTGCACAAGAGTTACATTCGAAGAAGCATGCAGAAGGCCCATTCGAAGGACACACCTTGGTGGCCTATTTGAAGAAGGCATGAAGCGTATATAGAAAGTCCATTCAAAAGAGCCAGTCGAAGGAGGCAACTTGAGGCCAATTGAAGGGCAGGGATTAAAGGTGTTCGAAACACTGAAGCATGTCCAGGTTCATTCAAATTCAAAAAGAGAAAAGTTTCCTTGACTTTTGCAACGTTACAAAATATCATTCATGGCTTTGAAAACATTTGTTTATGGCTGTTTTAACCATTTCGGTCTTGTCCCTTTCATCCCCTCTATATGAAGAGACAACAAGTGTTGTATCACATAGACATACAAATTTCCTATCAAAAAGAGAACACTCACGCCAACATAGGAAACATATCTAAATTCTAGCTAGTTTGGCAGGCACCTTCATTCCAGACGAAGGCCATACTTGTGTTCCTTAGATTCCCAAGAATCTACTCCAAGCCAAGCCACGCTCAGATTGATAAATCGAAGTATTTCCAATTGGTAAGGATTTACTCAAGTCGAAAATGCATTTCTAAGCCCTTTAAATACATGTTGTTGGTATATTTGTGCTGCTAATGCCATTTATGTTTATGTGAGCATATCATACGCAAGGTAACATGCAGGAATAAAATCATGCCATCAAAAGGCATGATCTGATTTGCCTTTCGAAACACATGGTATAGCCAGTTTCAAGCCAAAAATAAGCTTAGGCATGAGGACAGGAGATTCAAATTAGAGAGAAAGACCTGGGTTCGATACCTAGGTCTTGCACCTTTATTTTTGCCAACATTTGTCTTACAGGTCCAATTCGAAAGACAACTCCCTCCTTGGATCGAAAAACACCACTCCCTCCTTGGATCTAAAAATACCACTCCCTCCATGGATCAAAGAACCACATTATTCATTGGATCCAAGGACAGACCTGGACTCTCTTCAGCATTGGGCCTAGCGAAAATTCCAATCAGCACCCCCTTTTTCTCTTTTGCATGCTTAGGCCCATTTGACATCTTTTCTTTTTGTATTACTTTAATTTCTTTTTTATTATTATTATGCTTTTTCTTTATTTATTTAATTACAAAAATAATCAAAAATCACAAAAATATTAGTTTTAGGTTTTTTTTATTAAACTAATTTTGTAAGTAAATTAATAAATAATTTTAACTATTTTCTTAATTTAAAATAAATTAGAATTTAGCTTTTAATTTAACTTTAATTATTTTCTTTTCATAATACAAAAAAATAAAAAGAACTTAGACTATTTTCTTTAATTTAATTTTAATTATTTTCTTAAATCAAAAAAAGAACAATAGAAAAAGATTCTCTTATTTCATTTTTACATACTAAGTTTTAGACGTACTTTTAGTCTTTCGTGCATTATTCATTTTCTTTCATATTTTTATATTATTGTATCTGTACACCGGATGTAATAGTTAATAGGATTTTACTTGCTTTCTTTATTTTTTGTGCACTCCCAATTTTTTGTACAGTGTAAATCCCCCTCCCCAAAGCCATGTAATAATCTAGGTTTTTATCTTCCGCACTTTACTTTATGTACAATATTACTGCTAATAACTAAGATTATATGGCAAGACTGAAATTAAAGCGTTAGCAAACATAACACAAGATAAATACTTGAACTAAACACACTTGTACATATACACCTCTAGGGTACCCCACTTTGGTTGCCTTCAGAAATAAAACAGTTGTGAGGCAGGAACGCTTTAGCAAAGACCTAATAAATCAAAATATCATAGTCCCTCGATGAACCTACAATTTCCCTTCAGTAAATGATCTAGTCCCTAAGAAAAATTGCTAAAGCGTCTCCATAAGTTGCCTTCGTGATTGTAATGTCCCTTAGAATGTCCCTCATACATCCAACGATAGGGCTACCTACTCACAAATAGTAGGATAGCACAAGGATAGGAGGAAAAGAATGACCATTTTCGAGTATAAAAGTAGATAGAAGTTAGAAGTTTGCTCAAAATGTTTTTTGCACTTACACAAATACTACTTTTCAAAAGCAATTTTCAAAACATTTGCTTTGTTGACACTCTTGAGGACTGATACAAGAGTTAAACACAAAGAAAATCGCCGCACTAGGGCATTTTCCAAACATTTTCAAAACATACAAAGCACAAAGGTATTTCAAAATGAGAAAACCTCTAAGAGCCTGTAGAAAACCACGAATGGAAAAGGTGCTAACACCTTCTCTTTCCATAATCGACCCCCTTACTCAGAAAATTCTCGAAAAGATCTTTTTCTGTTCTTTTCACCCTTTCCTTAATTTGGATAAAAGAAAATTCGGTGGAGACTCTTGCTTACCGTAACATTTGCAAACATAAACACAAAACCAGTATATAACAGTAGGTTCTGCCACCGTATCACAAAACTGGCGACTCTGCTGGGGATAAATTTCAAGTGGGGTTACCTTAGAGTTAGTTCATTATTTAACTGCTTTTGTATGCTTTGTCTGCTTTACCTTTTGGGATTGTTTGGGTTGTTTCTATAGATCCTACACTCAGATTTGGGGCACCTTTTAGGTAAGTAGCAATAGATCGTGGAAACTGTGCGGGGTATACCGACACGGTCAAAGTGATATCTATGTTGATATGACACTTTGGTTGGTACCGATAGCCCTTGAGTAGTCAAGGAGAATACGGGGCCGCTGTGTCATGTCGTGAAGCATCAACTGACCTTAGAACCTTTAATTGAACAAATTGGCCATTAGGAAGTAGTGATATATCCGTCTTTGGTGTAGCCCGAAGTCGGTTTATACTCGATACTACACTCATTGAGATTTGACTCCCGAGTTTTGTTTGGTGGCAAGTCAGTTGTCTATCAGAACGAAACTTGTGGGAAAGATCAGTGATATTGAGATCCCTTAGAACCCGGTTACTATTGATAAGATAGGTTAAGCCAACTAAAATTCAAGAGGGTACTTACTTGAAAACCCATGTAAGCCTTGACCCTAAGGTCTTTGTATGATTTACTTGTGCTTGCTATACTTGTGTTTTCTTAGCATGATCATGATATCATAACATCATAACATGGCGTATCATCCTAACCAATTTCAAGGATTTTTAGGACTTATCTTTGTGTTGTTTTGTAGGACATGGCATCCACTCCCAGAAATACTATACAAGTCAACCTCGTAAGGGTACCTCCTCAACTTAAGGAATTAGCATCCAGGGTTCCTGAGAGCTTCCCATTCACTGAAAGACATGGTTGACTTCTCAATCTGGTCACCTCAAGCCCTAATGAAGAAATGTTGAAGGTGTTCTTCCAGTTATTCGACCCTTTACATTACTGCTTCACATTTCCTAATTACCAATTGGTGCCTACCATGGAGGAGTTTTCTAAGTTATTAGGGGTGCCCATTCTTGATCAGTTACCCTTCAATGGTATGGAAATAGACCCAAAACCTAAAGAGATTGCTCATGCTCTGTCTTTACAACAGTATGATGTAGTGGCAAATTGGGAAACTAGAAGAGGCGTCAAAAGGTTCCTAGCTAAGTTTCTATTTGAGAAGGCTCATCATTTTTGGGATACCCTGGATTTACAAGATTTTAAGGAAGTGTTGGCCCTTATCGTCTATGGGATGGTACTATTCCCTAATCTGAACCAACTCATAGATGTGAATACGGTCAAGGTTTTTATGTCTTATAATCCGGTGTCCACTTTACTTGGAGACATCCTACACTCTCTGCATACATGCACTGTAAAGAGAAGAGGGACCTTGTTATGTTGCACTCCTTTGTTGGCTAGGTGGTTTATTTTTCACCTACCTCGATTTGTGTTGAAGAATGAGCAAGGCTTGAGATGGCCTGATAGGTTGATGTCCCTGACACATTCCAGCATTCATTGGTGTCCTTGATCCTTAGAGAATGTTACCATCATTGACCGCTGTGGAGAATTCCCTAATGTCCCTCTCCTAGGCATTAGGGGAGAAATCACTTATAATCCTTGTCTAGCATTGCGACAATTTGGCTATGCTAGGAGGGATGGTCCTCATGATACACTTGCCCAAGGTATTGTATTCGACTATGAGAGTGATGTTCAGGGTTATCACCAGAGGTTCATAAGAGCTTGGGACATGGTAAACAAAGTTGATAGCAAAACATTGGGGCATAAGAAATCCATTCCTTTGGAGCCTTATCTTAAGTGGGTACGAGCCCGTGCTCAAAGTGTCAAGATGCCTTATGAGGCCATTCTACCCATCATCATGGAGCCCGTTGCTGAGGGAGACACTCCTTACATTGTTCTTCATCCTGACATGCCAACTAATTTTGAGGAGTTACAAAGATCCTGGATTCAACTCAAAGAGGAACGAGATACCTTTGAAACCCAATTCTACGCTAGCGAGAAGAAGTTTTTAGAGCTCACCAGGCTACTTCAGGAAGAAAGGAGTATAAATGCCTACATTGCACCAAAGAGGATGCACCTGTGGGAAGCTTGAGTCTTTTTTTGCTTTGAGAGTTCATTTTTTTCTTTGTTACTTCCTCTGTAAGCCCAAGAGGCATCATTGTAACAGCTTAAACTTCTTAACACAATTAATGTTTGTTTTCCCTTTGGCTAAACAAGTTTAAGTCTTAGAAATCCTTTAAAACATTGCATACATATATCATACATATCATTGCATAAACAGGTTTCAAGACAAACTTCTTATCTTCTTCGCTGTTTATTTCAGCAATGGCTCTTGAACAAACAGCTAAGGAACTTCAGGTGCGGAATGCCCAATTCCAAGAAATGTTCCTGAATCTTTCTAAGGGACAATAAGATTTGAAAGCTCTGATTCTCAAGGACAAGAAGAAGAAAAAGAGGCCAGTGGGTGTTCTGAATTTGGGAAGAAGGTTCAAAGGACCAGTGAAGCACGTTTTAGAGCTTGCAACTCCCACAAGAGAAGAAGACCACAACACAAGGGAGTCTGAAGAAGATGAGCTTGACTACTCTGAGGAAAAGTATCCTCCTGCTGATGATAAATACAAACAAATGGAGGATCGGCTCAACACCATGGAGATCAAAAGGGTGCCCAGGTTGAACTTTGAAGAGTTAGGACTGGTCTCATGGGTGGTCATCCTGCGGAAGTTCAAGGTCCCTACATTTGCTAAGTACAATGGTGTCTTCTGCCCTAAGCTACATTTAAGGTCGTATGTCAGGAAAATTCAACCCCACACTACTGATAGGGATTTGTGGGTACACTTCTTCCAGGAAAGTTTGGTAGGGACTCAGCTGGAATGGTTCTATCAACTAGAAAGAACCAATGTACATAATTGGGAAGATCTGGCTTCTGCTTTCTATAAGTAGCACCAATATAGTTTTGACCTCGCCCTGACCCGTACACAGTTGCAAAGCATGTATATGGGTTCTGGAGAGGGCTTTAAGGACTATGCCCAAAAATGGAGAGACCTTGCGGGAAGAGTCCAACCTCCATTGTCTGATTGGGAGCTGGTGGGCATGTTCTTAGGCCCATTATTTGGGCCATTCTTTAACCACCTGATTGGAAGTTCTTCTGATGGGTTTACGGAATTGATCTTGACAGGTGAATGAGTAGAGGTTGGCATTAAAAGTGGTAAGATACAGAGGTATGCATCCTCCAGCACTACGAAGAAACCATTCACAGGGAAGAAGGAGGTCAGTTCTGCTTATGGCCAAAGAAATATTAACAAAATTGAGCATCGTCCGACGATAGAGGCTGTTATGATTTCCAATTTTGCATCGAACTGGCAATAGAACAATCAGTCTAGAATAGATAAACCAAGAAGACAGTTTACCTGGATCAATATGACCCTATCTCAGGTTTTGCCACACCTTCTGAAGTCCAATTTGGTAACCTTAAAGGAGGCTCCCAAGAACCCCAACACTACATCTCCTCAATATAATGCAAACACTCAGTGTGCTTACCATTCTGAAAGTCCAGGCCATGATACCAACGACTTTTGGGCTTTGAAGAGCAAGGTGCAGGATTTGATTGAAGCAAAGGAGATTGAATTTGATGCTCCTGAGACTCCCAACGTCATAACTGCACCTATGCCCAAACATGGCCCGAGAATCAATGTTATTGATGTTGTCTTTGCCACAGAAGATGCTGACGGTAGCCATGACCTGGACAAGTGGATCTTCCCAACCATCAACGGTGGACTCAACAATTGGGAGGCTAAAGATTTTGTTCCCATCTCTTTTATTCAAGAGTAATTTGTCTTTTTGTTTTAAGGAAATGTAATATTTGAACAATTAAAACATTACAACCTTGTGTCTTACTCGAGGCACAATGGTCTATTTATGAGGGTCATTGTTTCATTTTCATATGTCATTAATAAAGCATTGGACGTTTTTACATACAAATTTTACGCTCTCTGCCTTTCTTTTCCGCTTTTTACTTTATCAAAACAACTACGCTCTTACACACACTCACATATCAAACTGCAGATCCACATCCACCCTGGATCCCATTAATAATGGTTCTGCTATTGCTCATTATGACTTCGAAAATCCGATCAACCAAGCCGAGGATGAAGGTGGGGAAGATTGTGAGGTACCAGGAGAGCTTTCCAGACTGTTACAATAGGAAGAAAGGGCAATACAACCTCATGAGGAACCGGTTGAGACAGTGAACTTGGGTACTGAAGAGGACAGAAAAGAAGTCAAGGTAGGTGCTAACTTGGAGCCTAGTGTCAAACAACGGTTAATACGGATGCTACATGACTATGTTGAGGTTTTTTCCTAGTCATACAAAGACATGCCAGGACTTCACACTGATATTGTGGTTTATTGCCTACCTACAAAAGAGGACTGCCCTCCAGTGAAACAGAAGGTTCGTCGTATGCGGCCGGATATGTCAGAAAAGATCAAGGCTGAAGTCATGAAACAATTCAATTCCGATTTCTTAGTTGTCACGTCCTATCCATAATGGGTCCATAATGTTGTTCCAATTCCTAAGAAGGACAATAAGGTACATATGTGTGTGGATTATAGAGACCTGAATAGGGCAAGCCCCAAGGATGACTTCCCGCTTCCCCACATTGATGTTCTGGTTGACAACACTGCACAACATAAGATCTTCTCCTTCATGGGTGGCTTCTCCGAATACAATCAGATCAAAATGGCACCTGAAGACATAGAGAATACAACGTTTGTTACGCAATGGGGAAATTTCTTCTATAAGGTCATGCCTTTTGGACTAAAGAACATTGGGGCAACTTATCAACGCGCTATAGTAGCTTTGTTCCACGATATGATTCACCACGGGATAAAGGTCTATATTGATGACATGATAGCCAGGTCTCAAACTATGGAGGAACACCTTGATCACTTAAAAAAACTATTTGACAGGCTGAAGAAATATAAACTGAGGCTGAATCCGAATAAGTTCACTTTCGGGGTAAGATCCAGTAAGCTCTTAGGTTTCGTAGTCAGTGGCAAAGGCATTAAAGTGGATTCTGCAAAATTCAAAGCTATAAAAGAAATGCTAACTCCTCGCACTGCGAAATAAGTTAGAGGATTCTTGGGATGCTTAAACTACATAGCCAGATTCATTTCACATCTGACCACTACTTGTGATCCAGTCTTCAAATTATTGAAGAAAGATCAAGCAGTGCAGTGGAATGATGATTGCCAATATGCCTTTGACAAAATCAAGGAATATCTCTAAGAACCTCTAATTCTGATGCCACCAATTGAAGGAATACCTCTGATCATGTACTTAACGGTATTAGAGAACTCAATGGGGTGTGTGTTGGGGCAGCATGATGAGTCTAGTCGAAAAGAGCATGCAATATACTACCTTAGCAAAAAGTTTACCGACTGTGAAACAAGATACTCACTGCTCGAGAAAACTTGTTGTGGTTTGGCATGGGCTACTCGCCGATTAAGATAGTATATGTTGACTCACACTACCTTGTTGATATCTAAGATGGATCCTATCAAGTACATCTTTGAGAAACCCACTCTCTCCGGAAGAATAGCAAGAAGGCAAATGAACCTAACCGAATACGACATTCAGTATACAACCCAAAAAGAAATTAAGGGAAGTATACTAGATGATCATTTGTCACATCAAGTTATGGATGACTACCTGTTGGACCCCAAAATTTTCCCTCTCATTTTATCAAGTCTTCCCCTCACAAGACTCTTTGGACTCCAGACAGGATTATGGTTTACTCTGCTCAAGACATCTCCTTGCATTGATGACCTGAAATTAGGGTTTGAGTTTGCACAGGGATTTTTGGACTCCCAATGCTCAAAGTGACTTTCATACTTCATGTTGGACTTATAAGATTTCCTATACCAAGTTTCAAGCTTTGAATCAAATTTTTGCCCAGTCAATTGGGCAGTTGACCTAGAAATTAACTGTATTGGGGAAAAAGTCAACTGTGGCCAATTTACAGTCAAAACTAATAATTTTTTATCCACATCAATATTATAGACTCATATGAACCATTTTATCAAGTTTGGACCACAACTCCTCAAGAAATTTGATCAGATCATCAAAAGAGCAAAATGGTCATTTTTAGGGTTTTGACTGCACAAGGGCAATTTCTGATTTTTCACCTAGCCAATGACAAATTGGTTTCAAGCATAGATTCAAGGACTCAATGGCATCATCTTGACCTAATTACAAGGCTCAAAAGATCTCAAAAGCATTGGATTGATAGATGAATTTTCCAGTCAACTTATTAAAAATCAACTGTACACTGAAAAGTCAAACTTTGACTTTTTGGTCAAAATCAAGTGCCAAGGGTCATTTTTCATCAAGATGTGTCAAAACATGAAACTTTTTCATCAAGAAACCTAATTTTGCAAATTAGGGTTTAAGATTGAAAAATTTCATAACTTAGAAATTTTTTAATTTATGAAATTTTCTTATTTTTTCTCAATATTTTCTCCATGATGAAATTGGATTCAAAGAAAACTTCCAACATGAAATTTGTAGTCCTCCACAAAATATACAACTTTTATTCACAAAGTTTTCCAAAAAGATGCTTGGATCTCAAGTTATGATTTTGTGAACAAGGGTCCATGAAACTTTTAACTTAATGAAATTTTGCCCTAGTTTAGGCAAGATTTTGACCTATCTTCATGGAAATTTTCCACCTAGTTCCAATTGCAATCTCAAAATTAATTTCAAATATGGATTGTAGAGCATGTTACAAGCTTTCTAAAATGTCCAAGAACTCTCCAAAATCATTTATGGTTTTGGAGAATCGAATGTTTGAATTTGGAAAAATATCACTTCGATCCATGGCATTTTTCACTATGCTACAAGTTGCAAATTCTATCCAGCCTTGATTGTACTTGTTTACAGGTATCTAAACCCTTCCACACTCAAAAGTTGAATTCAAACTCAATGGTTTAAGGCATTGTTCTGATCAATGGAAGATTACACAAAGGATTAATCTAAAAATGGCAAAAAGTTAACAATGCCATTTTGATAAAGTTCACTTTATGCATTTTTGTTTCCCTTGAGCCTTGGACCCATCCCTTTGCAGCAAACCAACTCCATAAACTTAGGAAAAGGTACAACAACTTTGTGCATGCTTGAAGCTAGCCTGTACATGCCTGCTCTTGGTCACTTCACACTTTTGCTTCAAAACCAAGAAACCTTGCAAAAAGGACATAACTCTTGTATCTGATATAACCAAGTGTTGTAACCATTTAAAACAAGTTTTGCATATCACATTAAGTCATTAGCACGAGCTAACCACTTCTCAAGCCTTCCAAAACACCAAAGTCACATTTTCTTGCAAAATAGGGCAACTTCTGCAGTTTGTCATCCAAAGCAAAATCCACTCGTGCGTTTTGCTTGCAACCACTTCAAACACCTTCTAAACAACACACGTAAGCTATCCCAACCATTGGCCAGCAACTGTAACCTTGTTTTCAAGCTTCACCATTTTTGAATTTTGACTGTGCATGTTGACTTCTACAAGCTTATTCAGGCAAGTTCAAGGCTAGCTAGGCATTAGGAAAGCTCAAAGGAACTTCAAGCAAGGTCACAAGCATCTCAGGCCTCACTGTAAACCCCTACATTGCCATACTCGAGTTCAACTGAAACAGATAAAGTTAAAACTTCTATCTCTCTATTTAGGAAACATTAGGCTTAGGTTTGTGAATAAAAAAATGTAGTACTCATTGCCCTTAAGCTGTACATATCCATAGATTTCATTTAAGTTAACTGTGTTGGGAGAATTTGAATGATGAACTTTATGAAAAAACTAGGTTAAAAATTAGGGCCATAGAAATTCTCTCTGGTCTTTGAGAGTTAGATTAAGTTCTTTACATGGTTGGAATCGTATGATCATGCTCTATAACTTTCATGTTGCAAGTTTTTGCTTTAGAGCACGTATGCAGGGGTTCTTGTTTTGAATACCAGGGGCGCGTATTTTGTCACAAGGTTGAAGATGATGGAATCTGGGCTGGGCTTTGGCATTTCCTTGCTGTTTGCAACCCCATTGTGCTTTCTGCACCCTCTTGGCCCATTTAATTTATTTTTGTATATTTTTCTATTTCCTTTTTAGTTTCTAACTTTTATTTATTTTTCTAAACATAAAAAATTACTTAAAATATTTTCATAAATTTTCACATTTTATTTTATTATTTTTATTATTTTTTTGGACATAAAAAATAATTACTTTTATAATATACTTTTATTTTCTTTAATAAAAACTTATAATTAATACAAAAATATTATATTTTTATATTTTTATTATTTATATACTTAAATGATATTTTCTCATATATTTTTATTTTTTAACATTTCTATATATTTTTATTTATTTTATTGTACATAAATAATATAATTAATATATATATTTTCTTAAAACAAATTAGGGTTCCCACCCTTAATAAAAATAATCTTATATTTTTCTTATTTTTGATACATTAAATAACTTATTTTTTTACATACATAAAAATAATACAAAAATCATTTTTTTTGCATATTTATAATATATTACATATTTATTTAATTGCCCATTTAAATATTGTCTATTTATTTATTTGCACAATTAATTCAATTTGGTTGTAATAGTTGACTTAGGTTTTAAATTTCTTGCAAATATCCCCCTATTCAAAGTTGTACCCTCCTCCCTATATCAATGTTGTAATAGTCGTAGATTTATTTTTTACGCACTTTATTGCTTTCAAATATGCATGATAGAGATTAGGGTTTGTATGCAAAATCCAAAATCAAAACAAATAGCTTGACCTAATACAAGACAAAAATGAATGAAAATGACAACACAATGCACACAAGCACCCCTAGGGTTTCATCCACTTGTTGCCTTTAAAATGGCCATGGTATGCATGCTAGGTGTCTTGGCAAAACAAAACAAAAACAAAAGATCATAGTCCCTCGATGACGCTATCTTGGTTGCCTATACAAAAATGATCTAGTCCCTCAAAAAGTTGCTAAGATACTTAGCACAATTGCTATCATGGTCAATACGATGACCCGCGCCTGTTCCGTTTAACATCCAAATACAAAGTTGTTTACCAAATGCAATGGTAAAACAACATTGTCAAAGGGTTAAAAATGTGTAGGAAAGATCTTTGAGTAGGTAGGTAGGTAGATGCTCCTAGTTACTTGATCAAAAACTTGCAAACATCCTTGCTATTTTCAAAAATACACAACACAATTTCAAAACATTTTCCCAAAACAAACTTTCAGACAATGAAACATTTTTCAAAAGACAAACACCTTTGTATACATTCAAACAAGAATCATTACAAAGGTTTCCACAACGATGGCCTCTTTTCAAAATACTTTCAAAACCACACACAAAAGCACCATTTCAAACAATTGAAAAGCAAAAGCAAGTGATCTAAAACAAGTAACTAAGAGCCCATGGAAAACCATGGATTAAAAGGGTGCTAGCACCTTCCCTTTTCATAATCTACCCCCCGAACCGAAGAAAACATCTCAAACATCATAAACATCATGAAGCATCATGTGCATCTACTAACCATTTCAAGGATTTGGATCTTTATCTTTGTTCCTATTTTGTAGGTAATGGAATCACTTCGCAGGAAAACCATTCAAGTCAACCATGTGAGAATTCCTCCTCAACTCAAGGAGCTTACTTCAAGGATTCTTGAGAATTCTCCATTCACCGAGAGGCATGGTCGTCTTCTCAACTTAGTCAACACCAACACTGAGGAAGACATGGTGAAAGTTCTCTTCCAGTTCTTTGACCCCCTACACCACTGCTTCACATTTCCTGATTACCAGCTTGTGCCTACTTTGGAGGAATTTTCTCAACTCCTGAGGATTCCTATTCTCCATCAACTACCCTACAACGGTACGAAAAGAGATCCAAAGCCTGAAGATGTTTCTCAAGCCCTACACTTGCAACCATCTGATATCATAGGCCATTGGGAAACCAGAAGTGGTGTCAAGGGTTTCTTATCAAAGTTTCTGTTTGAGAAGGCCCAAAGCTGCTGGAATTCATCGGACTTACAAGCTTTTGAGGAGATGGTAGCTCTTCTCATCTATGGGTTGGTCTTGTTCCCAAACCCTGACCAGCTTATAGATGTCAATGCTGTCAAAATTTTCATGGCTCGCAACCCGATGCCTACATTGCTTGGGGATATCCTCCACTCATTTCACACACGAACAATGAGGAAAAAAGGTGTTCTCATGTGCTGTACTCCTCTTCTAGCAAGGTGGTTTATTTCTCACCTTCCCCAATCAGTCTTGAAGAATGAGCAAGGTATGAGGTGGTCACAAGGATTGATGACTCTTACACATTCAGATGTTCATTGGTGTTCTCGATCTCGAGAAAATGTTATCATCATTGATCGTTGTGGGGAATTTCCTAATGTCCCTCTACTAGGCATTAGGGGAGGCATTACCGAAAACCCCTGCTTGGCTCTGAGACAGTTTGGGTATGCCCGAAGGGATGGCCCTCATGACATGCTGATTCCGGACTTGGTTTTTGAATTCGACAACGACGATCAAGGACTCCGACATAAGTTTATCCGAGCTTGGAGGATGCCCAACAAGGTGGACAGTAAGACCTTGGGACACAAGAATTCCATCCCCCTTGAGCCTTACCTCAAGTGGGTACGAACCCGCGCCCAAAGTCTTATGATGCCTTACCCCTACATTCTACCTGTGATCAAAGAGCTTGTTTTGGAAGGAGAGGTTCCATACACCCTCCTACATCCTGACATGCCAACATCACTTGAAGATTTGCAAAGGAGTTGGATACAGCTCAAGGGAGAATGCGACACTTTTGAAGCCCAATTCTATGCCAGTGAGAAGAAGGTTTTGGAACTTACTCGCCAACTTCACGAAGAGCAGACTCTCAACACTTACATCGCACCAAAGAGGATGCGCAATGTCTTTTTACATTAGAATTTTGTATTATTCTGCCCATGGGGCATTTATGTACTAACAAATTCTTCTTATTAATATGACGTGTGTTCTTTTTGTTTGCAACAAATTTGAATTTCTGAATCCTTGAATGCATTACATGAATAACACATCATTCATCATATGCATAAGCAGGTCTTCACACCAGGTTTCCTTATCTCTTTGATGTTTATTTCAGCAAGATGGATATCTAGCAGACGGTTAAAGACTTACAAGTGCAGAATTCACGATATGATTCAAACGGCTACTCATGACCTTGGCAAAGGGTTAAGAGGAGCTCAAAGGTTTACTGGAAAAGGAAAAGGAGAAAAATAAAAAGAAGAGGGTTGGTGTGGCTACCATGGGTATAAGATTTGAAGGTAAAGCTAGAAGGATCCTGGATTTCCCCTCAACATCTGATGAAGGGGTTGGAAAGGGTAAAGGAACAACAGTGCAATCTGAGTCTGAGGAAGAAGAAGATGAAGAGGATGAAGACTATTCAGAACAGAAGTACCCACCTGCAGATGACAAGTATAAGAATCTGGAAGAGCGTCTGGCAGCTATGGAGGTACAGAGAGTGCTTGGGATGGACTTTGAAGAGCTAGGGTTGGTTGCTAGGATTGTGATTCCCTCTAAATTCAAGGTGCCTTTATTTGCTAAATACAGCGGTTTGTCTTGTCCAAAGATGCATTTGTGGTCTTACGTCAGAAAAATCCAACCTCATTCTTCTGATAAGGATCTGTGGGTTCATTTCTTCCAGGACAGTCTTTCGGAGACGCAATTAGATTGGTTCTACCAGCTAGAGAGGTCTGATGTGCATAATTGGGAGGATTTGGCAGCTGCCTTCTACAGACAATATCAATATAATGCGGATTTAGCACCAACCCGTACTCAATTACAGAGTATGGGCATGGTATCAAATGAAGGTTTCAAAGAGTATGCCCAGAAATGGAGAGATTTGGTGGGCCGAGTACAACCACCTCTATCTGAGAGGGAGCTGGTAGATATGTTCTTGGGTATGCTGTCAGGCCCCTTTTTCAATCACCTGATTGGAAGTTCGTCTGTGGGTTTCACCGAGTTGATTCTGACTGGTGAGAGGGTTGAAGCCGGAATCAAGAGCGGAAAAATTCAAAAGGATGCATCTACTTCCGCTGCCATCAAAAAGTATTTTCCAGCCAAGAAAGAAATCTCAGATGTCTACTCTCAAAGAAGTCAAGGAAGAGTTGAGCGTCAGCCAACGGTGGGGGCCGTAATGATTTAGAAGTCTGCAGTTGATCAGCCTAGAAGCAATCAACCCAGAACCAACCAAGCAAGGGTGGAAAGGCCTGCACGGTAATTCACCCAGATCAATATGACACCTGCTCAGGTTCTCCCTCATCTATTGAAGTTAAACCTTGAAAGTTTGAAAGAGGCACCAAAGAATCCGAATACATCTTCTCCTTACTACCATTCAAATGCGAAGTGTGCTTATCATTCAGACAGCCTGGGGCATGACACCAACAGTTGTTAGGCCCTCAAAAATAAGATCCAGGATTTAATAGATGCTAAAGAAGTGGAATTCGACGCCCCTGAAAAGCCTAATGTGATATCTGCTCCAATGCTAAAACAAGGTCACAATGCCCATGTTGTTGAAGAAGATCTTTATGTTGCTACTATTGATGATTTGATGACTCCACTACCGATAATCAAGTTGAATTTGCTGAAGGCTAGGATTTTCCCAGGTTGTGAAGAAGATTTCTACCTTTGTTCCTCCTTACCAACCGACTGTCCGTTGTTGAAGTTAGGCATCCAACGCCTAATGGATAACCAAGAGATCCTTTTTGAGAAGACTCATGTTACATCGACTCCTGTCAATGATGTTTCGATAATTACCATACCCTCCAATCTTTCCAAGGTCTCCAAAAGACCTGTTAAGATTACATCTGTGATCGGTGGATCTGGAACTGACTGTTTAACGCTGGTTCGCGAAATGTCGCGGAAGCAAGAGTCGCCACCGTCTTTTATTTTCTCCAAATGGAAAGGACAAAAGCACAGAAAAATTCCTTAAAGAGATTGCTCTCGGTTCGGGAGGTAGATTATAGAAAGGGAAGGTGTTAGCACCCTTTCTATCCATGGTTATCCATGGGCTCTTAGATACTTGCTCAATGTGTTTTCAAAATGTTTGCTTGCTTTTCAATGTGGGTTTAGAAAAGTTTCTTTGAAAAATTTCAGATCGACTCGTACGTCAGAGTGTTTGAAAAATTTTGTTTTGAAAGCTTTTAAAAAGTGTTAGTGTGAAAAGATTTTGTTTTGTTTGTTTTGAAGAGAGCAAGTATCCTTGAGAACCTACCTACCCTAAGGAATTCGTCTGTGTAAGAGTCCTTTAAAGGAGTGCCATCCCACCATTGAGAGGTAGGTAGCACCACCGTTGGAGGTGTTCGGGTCAATTCGAGTTTTAGGGACATGGTGATCACCAGAGCAATGGGAAGACACCTTAGAAGCTACCCTCATGCCAGGTTCCCGGATCATGAGGACTTACTAAGACGTCCTCTACTCGACGACCACCTTTCGAAAGGCAACAGTGAGGCGTACCCTAGGGGTGGTGTGTGCGAATCGTGTGTCATGTTTCAGTTATTTATCTTGTCATGTTTGTCGTGCTCTACGCTTGATTTTAATTAGACATTCATTCTTTCATGCTTGGTTAACAGTTAATAAGTTGCGGGAAAGTAAATCTACGATTATTACAAACGGCGCGGGTCCACATCGCCAAGATAAACCGGACCCGATTTAGCGGAAAATAAATAAAGCGATAAAAGTGCGATAAATAAATTACATGGCTTTGGGGCAATTACAAAATTATAATAAACGATAAAAGATAAATGCGTGAATTAAATAATTAATGACGGAACTAGGGCGTTGGACCCTTTTTGCAAATAATTAAAATTAATAAGGATTAAAAAATTAAAATTAACTGAGAATTAAAAAATTAAATGATTAAATGCTTTTTTTTTTTTGGTGTTTTGTATTTTTAGATTTAACGAAAAAAAGAAATTAATTGAAACTAAATTAAAAGGGAAACCCTAATTCTAATATTTTTTATTTATCATGAAAAGAATTAAAATATGATCTAAATTAAAACCTAATTGATTATATACAATTTAAATAGGAAAATAAATAAATAAATAATAATTATTATTGTGAGAAAAAAAAAGAAAAAAAAATATTAAAAGGAATAAATTAATTAACCTAATTCTATTTGGTTGGATTTTTATTAAAAAGGGATTAAAATTAAAACCTAATTAACTAAATATTTTACACTCTAATTTATTTATGAAAACAATTATGATAAAATAAACAACATTATGTTCCTTTTTTGTATTTTTGATTTTTATGTTTTTATATATTTTATGGAAAAAATTAATTAATGAAAACCAATGAAAATAAGAAAATAATATAACAATTAAAGAAGAATGAAATATAAAAAAGAAAGTCAAACCAGGGGGGGGGTAGTCCCCAAGTGGAGGTTCAGGCCTGGTAATTTAAGCCCATTTGTGCCTTGATTTCGTTGACCTTTTTGGATTATGTGGGACACGTTGACCAGCTTCCATGGTAGGCCTTCAATCCATGCCTTTGACTTGCTTTTGTGGGACGCGTGGACAATAGGTGAGGAGGACATATAGTGATCCTTAAGAGCGTGCCTGCATAGGATTAGCTTTTGAAAAATAACATGAAATTGTTGAAGACCTGGGAATCGAACCCAGGTCTCACGCCTTGCCAATGCCTTCCACCTGCCACTGAACCACTTTGATCACTTTTATTATATATTAATGAATGAATAATGTAAAGAGAATCTGGTTAGTGGCCACTAGGCACAAAAAAAAACGCGCGCTGGTTCAAATGAACCAACCAGTGATTGCCAGATCATCGTCTTCCTCACGCTTCTTTCTGCCTGAAAAATAACAAACACTTAACGGGGGTTTTGAACCCCCCCAATATATGCATGTTTTCAAAATAGCGATTAGGCTATATGCAACCATAAAAATGGCGCGACTAGTGGAATCAGATCGTCCAAAGGTCCTGAGTTTATTAGGCTTGGTCTCGTTATCTAATTTTGCCGTATGAGAGAAACCCTCTTTGGGACTTCCTGAAACCCTAAAGATCATTCATGGTAATATCGCGTATGTTGCTCAAAAACGAAATTCATTAGCATGGTTAGCATCAGAACAAAACAACAATCATGAATCCACAAACAAAAATCAAAAAAAATGCTTAAATTATGATATGCGTTTAAGAACTTTTTGTTGTACAGTCACGGGTCCCATTACCAATTCTTGAGGTCTGACTTGATTCTAATGGTTGGAACGTGTCCAGTAATTGCCACTGAAGCTTTTGGAATAGATTTTGGAGTCTGAATCGCCCTTGAACTCTGAATTCAGTTTTGGAATTCTTGGAAAATTTTCAAGTTCGTGTATTGTGTATGAGCGCAGCTTGCAGTCTCTAGGGTTTTGGTTTGTGGTACTGAGTATGTATAGAACATGTTAGGTCAACAAAGTTGAAGAAAATCCATTGCTTTAATGATTTTTGAAGATTTGATTTCACAAGATCTTTTCCAATCTTTTTCTCATAGTTTTTGTATCAATCATGCTCAATTCTTATCACAACTTGCCCTAATCAGTTAAGCACGAAATATTGAGGTTATAATGTGCATAAAAAGATTTTTTAGGTTAAGGTTTATATTTTTCATGAATTAAAATCATTTAAATGAATATAAATTAATATTAATTCAAATAAATAATTAAAAAATATGAGAATACTTCCCTTTGGGCCTAGTGGTCGTGCATAGGCTTGGTATGAAGAAATTTGGAAGATAATTGGGCCCATTTGCATTTATAGGCCTTTTGCATCAATGTTGACTTTCAAAAATTTCCAAAAATTTCCCAACTTCCACAAGGCATAACTTGGTCAATTTTTAAGCTTTTCACATGTTCTTGGACATTTTGGAAAGGTCTTTGAGTCCTTTAACCAATGCCTTTGGTCCCATGTCATTTTGATTTACCAATCTCAAGTTATGGCCTTTGACCTAAAGTCACTTTTTGTTGACTTTTGAAAATGACCTATAATGTTGAAATTGATAACTTTTTGTGAGAGCATTTCTTGGACTTGGAACATGAAGATGAATTGTAGGAAATGTCTTTCTCTTCAAAATGAGCTTTGGATGGAATTTTTCTGATAATCCATGTGAAAGTTATGCCCTGGTCAATTTCTGTTGACTTTTTCAGCTGTCCAAATATAGCAACTTTTGCATCTTTGATGATTTCTGAGCCAAATTTTGAGAATCATGATCAAGCATTGATCAAATGATGTTTGTGGCTTCAAAATGATGTGTTGACCAAAAATTTGAACTTTTGACTGCCAAATGACCATTTTGCCCCTACAGTTGACTGTAGTGCAATCTAGGGTTTTGACTGTGCAATTTTGAACTGAATGCCTTGAAACTTTGCGTGAGGATGCTTGACCCTCTTTGTGAGCATATGAGACTTGATTGGGCCTTTGAAAAGTTCATTTGCTTGACCAGAACTCAAACCCTAGTATTGACTGTATAGAAGACAGTTGAGCTGCACAACCCTTGGGGCATTTTGTGACCTTGACTTTGACAATTCTTGATGGATATGGGAGGGCAAATTTTGGGGTACAACAGTTGCCCCTGTTCAATCTTCTTAGACCTGAGGGTGCAGATTGGCTGACGTGCCTTTCGTAATCCGAGGGTAGAAGATGATTGAACACTAGAGTGCCCAGAAATTTGCACTCACATAATGACAGTGATGATGAGGGAATGGGCTTATAGATGCCATTTAGAGATTGCTTAGATAGGATGATGGGCTTATAGATGCCATCTGGACGTTGATTGCATAGGAGATTCCTTAGCAAGAACCTGCATACCTGCAAAACAGAAAAATGAGTACCTGACACGTCGCAGGAGCTGATTTTAGATGCTTGGTATAGATGTGTCCTGACTGGTTGCAGGAGCTGAGTCTGGAGCTTCAAACGCGGATGAATGAACCAGGGATGGTTACTGCCTTAACCTGAATGATAAGTGAACCTGAATGATCTCAACAACGCTCGCTGAGAAAATCTTGGTGAGAATTACCATCTTTGTAGTGTCGGGAAGAGAACCAAAGGACATTATAATCTCAAGGGGAGTTACCTCACTCACGTTGGAGAGGGAACTATAGGAAATTATAATCTGGAAGGAAATGTCACCTCACGCTCATGCCGGAGAGGGAAACATTTGAAGAAGGAATTACCACCTCACACGCCGTTGGAGAGGGGACCATAAGAGAATATCACCTCACGCTCATGCTGGAGAGGGAAACATCTGAAAAAGGAATTACCACCTCACACGCCGTTGGAGAGGGGACCATAAGAGAATGTCACCTCACGCTCATGCCGGAGAGGGAAACATCTGAAAAAAGGAATTACCACCTCACGCTCACCGTCGGAGAGGAAAACATCTTGAAAAAGGAATTACCACCTCACGCTCACCGTCGGAGAGGGGACCACAAAAGAATATCACCTCACGCTCATCGTCGGAGAGGAGAACATCTTGAAAAAGGAATTACCACCTCACGCTCACCGTCGGAGAGGGGACCACAAAAGAATATCACCTCACGCTCATCGTCGGAGAGGAGAACATCTTGAAAAAGGAATTACCACCTCACGCTCACCGTCGGAGAGGGGACCATAACTTCTACTGAGTCTTTATCAGAAGAATCTGTTTGGGGTCGATTTAACTGGACCAGAGAAAACCTTGAAATATGTTTGAGAGTTTCAACTGCATCCTTCCTGAAAGGTAGAGGTCAGTTATATGCGATGCATGATATGGATCAAGCAATGATGTTATCAATATAAATGAGATTTGTATGATGCAATACGTTATGCATGTGATGATTCATGTATGTTTTTGTCTAGGAAAATAAATCCTTGACGGGTGCCGGGAAGTCATATCCTGGGCTGATGTTGAGGAAGAGATTTTGCTACCGCTGTGGATGATTGTTGCAAGAATACCAGTAGGAGAAGATAACTCTGTTGAGGAATGAACTTGGCAAATGAAATAATTTCTGCGGGAGAAAAGATACTCTAACGATCATGCTGGGAAGTACTACTCTGTGGGGATAGCGATGTTTTGCTGAGTTGATGAAGATAACTCCGCTGGGTATACCGTTGATGAGTTATGCTGGGGATATCCTTATTGTGCTGGAAGTGTTTGATAGACTTCGCTGGGGGTAGAAAGATACTTTGCCGAGGACGCTCTTTCCGTGGCTTTTGGCTGAGGATAACCCAGTTATATCCTGTTACGGAAATAACTCTTTAAATCAAGCCGGGACGACGCGTTCGTGCTTTGCGAGGGATAAGCTTCCAGAATCTACTGGGGATAAGCTTGCTGTTTGGGGAGATATGAGTTCCAACTTTCCTGGGGAACCTGGATTGGACTCTTCTGGGGGAAGTTTGATA
The DNA here is from genome assembly GCA_948472305.1 of Vicia faba. Lineage (NCBI taxonomy): Eukaryota > Viridiplantae > Streptophyta > Magnoliopsida > Fabales > Fabaceae > Vicia > Vicia faba. The sequence goes on along the minus strand of OX451736.1, from coordinate 1,572,159,904 downwards.
TGCTGGGAAGTGATTCCTTTGAATAGTGGTATACCGCCGGGGAACAATCTTTAAACCAGGACTGCCGGGGATACTTGTTAAGAATACGTGCTGCTGGGGAGGTATTGAGAACTACAGGAAGATACTCAATTTCCTTGATATTTGATGATTTGCTTGGAGGAGAATGTATTGCTTCGTTGAACCACTCTCTGGGAATTAAAATACACTTGGCCGTGTTCTGTAGCTGAACCTACCCTAGTACCTTAGAGGATAGAACAATTAGACTGCTCAGACAACTCTCTTATTGCCCCTGTTTCTAGTGTCACCTGCAATGAATTCCTTCGTTTCGTATGCAAATATTTATGAGTTAGCAAATTATTGTCAATGCATACATCACAAATTGAACCTTGGACGTTCTTCGCAACACAAAACAGAAAAAAGAAAAACACTTGGGCACGTTTAACTGAAAATATATTTTTATTGATTTTTGAATGGCCTGAAAATAGGCGTTTTGTATACAAGAGGCTGACGTCCTAGTAAGAGGTACGTCGCCGAGCAAAAGAATTTATACAAGTTTTGTACAAAAGAAAATAAAACAGCTGTGTGAAAGATGAATGATCCACTGGGTTTCAACTCTGCTATTGTCTTTATAACTCCGAGCGTCTCATCACTTGATGACCTTGGTTGAAGATGAAGCTGACTGATCGATGCCGTTTGAACTTGATGCTGATACCGGATTCTGGATGCAAAGTGATCCAATGAGACATAGTTTTACGCTTTATCCCTAATTTTTGCCTGGACTGCCCTTTCGGGTTTTCAGTCCACCGGGATACCCTTTTTTGCCCAAGCCGCCTTTTCAGGTTTTCGACTTGCCGGGTGTACAGATTTTTTCATTTTCATCCCTACATTTTGCCCGAACCCTTTTGGTTCGACGGGAAGCCCTAATTTTTGCCTAGGCATGTCAGCCTAGCGGGTCTTTTTTCATGCGTAGTATTTTTTAACTATATCTGCATTGGCGGGGTGAGGAAGGTCGTCACCATCCATGTTGGTTAAGATCATTGCTCCTCCTGAGAACACATGCTTAACCACAAACGGCCCTTCGTACGTAGGGGTCCATTTGCCCCTTGGATCACTCTGAGGAAGTATGATTCTCTTGATAACCAGATCCCCGACTTGGTATTCCTGTGGTCTGACCTTTTTGTTAAATGCCCTGATCATTCGTTTTTGGTATGTCTGACCATGACAGATAGCAGCAAGTCTTTTCTCGTCAATGAGGTTGAGTTGGTCAAGTCGTGTCTGAATCCAATCATCTTCGTTCAGATTTGCATCCTTCATTATCCGGAGAGAGGGAATTTGCACTTCGATCGGCAAGACTGCCTCCATACCATAAACCAGAGAGAAAGGAGTTGCCCCGGTTGACGTCCTTGCTGAGGTACGGTACCCATGCAGAGCGAACGGTAACATCTCGTGCCAATCTTTGTACGTCACTGTCATTTTTTGCACGATCTTCTTGATGTTCTTATTTGCTGCTTCTACAGCCCCATTCATCTTCGGTCTGTAAGGAGAAGAATTGTGGTGTTGTATTTTGAACTGTTCGCAGAGCTCAGCAATCATCTTATTGTTCAGATTGGTACCGTTGTCTGTAATTATCCGCTCAGGGACGCCGTATCGACAGATCAGGTTGTGTCGAATAAACCGTGCCACCACAGTCTTGGTTACTGTAGCATAGGATGCTGCCTCAACCCACTTTGTAAAATAGTCGATCGCCACCAGGATGAAGCGATGTCCGTTGGATGCCGTAGGTCTGATCTCGCCAATCATGTCTATGCCCCACATTGTGAACGGCCAAGGCGCAGTCAGAACATTCAGGGGAACCGGAGGAACATGCACCTTATCTGCGTAGATCTGGCATTTGTGGCATGTCCTGGAGTGTTGGTAGCAATCAGCTTCCATTGTGGACCAGTAATATCCTGCCCGTAGGATTTTTTTAGCCATAGTGTGTCCACTGGAATGCGTACCAAAGGTCCCTTCATGTAGCTCTTCCATGATTCTTTCTGCTTCAATCTTGTCCACACAACGCAGTAAGGTTGAATCATGGTTTCTCTTGTATAAGACGCCGTTGCTTAGGAAGAACTTTGCTGCGAACCTCCTCAGGAATTTCTTATCATTGATAGAGGCACCTTCAGGGTATTCCTGAGCTTCCAGATATCTCTTCACTTCGTGGTACCAAGGCTTCTCAGTTACCAATTCAGTTTCGAGATCACAACAGTATGCCGGTTCGTCCAGTTTCTCGATGGTGATCTGGGGAGCTTCGTTATCCCATTTAACCTTGAACATTGAAGACATTGTAGCTAACGCGTCCGCTAACTGATTCTCTTCTCTTGGAAAATGCTCAAAGGTTATCTCTGTGAAGTGGGGAATCATGGTCAACACACATTCTTTGTAAGGAATCAAGTTTGGATGTTTCGTATCCCACTCTCCGTTGATCTGATTGATCACAAGGGCGGAATCTCCGAAGACACTGAGAAACTTGATTCGTAGGTCGATAGCAGCTTGAAGACCCATGATACACGCCTCATACTCCGCCATGTTGTTGGTACAGTTGAAACATAGCCGGGCAGTGAGTGGAGTATGAGTACCCTGTGGAGATATGATGATGGCGCCGATACCATTTCCCAAAGCATTGGAAGCTCCGTCAAAGTGCATAGACCATCGGGATCCTGGTTCAGGTCCTTCATCCGGTCCAGGTACTTCACAATCAGTCACAATCATGATGCTTTCGTCTGGAAACTCGAAGTTCATTGATTGGTAGTCATCTACAGCTTGATGAGCTAAGTGGTCTGCCAATACACTCCCTTTGATGGCTTTCTGGGTGGTGTACTGAATGTCGTATTCCGTCAAGATCATTTGCCATCTTGCAATTCTCCCAGACAGAGCAGGCTTTTCAAATATATATTTTATCGGATCCATCTTTGAGATCAACAAGGTAGTGTGAGTCAGCATATACTGTCTCAGCCGGCGAGCCGCCCATACCAAAGCGCAGCAAGTTTTCTCAAGCAGTGAGTATCGGGTCTCACAGTCGGTAAACTTTTTGCTAAGGTAATAAGTGGCATGCTCTTTTCGGCCAGACTCGTCATGCTGCCCCAGCACACACCCCATTGAGTTGTCTAGCACTGTCAGATATAGGATCAGAGGTCTCCCTTCAACCGGTGGCATGAGGATGGGTGGTTCTTGGAGGTACTCTTTGATTTTATCGAAAGCGGCCTGACATTCATCGTTCCAACGTACTACCTGATCTTTCTTCAGCAGCTTGAAGATTGGCTCACAGGTAGCAGTCAAATGAGATATGAATCGAGCGATGTAATTTAGGCGTCCTAAAAAGCCTCTGACTTCCTTCTCTGTCTTAGGAACTGGCATCTCTTGAATAGCCTTGACCTTGGCAGGATCCACTTGAATACCTTTATCACTGACCACGAAGCCTAGCAACTTCCCAGATCTTACCCCGAAGGTGCACTTGTTCGGGTTCAATCTCAGCTTATACAATTTCAACCGGTCAAACAATTTCTGCAGGTGATCTAGATGCTCTTCCTCAGTCTGGGACCTAGCGATCATGTCGTCCACATACACTTCGATCTCATGGTGGATCATATCATGAAATAAGGCAACCATGGCACGCTGGTAGGTTGCCCCAGCATTCTTCAATCCGAACGGCATGACCTTGTAACAGAAGGTGCCCCACTGAGTAACAAATGTAGTCTTTTCCATGTCTTCAGGTGCCATCTTGATCTGATTGTAGCCTGAAAAACCATCCATGAAAGAGAATACTTTGTATTGAGCTGTATTATCAACAAGGACATCAATATGAGGTAAGGGGAAGTCATCCTTGGGGCTGGCCCTGTTCAGATCCCTGTAATCAACACACATTCTGACCTTGCCGTCCTTTTTAGGTACCGGCACCACATTAGCAACCCACTGAGGGTAAGAAGTCACTGCAAGGAACCCGGCATCAAACTGTTTCATGACCTCGGCTTTAATCTTCTCGGACATCTCTGGACGCATCCGACGGACCTTTTGTTTAACTGGAGGGCAGTCTTCTCTAGTCGGCAAATGATGGACAACAATATCGGTATCCAACCCTGGCATGTCTTCGTAGGACCAGGCAAAGATCTCCATATAGTCATGCAGCATCTTGGTTAACCGTTGCTTCACGCTGAGCTCTAGGTTAGCACCAATCTTTACCTCTTTCCTGTCTGCCTCAGTACCTAGGTTTATAGTTTCCACTGGCTCTTCATGGGGTTGAATCGCCCTCTCTTCCTGAAGCAACAGTCTTGCAAGCTCGCCAGGCACTTCGCAATCATCTTCACCTTCGTCTTCGGCTAAGTTGATCGGATTTTCGAAGTCATAATTGGCATTAGCAGAGCTGTTATCAGTGAGATCCAGAGTGGATTGGAACCTGTATGAGTGAGTGTGTGTGTAAATACAGCTTTTTTTGAAAATTATGTAAAGGAAATGAAAGATAAAAAAGGAACACAATATTTGCGATGCGAAAATAGTCCAAGATTTTCATTCATGATGTATAAAATGACAGTTCATATGCCCTCACAAATAGAACCACGGTGCCTCGGGTAAGACACCGGGCCATAGAGTTTTATCAATGTTTATTACAAAATGAAACAAAGAAATTTATTACTTAGTATCAAAAGAAACAGAGAGATTGTCCTTGGCGCTCCAATTGTTAAGTCCACCATCAGCAGCCGGGTAAATCCAGCTATCAAACTCAGCTTCGTCAACTTCCTCTTCATCACCAATAGCATTAACCCCATGAGCAGGCAGGGGAGCTGTCACCACATTAGGCTTGTCAGATGCCTCAAACTGAACCTCCTTAGCGTCAATGAGATCCTGCAGCTTGTTCCTTAGTGCCCAACAGTCATCAGTGGCATGCCCCGGGCTGTCTGAATGGTAAGCACAACGGGCATTCGGGTTGTACTTCGGAGAGGTAGTGTTAGGGAACTTTGGCGCTTCCTTGACAGTTACCAAATTGGTGGATAGTAACTGTGGCAGGATTTGCGACAGGGTCATGCTTAACCGAGTGAACTCTCTCCGGGGTCTATCAGCCCTTTGAGGATTGTTTGACCGGGGAGCGGCAGCAGGCGTAGCAATCATGACCGCACTGACAGATTGGCGGCGATCAGGTCTTTCTGATTTTCTGGAGCCATACACAGCACTAGACTCCTTTTTAAACGGTTTCTTGTCCGAACCAGATGATGGTGCAGCCTTTGCAATCTTCCCAGACTTCAACCCAGCTTCGATTCTTTCTCCAGTTAAGATCAAATCAGTGAAACCAGCAGAAGAATTCCCAATGAGATGATTAAAGAATGGCCCAGATAGGGTCCCCAAGAACATGTCCACTAACTCTCGATCAGTCAAAGGTGGCTGCACCCTGCCAGCCAGATCTCTCCACTTCTGCGCGTACTCTTTAAAACCTTCGCTTACGCCCAACGACATACCCTGGAGTTGGGTACGCGTGGGGGCAAGGTCGGCATTATACTGATACTGCTTGTAGAAAGCAGTGGCCAGCTCCTCCCAGTTACGAACTTTGGTCCCATCCAGCTGATAGAACCATTCGAGATGAGTCCCTGAAAGACTCTCCTGGAAGAAGTGGATCCATAGGTTCTTGTCCGCAGAGTACGGCTGAATCTTTCGCACGTAAGACCTCAAATGCAGCTTGGGACAGGATGCCCCGTCATACTTGGAAAAGGTTGGAGCTTTGAACTTGTGCGGGATAATTATACCAGTCGACAAACCCAGATCTCCGAAGTCCAGCCCAGGTGTCTGTTGCACCTCCATAGCTTTCAGCCTGTCCTCCAGTTGTTTATACTTGTTGTCTTCAGGAGGGTACTGCTCTTCATCAAAATCTGTCTCGTTGTCGGAGACCACCGGACTAGGAACCCTTGCTTCTGCCTGAGAAGGACTTTTGCCAACAGAAGAAACAACCTCTTCTTGGTGCAGAGTATTACCCAACCTTCGGCCCGAGTTGAATAGAACAGTCCTTCTTTTCTTCTTCTTCTCCTTCTTCAGGAGCATGGCCTTCAGCTCTTCTTGGCCTTTAGCTAGACCCATGATCATTTCTTGAAACTGCGCATTCTGCGCCTGGAGAGCCTTGATTGAAGTCTCAGTTGATTCAGATCCGGAATTCATGATGCTGAAATAAACAGCGAAGAACTGTAAGCAACCTGAAAAAAGGGAAAAACCTGCTATGCACATGATGTATGAAATGCGTATGCAATGCATTCAAGGGTTCGAAAGTTCAAATTCATTGTAGACAAGAAAAGAACACACGTTATCATTAAAGAAATCATTGTTTAATACATCAAGGCCTCGTGGGCAAAAAGGAAATACAAAAGTCAAGTCAATCCCAAAATACACTGCGCATCCTCTTCGGAGCTATGTAGGTGTTGAGGTTCCTCTCCTCGTGCAGCAGACGGGTGAGCTCCAAGACTTTCTTTTCACTGGCATGCAGATTAGTCTCCAAAGAATTCCTTTCCTCCTTAAGCTGAATCCAGCTCTTCTGCATCTCTTCCCAGGATGTGGGCATATCAGGGTGCTGAATAACATGAGACACTTCCCCTTCCAAGACAGGCTCTTTGATTACTGGAAGCATGTGAGGATAAGGCATCACTAACTTCTGAGAACGGGCGCGTACCCATTTGAGATAGGGCTCCAAAGGGATGGAGTTCCTGTGCCCCAGTGTCTTGCTGTTTATCCTACTGGGCATCCTCCAGGCTCTGATAAATTTCTGACGAAGTCCTTGAGTATCACTGTCGAAGTCAAAAACTATGTCGGGAATTAACATGTCATGAGGACCATCCCTCCGAGCATAACCAAACTGTCTCCAAGCCAGGCATGGGCTATAAGTAATACCTCCTCTGATTCCAAGTAAAGGAACATTAGGGTACTCCCCACAACGATCAATGATAGTGACATCTCCTCTGGATCTAGGGCACCAATGTATATCTGCATGTGTAAGAGTCATCAACCGTTGTGACCATCTCAAACCCCGCTCATTCTTCAGGACTGGTTGGGGAAGGTGCGAAATAAACCACCTTCCCAGGAGAGGAGTGCAACACATAAGGACACCTTTTTTTCTCATGGTTCGAGTGTAACATGAGTGAAGGATGTCCCCCAGCAATGTAGGTATGGGATTTCTGGACATAAAGATCTGGACGGCACTGATATCGATAAGCTGATCTGGATTAGGGAATAGTACCAAACCATAAACAAGGAGGGCTACTACTTCTTCAAAAGCTTGCAAATCAAGAGAGTTCCAACATTCAAGGGCTTTCTCAAACAGAAACTTGGCTAAGAACCCTTTGACGCCACTTCTAACTTCCCAATGTCCCTTGAGGTCAGATGACTGTAGGTGCAAGGCTTTAGCAATCTCTTCCAGCTTAGGTTCCCTTTCTGTGCCGTTGAAAGGCAGCTGATCAAGGATAGGGATCTTCAGGAGCCGGGAGAACTCCTCCAGTGTAGGTACCAACTGATAGTCCAAGAAGGTAAAGCAGTGATGCAGAGGGTCAAAGAACTGGAACAAGACCTTTATCATATCTTCCTCAATGTTGGTGTTGACCAAGCTGATGAGGCTTCCATGTCTGTCACTGAATGAAGAGTTCTCGGGAATCCTGGATATAAGCTCCTTAAGCTGAGGAGGGATCCTTACAAGATTGACCTGAATTGTCTTTCTACGAGCAGTTTCCATGTCCTACAAAACAAGAACAAAGATGAAAATTCGAACCCCTGAAATGGTTAGTCAATGCATATGATGCTGGATGATGTCATGATGCTATGATTAAACACACCACAGATATTTACAAAGACAAACATGTAGGGCAAACAAGGCACACAAGACAAGCCCTTAAGGTTTAAGGCCAGCATGGGGTCTGGGTAATACCCTCTTGAGTTGGTGGGTTCATACCTGTCCTAATCAAAGTAACCGGGTTCTAAGGTTCCCAATATCACGGGGTTGCTTTCATTGTTCATCGTTTCGATTTAGCCACTGAACTGGCGACCGAAATATTCCAGGAAAGCAACCCTCAATTGAGCGTAGTATCGAGTATCCACCAACCTCGGACTGCACCAAAGTCAGTGATCTCACTACCCTAAAGAGGCCAAGATAGTTCAATTAAGGTTCCTAAGGTCTGTTGATGCTTCACGACACCACGCGGAGGCCCCGTACTCTCCTTGACTGAACTCAAGGGTTACCGGTACACACCAAAGTGCCACATCAACGTAGCAGACTGTTTCAACCGTGTCGGTATACCCCGCACAGTTCCCTCACAGCCTTGTTGCTACTTTCTAAGAAAGGTATCCCCCAGATCCGGGTGTAGGACCTATAGAACTCCCAAGCAACCCACAATTTAAAGCACACAAGGAAGACAATTGAAAACATAGTTATAAGCTAGCCCTAAGGTACACCTCACTTTAAGATTTATCCCCAGCAGAGTCGCCAGTTCTGTGATCGGTGGATCTGGAACTGACTGTTTAACGCTGGTTCGCGAAATGTCGCGGAAGCAAGAGTCGCCACCGTCTTTTATTTTCTCCAAATGGAAAGGACAAAAGCACAGAAAAATTCCTTAAAGAGATTGCTCTCGGTTCGGGAGGTAGATTATAGAAAGGGAAGGTGTTAGCACCCTTTCTATCCATGGTTATCCATGGGCTCTTAGATACTTGCTCAATGTGTTTTCAAAATGTTTGCTTGCTTTTCAATGTGGGTTTAGAAAAGTTTCTTTGAAAAATTTCAGATCGACTCGTACGTCAGAGTGTTTGAAAAATTTTGTTTTGAAAGCTTTTAAAAAGTGTTAGTGTGAAAAGATTTTGTTTTGTTTGTTTTGAAGAGAGCAAGTATCCTTGAGAACCTACCTACCCTAAGGAATTCGTCTGTGTAAGAGTCCTTTAAAGGAGTGCCATCCCACCATTGAGAGGTAGGTAGCACCACCGTTGGAGGTGTTCGGGTCAATTCGAGTTTTAGGGACATGGTGATCACCAGAGCAATGGGAAGACACCTTAGAAGCTACCCTCATGCCAGGTTCCCGGATCATGAGGACTTACTAAGACGTCCTCTACTCGACGACCACCTTTCGAAAGGCAACAGTGAGGCGTACCCTAGGGGTGGTGTGTGCGAATCGTGTGTCATGTTTCAGTTATTTATCTTGTCATGTTTGTCGTGCTCTACGCTTGATTTTAATTAGACATTCATTCTTTCATGCTTGGTTAACAGTTAATAAGTTGCGGGAAAGTAAATCTACGATTATTACAAACGGCGCGGGTCCACATCGCCAAGATAAACCGGACCCGATTTAGCGGAAAATAAATAAAGCGATAAAAGTGCGATAAATAAATTACATGGCTTTGGGGCAATTACAAAATTATAATAAACGATAAAAGATAAATGCGTGAATTAAATAATTAATGACGGAACTAGGGCGTTGGACCCTTTTTGCAAATAATTAAAATTAATAAGGATTAAAAAATTAAAATTAACTGAGAATTAAAAAATTAAATGATTAAATGCTTTTTTTTTTTTGGTGTTTTGTATTTTTAGATTTAACGAAAAAAAGAAATTAATTGAAACTAAATTAAAAGGGAAACCCTAATTCTAATATTTTTTATTTATCATGAAAAGAATTAAAATATGATCTAAATTAAAACCTAATTGATTATATACAATTTAAATAGGAAAATAAATAAATAAATAATAATTATTATTGTGAGAAAAAAAAAGAAAAAAAAATATTAAAAGGAATAAATTAATTAACCTAATTCTATTTGGTTGGATTTTTATTAAAAAGGGATTAAAATTAAAACCTAATTAACTAAATATTTTACACTCTAATTTATTTATGAAAACAATTATGATAAAATAAACAACATTATGTTCCTTTTTTGTATTTTTGATTTTTATGTTTTTATATATTTTATGGAAAAAATTAATTAATGAAAACCAATGAAAATAAGAAAATAATATAACAATTAAAGAAGAATGAAATATAAAAAAGAAAGTCAAACCAGGGGGGGGGTAGTCCCCAAGTGGAGGTTCAGGCCTGGTAATTTAAGCCCATTTGTGCCTTGATTTCGTTGACCTTTTTGGATTATGTGGGACACGTTGACCAGCTTCCATGGTAGGCCTTCAATCCATGCCTTTGACTTGCTTTTGTGGGACGCGTGGACAATAGGTGAGGAGGACATATAGTGATCCTTAAGAGCGTGCCTGCATAGGATTAGCTTTTGAAAAATAACATGAAATTGTTGAAGACCTGGGAATCGAACCCAGGTCTCACGCCTTGCCAATGCCTTCCACCTGCCACTGAACCACTTTGATCACTTTTATTATATATTAATGAATGAATAATGTAAAGAGAATCTGGTTAGTGGCCACTAGGCACAAAAAAAAACGCGCGCTGGTTCAAATGAACCAACCAGTGATTGCCAGATCATCGTCTTCCTCACGCTTCTTTCTGCCTGAAAAATAACAAACACTTAACGGGGGTTTTGAACCCCCCCAATATATGCATGTTTTCAAAATAGCGATTAGGCTATATGCAACCATAAAAATGGCGCGACTAGTGGAATCAGATCGTCCAAAGGTCCTGAGTTTATTAGGCTTGGTCTCGTTATCTAATTTTGCCGTATGAGAGAAACCCTCTTTGGGACTTCCTGAAACCCTAAAGATCATTCATGGTAATATCGCGTATGTTGCTCAAAAACGAAATTCATTAGCATGGTTAGCATCAGAACAAAACAACAATCATGAATCCACAAACAAAAATCAAAAAAAATGCTTAAATTATGATATGCGTTTAAGAACTTTTTGTTGTACAGTCACGGGTCCCATTACCAATTCTTGAGGTCTGACTTGATTCTAATGGTTGGAACGTGTCCAGTAATTGCCACTGAAGCTTTTGGAATAGATTTTGGAGTCTGAATCGCCCTTGAACTCTGAATTCAGTTTTGGAATTCTTGGAAAATTTTCAAGTTCGTGTATTGTGTATGAGCGCAGCTTGCAGTCTCTAGGGTTTTGGTTTGTGGTACTGAGTATGTATAGAACATGTTAGGTCAACAAAGTTGAAGAAAATCCATTGCTTTAATGATTTTTGAAGATTTGATTTCACAAGATCTTTTCCAATCTTTTTCTCATAGTTTTTGTATCAATCATGCTCAATTCTTATCACAACTTGCCCTAATCAGTTAAGCACGAAATATTGAGGTTATAATGTGCATAAAAAGATTTTTTAGGTTAAGGTTTATATTTTTCATGAATTAAAATCATTTAAATGAATATAAATTAATATTAATTCAAATAAATAATTAAAAAATATGAGAATACTTCCCTTTGGGCCTAGTGGTCGTGCATAGGCTTGGTATGAAGAAATTTGGAAGATAATTGGGCCCATTTGCATTTATAGGCCTTTTGCATCAATGTTGACTTTCAAAAATTTCCAAAAATTTCCCAACTTCCACAAGGCATAACTTGGTCAATTTTTAAGCTTTTCACATGTTCTTGGACATTTTGGAAAGGTCTTTGAGTCCTTTAACCAATGCCTTTGGTCCCATGTCATTTTGATTTACCAATCTCAAGTTATGGCCTTTGACCTAAAGTCACTTTTTGTTGACTTTTGAAAATGACCTATAATGTTGAAATTGATAACTTTTTGTGAGAGCATTTCTTGGACTTGGAACATGAAGATGAATTGTAGGAAATGTCTTTCTCTTCAAAATGAGCTTTGGATGGAATTTTTCTGATAATCCATGTGAAAGTTATGCCCTGGTCAATTTCTGTTGACTTTTTCAGCTGTCCAAATATAGCAACTTTTGCATCTTTGATGATTTCTGAGCCAAATTTTGAGAATCATGATCAAGCATTGATCAAATGATGTTTGTGGCTTCAAAATGATGTGTTGACCAAAAATTTGAACTTTTGACTGCCAAATGACCATTTTGCCCCTACAGTTGACTGTAGTGCAATCTAGGGTTTTGACTGTGCAATTTTGAACTGAATGCCTTGAAACTTTGCGTGAGGATGCTTGACCCTCTTTGTGAGCATATGAGACTTGATTGGGCCTTTGAAAAGTTCATTTGCTTGACCAGAACTCAAACCCTAGTATTGACTGTATAGAAGACAGTTGAGCTGCACAACCCTTGGGGCATTTTGTGACCTTGACTTTGACAATTCTTGATGGATATGGGAGGGCAAATTTTGGGGTACAACAACATCCAATCCGAAGATTGTACCTTTGAAGATAACCATGCCGGGGCCTATCCCGTACAAGTCCAACAAATCAATACCGTGGAACTATGGGGGAGAGATCTTTTACCATGGTGTTAAACAAATTGAATCGACTGAAGAGAGTTCTAATGAAGAGACTTCCGACATTGGAAACATTTCCGGAACGAGTAAAATCACCCGCAGTGGAAGAATTTTCTCTCCGGATATTGCGCCTCCAAAGGAAATCTTCAGACCCTCAGCCGTTCCTGAAGTTACCCCTATGTCAGTCAACATATCTGCAAGAACTCCAGTTATTGAAGAAGTTGTGACTCCTGAAGTTGTCCCCTCTACTGTTGCTGATGATAGAGGGAAAGGGATCCAAGAAGAGCCCGTCAGGACGAGGTCTCAGCCGTTGATCATCCCTGAGACCTCTCAAAAAGAAATGGAAGAGATTTTGAAAATAATCAAGAAAAGCGATTATAATGTTGTTGAGCAACTGGGGTAAACCCCTTCAAAAATCTCTATGTTGGCCTTGCTACTCTATTCAGAAGCTCATGCCAAAGCTCTGATGAAATTCTTAAAGACGGCCCATGTGCCCCAGGAAACCTCCGCGGACCAGTTCCAGGAATGTGTAGCTAGCCTGACAGCAGACAACAGTTTAGGATTCTCCGATGCTAATCTTACAGTCAAAGGGAGAAAGCATAATGACGCTCTGCATGTCTCGGTGGAATACAGAGGGACTACTCTTGCACATGTTCTGGTGGACACTGGTTCATCGCTGAACGTCCTACCAAAGAAGGCATTGGATAGGCTAGATTGTGAAGGTCTAACTTTGAAGCCCAGCAACATCATTGTCAGAGCCTTTGATGGTTCTAAACGGATGGTCCACGGGGAGGTGGACATCCCGATTAAAGTGGGTACTGAAACTTTCAATTCCACATTCTATGTCATGGACATCTGTCCCTCGTATTCTTTCTTGTTGGGAAGACCCTGGATTCATCATGCTGGAGTCGTTACTTCTACTCTGCATCAGAAGCTCAAGTACCCTGTCTAGGGGGAAATTGTGACTGTTCTCAGTGAGGAGGAATACATGATAAGCCATCTTAATTCTTTCCGCTATGTGGAATTGGATGGTGAATTCATCGAAACCCCCTTTCAGTATTTTGAGGAGGTAGCTCAGGAGATTGCGACAGTGCCTTTTGTACCCATGATTACCCGACCTCCGCCTCGGATGCCGTCACTCAAAGATGCGAAGGCTGTGATTGAAGAAGGAGGAAGCACAATCTGGGGGCAACTTCCCGATTTTCCTTTCAAGTCTGATAAGTTCGGCTTGGGTTTCACTGTTGCTAGTCAGAAGGCTGTGTGTCGCTCCCGGGATGGAGGGCCACCGGTGAAGATCACCCATCATGGAGTCAGTGCTTTGGAGGATGATGAGGAGGAGAGCAACCTTGAAGACTGAATTTTCCCTACCGTTGAAGGAGGATTGCGCAATTGGGAGGCAAAGGACTTTATTCCCATTACTTTCATCAATCAGTAATTTATCTTTCAAATATTTCTGTTGGTTTGTAATAATTCCTAAACAATTCGTACACTTTTAACCATGTGCCTTACTCGAGGTACATCGTTCCATTTGTAAGGGTTTGATTTTTCATCTTCATATGTCATTTTAATGAATCATGGAAATTTTCACATATAAACTTTTGTGTTCATTTTCTTTCTTTTTAAATTTTATTTGTTTAAAGGTGGCTATCCCTTACACACACCCACACTCACCAATGCAGGTACCCATCCATTCCGGATTCCATGGGTAACAATCCTGCTATGGCCTTCAGTGAATCTGAAGATCTGGTCTACCATGCCGAGTACGAAGGTGATGAAGACTATGAAGTGCCTGGAGAATTGGCTAGACTGCTACAACAGGAAGAAAGGGCTATTCTACCTCACGAGGAGTTGTTAGAGACAATCAACTTGAGAACTGAGGAAGACAGAAAAGAAGTTAGAGTGGGTGCCAACCTAGAGCCAAGTGTCAAGGAGCGCTTAGTTTAGCTGTTGAATGAATATGTTGAGATCTTCGCCTGGTCCTACGAAGACATGCCAGGACTGGATACAGATATTGTGGTTCACCGTCTCCCTACAAGAGAAGACTGTCCACCAATTAAACAAAAAGTTTGCCGCATGAGGCCCGACATGTCTGAAAAGATCAAAGCTGAAGTGATGAAGCAGTTCAATGCTGGCTTTCTTGCTGTTACATCCTATCCACAATGGGTTGCTAACATTGTGCCCGTGCCTAAGAAGGACGGCAAAGTCAGGATGTGCATGGATTACAGAGACTTAAATAGGGCTAGCCCTAAAGACGACTTTCCACTACCGCACATTGACATCTTGGTTGACAATACAACTCAACACAAGGTATTTTCTTTCATGGATGGATTTTCAGGGTACAACCAGATCAAAATGGCCCCTGAAGACATAGAGAAAACTACTTTTGTTACACAGTGGGGTACATTCTGTTATAAAGTGATGCCATTCGGACTGAAGAATGCCGGGGCAACCTATCAACGCGCCATGGTAGCTTTGTTTCATGATATGATACATCATGAGATAGAGGTCTACGTAGACGACATGATATCCCGTTCACAAACTGAAGAAGAACACCTCGACCATCTGCAAAAGCTGTTTGTCAGATTGAAGGAGTACAAACTCAGACTGAACCCTAACAAGTGCACTTTCGGAGTCAGATCCGGTAAACTCTTGGGATTCATCGTCAGTAACAAAGGCATCGAGGTTGATCCTGCCAAAGTCAAAGCTATACAAGAAATTCCTGCACCTCATACTGAGAAGGAGGTCAGAGGTTTCTTGGGACGCCTAAACTACATTGCAAGGTTCATTTCTCACCTAACATCTATCTGTGAACCAATCTTCAAGTTGTTGAAGAAAGATCAGGTGGTTAAATGGAATGATGACTGTCAAGTTGCTTTCGATAAAATCAAGGAGTATTTGCTGGAACCTCCTATCTTGATGCCACCCTTCGAAGGAAGGCCGCTAATCATGTATCTGACTATCCTGGAGAATTCAATGGGGTGCGTATTGGGCCAACATGACGAGTCTGGCCGAAAAGAGCATGATATTTACTACCTTAGCAAAAAGTTTACCGACTGTGAGACCCGCTACTCACTGCTCGAGAAAACTTGTTGCGCTTTGGTATGGGCTGCTCGCCAGCTAAGGCAGTATATGTTGACACATACCACTTTGTTAATCTCTAAGATGGATCCGATCAAGTACATCTTCGAGAAGCCTGCTCTATCCAGAAGAATCGCTAGATGGCAGATGATCCTTACAGAGTATGGTATACAGTACACGACCCAAAAAGCTATAAAAGGGAGTGTACTAGCCGATCATCTGGCACATCAAGCTGTCGAAGATTACCAATCCATGAGGTTCGACTTCCCCGACGAGGATATCATGACCTTGGACAACATTGAAGAAAACTGACTGTATGACGGACCTGAACAAGGATCCCGATGGACTCTGTACTTTGATGGTGCCTCCAATGCACTTGGCAACGGTATCGGCGCTGTACTTATCTCTCCAGAAGGTTGCCATACACCTTTCACCGCTAGACTCTGCTTCAGCTGCACCAACAACATGGTCGAGTATGAAGCTTGTATCTTTGGTCTAAAGGCCGCTATTGACTTGGGAATCAAATCTTTAATTGTATTTGGGGACTCAGCTTTGGTTATCAGTCAAATCAAAGGAGAGTGGGATACTAAACATCCAAACCTTATCCCTTACAAAGAACTTGTCCTGACATTGTTACCACATTTCGAGCAGATTACCTTCGAGCACTTCCCGCGAGAAGAGAATCAGCTAGCAGATGCGCTAGCTACAATGTCATCCATGTTTAAACTTAACTGGGATAATGAGGCTCCCCAAATCACCATTGAACGGATGGACGAACCTGCACATTTTCACGAGATTAATACCGAAGAAGTAGTGGACCGATCGTGGTTTCATGACGTCAAAAGGTATCTCGAGACTCAAGAATACCCTGAAGGAGCTTCAGTCAATGACAAAAAGTTTCTGAGGAGGTTCTCTGTAAAGTTCTTCTTGAGCAACAATATCTTATACAAGCGCAATCATGATTGCATTCTACTCCGTTGTGTGGACAAGGTTGAAGCTGAGCAGATCATGGCTGAACTGCACAATGGTACCTTTGGCACCCACTCAAGCAGTCATACAATGGCTAAGAAGATTCTACGGGCAGGCTACTACTGGTCTACCATGGAAGCTGATTGCCATCAACATTCCCATACTTGTCACAAATTCCAAATCTACGCTGACAAGGTGCATATACCTCCAGTTCCTCTCAATTTCCTAACAACTCCTTGGCCATTCGCTATGTGGGGAATTGACGTGATTGGAGAGTTCAAGCCTACGGCATCCAATGGACACCGCTTCATCCTGGTGGCCGTTGATTACTTCACCAAGTGGGTCTAAGCTGCTTCCTTCGCCTCCGTTACAAAGAATGTTGTTGCCCTCTTTATCAAGCAGAACCTCATTTGCCGGTATGGTATCCCTGACAGAATTATCACTGACAACGGTACAAACTTGAACAACACTATGATCACCACTCTGTGCGAGCAGTTCCAGATTCAACAACACAATTCATCTCCCTATCAGCCAAAGATGAACGGTGATGTCGAAGCTGCGAATAAAAATATCAAGAAGATCATTCAGAAAATGACAGTCACCTACAAGGACTGGCATGAGATGTAACCGTTTTCTCTGCACGGCTACCGGACCACGACACGTACATCAACTGGGGAAACACCCTTTTCTTTGGTATACGACATGGAAGCTGTTTTACCTATCGAGGTTCAGATTCCCTCCTTGAGAATCATGAAGGATGTTGGTTTGAGTGAAGACGATTGGATTCAGACCCGACTTGATCAACTTAACTTGTTCGACGAAAAGCGACTTACTGTTGTTTGCCATGGTCAGGCGTATCAGAAACGAATGATCAAGGCTTTCAACAAGAAAGTCAGACGCCAGGTATATCAAGTCGGGGACCTTGTAATCAAGCAGATCATCTTACTGCAAAGTGATCCCATGGGCAAATGGACCCCTACTTACGAAGGACCATTTGTGATCAAAAACATCTTTTCTGGTGGGGCAATGATCCTGACCACCATGGACGGCGATGACCTGCCGCACCCTGCAAACGCAGACATAGTCAAAAGATACTACGCATAAACGACCCGACAAGTCGAAAACCCGAAAGGGTGACTTGGGCAAAAATGGGCATCCTGGTGAATCGAAAACCCGAAAGGGCGGTTCAGGCAAAAATTAGGGATAAGCAAAAAAAATCTGTACACCCGACAAGTTGAAAACCCGAAAGGGAGACTTGGGCAAAAAAGGGTTTCCCGGTGGACTGAAAACCCGAAAGGGCAGTCCAGGAAAAAGTTAGGGAATTAAAACATATGACTATGTCTCGTCAGATCACTTTAAGGATAATCTCTTCACTAACAAACTCGGAGCTTCTGATCAATTCAATCATCTTCAGACAAAGCAGCGAATGGACAAGACATCCAGAGTTATGAAGGTTATAGCAGAATGGGAACCCCATGGAATTTTTACACATAGCCATCTTTCTTTGTATAAATTTTTCTCAATTTTTATGACAACATTCTCTTACTAGGATGTCTGTCTCCTTTGTACAAAATACTTACACAAAGTTAATACAAAGATACTTCAAAATGCAGAAAACTATTTGCCTTTTCTTTTTCTTTACACTTGTGTTTTATTTGAAAACGTCCAATGATTTATTAAATAAGCATATGCATTTGAATATAATCGCTGTTTACAAATAAACGAAATCTGAAAGAATAATTACTGACAGGTTGAAAGGATAGGAAAACGTCTTTAGGCTATTCCAAGAGAAATCCCCTGCAATATATCATCCGGATCCCTGGCGGAGCTACAACCTTTGAAATACATATCCCCAGCGGAATTAAATTTCAAAATCCTCGCTAGAGTCGAAACTTCAAACTCCCAATCCCCGACAGAGTCATATTTCAAACCTTTAATTCTCATCAGAGTTAAAATCCTCAGCAGAGCAAAACTTTGGGTCATAAATCCCCAGCAAAGATGAAACCTTCTTCCCCAACGAAGTCAATTTTCTAATCCACAGCGGAAACCATCCAGTTTCTCCGAATTCACCAGTAAGTTGTCTTAAAATCTGAGAATCAACCAGATAACAGTTTAACCTTTATCCCCAACTAAGGATAATTCCCCAGTAGATTGGCATACAACTCGAACTCCTGAAATTTTTCTAAACGGGAATAGACCTCTTCCCCCAGAGTCTTGAACTTACCCTCCAGCAGTATAGCTGCTCCCCACAGAGTTTTTACTCCCCATCAGAATGAAGATTCTCATTCTTAACTCTCTAATTTGAAGTCCCCAGGGATTTATTTTCCCCTAGCAGATTGAAGATCCTTAGTCTGGATTCCCCAGTGAAGTTACTTGAGTATCCATGACTCCCCAGCACAAGTTTGTCAGAATTTTTAATCCCCTACAGATCGAAGATTCTCATTCTCACTTCTCTAGTGAAGCCCCCAAGGTTTCAATTCCCCAGAAGATTGAAGTTCCTCATTCTTATTCTCCGCAGAAGCCATCAAAGTCTTCCTTTCTCTCCAGCAGATCAAGTTTTTCTTTCATCTAATCCCCAGTAGAGGTTGTCAAAGTTTTCCCTATTCCCCAACCGAGTAAGGATTCCCATTGGTATACTCCCCAGCTACGGTCATCAAAGATCTATGGATTCCCCAAACAGGTTTCTCAAACAGACTTGAAGGATCCTTATATCCCCAGTAAAGTCATGAAGGATTCTCACATCCCCACAGAAGTTGTCAAAGTTCTTGTTAATCCCTGCAAGTTGCGAAGGATTTTCTATCCCCAACAGTTTCCAAGGATTTCTCATCCTCAACAATCAAAGATTCTGAATCTCCAACAACGGTCAAGGATTTATTTTCCCCGGCAGCAGTCAAAGATTTCATTATCTCCAGCTATCAAGGATTTATTCTCCTCAGCAAGACAACTAGTCAGCTTACATGCACATACATTACATTCATATATCATAAACATTGATAAGACACATTTATTGCATCATACATGTCATGCAACATAACTCTGTGTTTCAGCTAATATTTTACCCTTTTTAGGATAAGATTGAAAGCTATCTTTAAACAGATATTCAAAGATTTCAGATACAGTTCAGATACACTCCAGACACGGAAGTCATTCTGTTACTCATTCAGATCTCTTATCCAGATGCAACATGGATACACCCCAGACACGAAGGTCATTCTATTACTCATTCAAGATTCAACAACCAGATACATATTAGATACGCTCCAGACGCGGAAGCCATTCTATTTCTCATTCAGATTCAACCATCAATTTCAAGTTCAGATACACTCCAGACACGGAAGTCATTCTGTCACTTATTCAGATCCCAGTTATAGTATGGATACACTCCAGACACGGAAGTCATTCTGCTACTCATACAGATCTCAACTCAAGATACAATCTAGAAACACGCCAGACACGATTTCCATTTTGTCACTCATTCAAACCTATTCCCCAACCCAGAGATGCTCCAAACACGGATGTCTTTTTGTCGCTTATTCAGATTTCAGATTCAGATACAATACAGATACACTCCAGACACGGAAGTCATTATGTTATTCATTCAAGAATCAAATACAGTTACAGCTCGGATACGCTCCAGACACAGACGCCATTCCCCTGCTCATACAAATCCAATCTCCAAATACAACTCAGATATGTTCCAGATACGGATACCATTCTGATGTTCATTCTCCTGATTTTCAACAAACATTCTTGGATGGAATCTTTAAGCCCATCTCCAGCAAGATTCTATCATCTCCAAATGGCATCTTTAAGCCCATCTCCAGCAAGATTCTATCATCTCCAAATGGCATCTTTAAACCCATTCCCTCTACATTTTGACGAGTGCAAATTTACAGGCACTCTAGTGTCCAATCATCTTTTACCTTCGAGTCACGAAAGGAAAACTCGCCAATCTAACTCTTCAGGTTCAAGAAGATTTAACAGGGGAAGCTGTTGTACCCTAAAATTTTCCCTCTCATTTTATCAAGTTTTCCCCTCACAAGACTCTTTGGACTCCAGACAAGATTAGGGTTTACTCTGCTCAAGACATCTCCTTGCACTGATGACCTGAAATTAGGGTTTAAGTTTGCAAAGGGATTTTTGGACTCCCAATGCTCAAAGTTACTTTCATACTTCATGTTGGACTTATAAGATTTCCTATACCAAGTTTCAAGCTTTGAATCAAATTTTTGCCCAGTCAATTGGACAGTTGACCTAGAAATCAGCTGTATTGGGGAAAAAGTCAACTGTGGTCAATTTATAGTCAAAAATCATAATTTTTTATCCACATCAACATTATAGACTCATATGAACCATTTGATCAAGTTTGGACCACAACTCCTCAAGAAATTTGATCAGATCATCAAAAGGGCAAAATGGTCATTTTTAGGGTTTTGATTGCACAAGGGCAATTTATGATTTTTCACCTAGCCAATGGCAAATTGGGTTCAAGCATAGATTTAAGGACTCAATGGCATCATCTTGACCTAATCACAAGGCTCAAAAGATCTCAAAAGCATTGAATTGACTGATGAATTTTCCAGTCAACTGATCAAAAATCAATTGTACACTGAAAAGTCAAACTTTGACTTTTTGGTCAAAATCAAGTGCCAAGGGTCATTTTTCATCAAGATGTGTCAAAACATGAAACTTGTTCATCAAGAAACCTAATTTTGCAAATTAGGGTTTAAGATTGAAAAATTTCATAACTTAGAAATTTTCTAATTTATGAAATTTTCTTATTTTTTCTCAATATTTTCACCATGATGAAATTGGATTCAAATAAAACTTCCAACACGAAAGTTGTAGTCCTTCACAAAATCTAAAACTTTTATTCACAAAGTTTTCCCAAAATATGCTTGGATCTAAAGTTATGATTTTGTGAACAAGGGTCCATGAAACTTTTAACTTAATGAAATTTTGCCCTAGTTTAGGCAGGATTTTGACCTATCTTCATGGAAATTTTTAACCTAGTTCCAATTGTAATCTAAAAATTAATTTCAAAGATGGATTGTAAAGCATGTTACAAGCTTTCCAAAATGTCCAAGAACTCTCCAAAATCATTTATGGTTAGGGAGAACCGAAGGTTTGAATTTGGCAAAATATCACTTTGATCCATGGCATTTTTCACTATGCTACAAGTTGCAAATTCTATCCAGCCTTGCTTGTACTTGTTTACAGGTATCTAAACCATTCCACACTCAAAAATTGAATGCAAACTCAATGGTTTAAGGCATTGTTCTGATCAATGGAATATTACACAAAGGATTAATCTAAAAATGGCAAAAAGTTAACAATGCCTTTTTGATAAAGTTCACTTTATGCATTTTTGTTTCCCTTGAGCCTTGGACCCATCCCTTTGCAGCAAACCAACTCCATAAACTTAGGCAAAGTTACAACAACTTTATGCATGCTTGAAGCTATCCTGTACAGGCCTGCTCTTGGTCACTTCACACTTTTGCTTCAAAACCAAGAAACCTTACAAAAAGGACATAACTCTTGTATCTGATATAGCCAAGTGTTGTAACCATTTAAAACAAGTTTTGCATATCAGATTAAGTCAGTAGCACGAGCTAACAACTTCTCAAGCCTTCCAAAACACCAAAGTCACATTTTCTTGCAAAACAGGGTAACTTCTGCAGTTTTTCATCCAAAGCAAAATCCACTCGTGCGTTTTGCTTGCAACCACTTCAAACACCTTCTAAACAACACACCTAAGCTATCCCAACCATTGGCCAGCAACTGTAACCTTGTTTTCAAGCTTCAGCATTTTTAAATTCTGACTGTGCAGGTTGACTTCTACAAGCTTATTCAGGCAAGTTCAAGGCTAGCTAGGAATTAGGAAAGCTCAACGGAACTTCAAGTAAGCTCACAAGCATCTCAGGCCTCACTGTAAACCCCTACATTGCCATACTCGAGTTCAACTGAAACAGGTAAAGTTCAAACTTCTATCTCTCTATTTAGGAAACATTAGGCTTAGGTTTGTGAATAAAAAATGTAGTACTCATTGCCCTTAAGATGTACATATGCATAGATTTCATTTAAGTTAACATTGTTGGGAGAATTTGAATGATGAACTTTATGAAAAAACTAGGTTAGAAATTAGGGCCAGAGGAATTCTCTCTGGTCTTTGAGAGTTAGATTAAGTTCTTTACATGGTTGGAATCATATGATCATGCTCTATAACTTTCATGTTGCAAGTTTTTGCTTTAGAGCACGTATGCAGGAGTTCCAGTTTTGAATACCAGGCGCGTGTATTTTGTCACAAGGTTGAAGACGATGGAATCTGGGCTGGGCCTTGGCATTTCCTTGCTGTTTGCACCCCCATTGTGCTTTCTGCACCCCCTTGGCCCATTTAATTTATTTTTGTATATTTTTCTATTTCCTTTTTAGTTTCTGACTTTTATTTATTTTTCTAAATATAAAAAATTACTTAAAATATTTTCATAAATTTTCATTTTTTTTTTTTGGACATAAAAAATAATTACTTTTATAATATACTTTTATTTTCTTTAATAAAAACTTATAATTAATACAAAAATATTGTATTTTTATATTTTTATTATTTATATACTTAAATGATTTTTCTCATATATTTTTATTTTTTAACATTTGTATATATTTTTATTTATTTTATTGTACATAAATAATATAATTAATATATATATTTTCTTAAAACAAATTAGGGTTCCCACCCTTAATAAAAATAATCTTATATTTTTCTTATTTTTGATACATTAAATAACTTATTTTTTTACATACATAAAAATAATACAAAAAAACATTTTTTTTTGCATATTTATTTAATTGCCCATTTAAATATTGTCTATTTATTTATTTGCACAATTAATTCAATTTGGTTGTAATAGTTGACTTAGGGTTTTAATTTATTGCAAATATCCCCCTATTCAAAGTTGTACCCTCCTACCCATATCAATGTTGTAATAGTCGTAGATTTATTTTTTACGCACTTTATTGCTTTCAAATATGCATGATAGAGATTAGGGTTTGTATGCAAAATCCAAAATCAAAACAAATAGCTTGACCTAATACAAGACATAAATGCATGAAAATGACAACACAATGCACACAAGCACCCCTAGGGTTTCATCCACTTGTTGCCTTTAAAATGGCCATGGTATGCATGCTAGGTGTCTTGGTAAAACAAAACAAAACAAAAACAAAAGATCATAGTCCCTCGATGACGCTATCTTGGTTGCCTATACAAAAATGATCTAGTCCCTCAAAAAGTTGCTAAGATGCTTAGCACAATTGCTATCATGGTCAATACGATGACCCGCGCCTGTCCCGTTTAACATCCAAATACAAGGTTGTTTACCAAATGCAATGGTAAAACAACATTGTCAAAGGGTTAAAAATGTGTAGGAAATATCTTTGAGTAGGTAGGTAGATGCTCCTAGTTACTTGATCAAAAACTTGTAAACATCCTTGCTATTTTCAAAAACACACAACACAATTTCAAAACATTTTCCCAAAACAAACTTTCAAACAATGAAACATTTTTCAAAAGACAAACACCTTTGTATACATTCAAACAAGAATCATTAAAAAGGTTGCCACAACGATGGCCTCTTTTCAAAATACTTTCAAAACCACACACAAAAGCACCATTTCAAATAATTAAAAAGCAAAAGCAAGTGATCTAAAACAAGTAACTAAGAGCCCATGGAAAACCATGGATGAAAAGGGTGCTAGCACCTTCCCTTTTCATAATCTACCCCCCGAACCCAAGAAAACATCTCAAAGGTATTTCCTGTGCTTTTTGACCTTTCCTTTGGATAAATAAAAAGTCGGTGGCGACTCTTGCTAAACCGAAACATTTACAAACACAAACGTAAAAACTCAAGTCGGTTCTCCCACCTCATCACACTACCAATCCATGAATTTTGAGTTCCCATATCAGAACATCATGCTAGTAACTGATTGTGAAGAACCTGTACCGGATGAAGGACCTGAAAAAGGATCCCCATGGACTATGGTATTTGACGGAGCTTCCAACGCTCTTGGAAATGGCATCGGCGCTGTGATCATATCTTCTGAGGGTTGTGATACTCCTTTCACTGCCAGGCTATGTTTCAACTGTACCAACAATATGGTTGAGTATGAAGCTTGTATCATGGGTCTCAAAGCTACAATCGATTTAAGGATCAAGTTCTTAAGCGTGTTTGGAGACTCGGCTTTGGTAATCATCTAGATCAAAGGAGAATGGGACACGAAGCATCCTAATCTCATCCCGTACAAAGAGCATGTGTTGACATTAATACCATACTTTGAAGAAATTACTTTTGAGAATTTCCCACGAGAGGAAAATCAACTAGCGAACGCGCTAGCCACGATGTCATCCATGTTCAAGTTCAGGTGGGATGATGAGGCTCCTCAGATCACCATTGAGAGGATGGATGAATCAGTATACTATCACGAGATTGGTACTGAAGAAGTAGTGGACAAGCCTTGGTACCATGAAGTCAAAAGATATCTCGAAGCCCAAGAGTATCCTAGGGAGCTTCGGTCAATGACAAGAAGTTCTTAAGAAGATTCTCTGCTAAGTTCTTCCTTAGTAACGAGATCCTCTACAAGCGCAACCACGACTCTACCTTGCTTTGATGTGTAGACAAGAGTGAGGCATAATAGATTATGGATGATTTGCACGAAGGTACCTTTGGCACTCATTCCAATGGACATTCAATGGCTAAAAAGATCCTACAGGCAGGATACTACTGGTCAACCATGGAGGTAGTCTGTTATCAGCATTCACAGACTTGTCACAAATGCCAGATCTATGTGACAAGGTACATGTGCCTCCAGTTCCTCTAAACATCTTGACTGCTCTTTGGCCATTTGTAATGTGGGGCATCGACATGATTATAGAAATTAGACCAATAACTTCTAATGGACACCGCTTCATCCTGGTTGCCATTCATTACTTCACGAAGTGGGTCAAGGCAGCTTCCTTCGCTTCTGTTACCAAGAACGTTATAGCCTGGTTCATCAAACATAACATTATCTATCGGTATGGTATTCCAGAAAGATTAATTATAGATAATGGTACTAGTCTCAATAACACTATGATCACCGAGCTTTGCACGCAATTCAAGATTCAGCATCATAACTCTTCTCCTTATAGGCCTAAGATGAATGGAGTTGTTGAAGCTGCTAACAAAAATATCAAGAGAATCATACAAAAGATGACGATGACAAATAAAGATTGGCATGAGATGTTACCATTTTCTCTTCATGGTTACCGCACCATAATGCGCACATCAACAGGGGCAACTCATTTCTATTTGGTATACAGTATGGAAGTGGTCCTTCTCGTTGAGGTCCAAATTCCTTCATTGAGAACCATGAAGGATGTAGATTTGAATGAAGACGAATGGGTCCAGACTCGACTTGACTAGTTAAACCTAGTTGACGAGAAGAGGTTCACCGTTGTCTGCCATAGTTAGATGTACCAAAAACGTATGATCAAAGCTTTCAACAAGAAGGTCATACATCAGGTATATCAGTATTATACCCCGAATTTTCCCTCTCATTTTCTTTCAAGATTTTCTTTTACATGGATGGTTGCAAACTTTGGCTTGAGGAAAGTAAAATTTGAATATGAACGAAATGTCCTTCGATTGGAACATCAGAGTTTCCTTCGATCAAAAAATCAGAGCTTCCTTCGATTGGAACATCTTGGTGTCCTTCGATTGGAACATAAGAGCTTCCTTCGATTGGAGCATCAGGGTGTCCTTAGATTGGAACATCAGGGTGTCCTTTGATTGGAACGTCAGGGTGTCCTTCGATTGGAACATCAGGGTGTCCTTCGATTGGAACATCAGAGGGTCTTTCAATTGGAACATCAGAATTTCCTTCGATTGGCAAATCAGAGCAACGTATCCTTCGAATGGCATATTAGTGTATATGTGTCTTAATCTAAAATGTTCTAATGAGGGAAGTTCTGAACCCTTCGAATCAGAACTCAGAACCATGAAAGAGAACAAGGGCTGATCGAAGGAGATTTGATAAGGAAAACTCTGAGCCTTGAAAATTCATGCAGACCGTGGATCAAACGAAGAAACTTTGATGAGAAGATCCTTGAACAATTTGAATCAGGACTCAGAGCCATCGAAGAGAGCAGAACAACACTTTGACCAGTCAATAAGATAATTCTTCGATTGGTCAAGTTCAAAGCCATCGAAGAGAGCAAAGCTTAAAACTTAATCGAAGGAACCATGATGAAAGCCTTGACCTATCATAACCTGTCCAAGTTCACCCAAAGTTAAAAATGGCATGTTTTCCTTGCAAATATGGCAAGAATTCAATTTTGATCATGGCTTCAATTCCTGAGTTAAAGGCCAAATTCTTTACTTGTTTGTTCCTACCTCCACAAGAGATGATTCGACTAGGGTGATTTTCTTTAAATCAGGCAATCGAAGCAGGTGGTGGCTCAATCGAAGGAGCCATGACAATGAAGCTGGTGCAATTCGAATTAGAATTCAGAGCTTTTGAAGGAAACAATATTTTGATGAGGAAAGTTCTGAGTAATTCGAATTGGAGCTTAGAGCCTTCGAAGAGAACAAATTCAAAAGGAAATGGATCTGTAGGGGCATGTTAGCTTTCGATTTCCATCATATTGGAGGCCCAAACAACTCATAACAGGCTGGCAGTAACGCATGAAAATAGATTGCCACCTGATTGAATCAAATATAGCAAGTTTTTATGAAGAAATCAAATCAAATCTCCTCATCATAATGGACCAAGATTTGATACACAAATGTTAACTTAAAATCTATTTCCTATATAAACCTCATAATCTCAAGAAAAAGGACACACACATACTGCCTCACAACACACGAGCAACTACCTCAAACAAACCCTAGCAAAAGCTCCAATTTTCTTCAAAGTAATGCAATTCGAAACCTCTCTCTCCAGCCAGTTCCAGGCCAAACCGAGTCCACCATTCATCCCCCGAGACTCCCAGAAGTTGAACCAGGCCCATAGTCAAGCGCCTCCATGTCCACAAGATCCATAACTAGTCATCATCATTTGGTATATTATTTTTAATTTCAATCTTGCTAAATATGTGTTATTAACAGATATAATGTTCATATATGTGTTCATGACATTGCATAAGGCAGGTTTAACATATTGCATACAAGTTTAAACCCTTGAATCTCAGACTGCCATTTCTAGGGCATAACCTGAAAATACACTCGAAACGCTTGATACAACGATGATCCATTAAATCTAAACCCAGATTCGAATCTCAGGATTCTTGGTATTGCAGGACGAAATAACTTCAGATTCGTTTTAGAGAGGGAATCGAAGGACCTGGGTTCGACACCCAGGTCATACATTTTGTATTTTTTCTAACAAACTTACTTGCAGATCCAATGTCCCAGATCGAAGGAGTATATCATGTACCATCATTAGGCACCTTCGATCAACCTTTTCAATTGGATTGAAAGGCAGCCTTAGGCCTTTCGATCCAAGCCTGCATCCTGCATATTACTCTTTTTTCTTTTTGTTGCTTGGCCCATTTAGTTCATCTTTTTCATTACTTTGTTTCTTCTAGTTTTTAATCAACATTAAAAGTCAAAAATCACCAAAAAGATTAGGTTTTAGTTTTACTATTAATATTAACTTTTTCAATTAATTAATTAATTAATTATTTTAATATTTTCTTAAAAAACTAAAATTTAATAGACTTAGGATTTTTAATTCAATTTCTTTTCATAACAAAAACAAACTAATTTTTTTTCTTTCACTTAAGATTTTATACGTATTTTCAATTCATGCACGTTTATTTACTTTCGCATTTTTTTATTATTGTAACTTCCTACTAGTTTATAATAATAATTAGGATTTTACTTTCCGCATTTTTATAATGTATCTCTCCCAAAGACGTATAATAACTTAGGATTTATTTTTCTGCATTTTATTTTCCGCACATTTATTTCTTTATTATTTTCCTATATTACTGTTAGTAAATAGGCTTGTATGAAAAGACTACAATCAAACGTTAACTAACCTAACAAAAAGACAAAATAACTGAATCTTAACACACTTACACATGCACACCTCTAGGGTACCCCCACTCCGGTTGCCTTTAAAAATGGTCACAATTCTCGAAATGTGAGAATATTTAGTGGTTGTCCTTTAGTTCAAGAGACCACAAGTCCCTCGATGACCCTTTCGATGCGGCCTCGGTTAAAAAGTGATCTTAGAACTTTAGGATAATTACTAAAATTTCTTGCCTAATTTCCTTAGTGACCGTAAACGTCCCTTTGATAGTCCCTCAACATCCAACGATAGGGCTACCTACTCACTAATAGTAGGATAGCACTATCTAAAGGAAAGGAGGAAAATAACGCCTTTTTCGAGTAGGTAGATAACTGTTAGGTACTTGCTCAATAATAACCTTTTTCACACTACACTTTCAAAACATTTTTCAAAAACGCTTTATAAACACTCTTGAGGACTGATACAAGAGTTAGCATAAAGCAAACAAACTTTTCAAAACTCACAAACACGAAAGCAATTTTCAAAAAAATGAGCAAGTATCTAAGAGCCCGTGGAAAACCGCGAATGGAAAGGGTGCTAACACTTTCCCTTTCCATAATCTACCCCCCGTACTCAGAAAATCTCGAAAAAGATCTTTTTATGTTCTTTTCACCCTTTCCTTTGTTGGATAAAAGAAAAGTCGGTGGCGACTCTTGCTTACCACATATTGCGAATACAAAACGCAAACCAGTATAATTGTCGGTTCTGCCACCGTATCACAGAACTGACGACTATGTTGGGGATAATATTTAAAAGTGTGGTTTACCTTAGGGTCTAGTTCATTTTAAAATTGATTTATTTATGTGTTTTCTTGCTTTATCTTTGAGGGTTTGTTGGGGTATTCTTGTAAAGATCCTACACCCGGATCTGGAGCACCTTATTAGGTAAGTAGCAATTAATCATGGAAGTTGTGCGGCGTAGACCGATACGGACGAAGTGGTGGGTACGTTAGCGCGATACTCTGGATTGTATTAATGTTCCTTGAGTAAGTCAAGGATAACATTAGGCTTCCTCATAGTGTCACTAAGCTCTAACTGACCTTTAGAACCTTTAATCGACTCATCCTAGCCATTAGGAAGTAGTGAGATAACCGGCTTTGGTTTCGACCGAAGATTGGTTGATACTCGATGCTACACTCATTAAGACTGGACTTTCGGGATTTTTTGGCTGCAATACTTTGGTGCGTGAGCTGAAATAATTCCTGATGGGAAGGTCAATAATATTGAGACTCCTTAGAACCCGGTTACTATTAATAGGACATGTTAATCAATCTGAATCCTCAAGAGGGTACTTACCTTAATCCTCGTGCAAGCCTTTGAACTTAAGGTCTATTGTGTGATTTGCTTGTGTTTATCTGTGATTTAAGCATAATCACGACATCATAAACATCATGAAATTCATATATACTAACCATTTCAAGGGCCTATTGGATTTACCTCTTTGTTGTTTTGTAGGGTATGAATTCAGGCCGCAGAAAAACCATCTGGATTAACTTCACAGAAATCCATCCCAAGCTCAAGGAATTGGTCTTGAAAGTTTTCGAGGACTCATCATTCAACAAAATACATGGTCATTTTCTCAGCTTGGTTACCACCAGATTTAACAAAGTTTTGATGAGTGTTCTATTCCAATTCTTTGATCCCGAGCACTACTGCTTCACATTTCCCGATTATCAACTGGTACCTACACTAGAAGAATTCTCTAAGTTACTTAGTTTACCTATATTGGAGCGAGTACCTTTCATTGGGTTAGAACAAGATCCAATTGCTGAAGATGTTGCCGTAGCTTTGCACTTGAAGCCATCTGATATTGAATCCCATTGGGAAAGAAGAAGCGGAGTTAAAGGCCTTCTTACAAAATTTCTAATGGAGAAAGCTCATATTTTCCTAGATGCTATGAGTTACCAAGCCTTCGAAGATGTTTTAGCTCTCTTGATCCATGGGTTGGTCCTATTTCCTAATTTAAATCAGTTTATAGATGTGAATGCCATCAACATCTTCCTTGCTCACAATTTGGTTCCTACATTGCTCGGGGATATCCTACATTCTCTCCATACCCGTACTCTGAAGAAGCGACAAACTCTCATGTGTTGCACCCCTCTACTATATAGGTGGTTTATTTTGCAGCTTCCTCGGTCAACAATGCAGAATTATTTAGGCTTAAGATGGAGTCAAAGATTAATGTCTCTCTCTGACTCTGACATCCATTGGTGTCCCCTCTCTCAAGAAGACATCTCTTTTATTTATCGCTGCAGAGAATTTCCTAATGTGCCACTCCTGGGCATTAGGGGAGGCATCACCTATAATCCTTCTTTAGCACTACACCAGTTTGGTTACGCATAGAGAGATGGTCCACCGGATATGCTCATCTGGGGTATTGTGTTCAACTACTAAAATAATCTGAAAAATTATCATCAGAGGTTCATCCGCGCTTAGGGCATTATTAAGAGGACCGATAGTAATACTTTGGGGCGTAAGAACTCCATTCCTTTGGAACCTTACCTCAAATGGGTACGAGCTCGAGCCCAAAGTATTATGATTCCATACGATGCCATCTTACCGATGATCTTGGAACCTGTTGTCAAGGGGGCGAGTCCCCCATTATTCTCCATCCTGATATGCCAACCAACTTTGAAGAGCTGCAAAAGTCTTGGATCCAGGTCAAGGAAGAACATGATACTTTTGAGACTCAATTCTATGCAAGTGAGAAGAAAGTGCTGGAATTAACAAAGCAGCTTCACAAAGAGAGGAATCTCAATACCTACCTCAACACCAAGAGGAACCGCCCATGGGAGACTTAGGAGTTTAGGATTTCCTTTCAATGTTTATTCCTGTGTAATCTTTTATTTCCTTAAAAACTTACTAATAAAGAGTTTTGTTTCCTATTTTGTTTAAAAGATCTTAAATCCAATAAGGTCCTCGAAAGCATTGCATCAGCATATCATACATCTCATTGCATAAGTAGGTTTCAAAGCAAGTTTCTCATCCTCTTTGTTGTTTATTTCAGCAATAAAGAAATGGATCTTGAACAAACAGTGAAGGATCTCCAAACTCAAAACACCCAGTTTCAACAAATGATCATGGCTCTGGCCAACGGACAAGAAGAGATGAAAGCCCTGGTCGTCAAAGAAAATACCAAGAAGCCAAAGAAACCAGTTGGTGTAGTGAATTTGGGAAGAAGGATCAGAGGACCAGTGCAGCGAGCTTCAGAACTAGTAATTTCATCAAAAGAAGGAGACAATCAGGAAGGAGTGACAAGAGAGGAAGACCTTAGCCTAAAGGAATATGATAATGAATCTGACTATAATGAGGAGCAGTATCCTCCTGCTGACAATAAATACAAACAACTGGAGGATCATCTGAATGCAATGGAAATCTAGAGGGTACCTGGGCTGGATTTTGAAGAGCTGGGTTTGGTTTCTGGGGTTGCCATCCCGCAGAAATTTAAAGTTCCGGTGTTTGCTAAGTATGATGGGGTCTCGTGTCCTAAGATGCATCTCCGATCTTATGTGAGGAAGATTCAGCCTCGCACCACTGACAGGGATTTGTGGGTCGACTTCTTCCAAGACTGTCTATTTGGGACTCAACTAGAGTGGTTCTATCAGCTAGAGGGAACCAATATTCGTAACTGGGAAGACCTGGCTGATGCTTTCTATAAGCAGTACCAATATAATGCAGACCTTGCTCCGACCCATACACAACTCCAAAGTATGTCCATGGGTTCAAGCGAGGGATTTAAAGACTACGCCTAGAAGTGGAGAGACCTAGCAGGAAGAGTCCAAGCCCCTTTGTCTGATAGGGAGTTGGTAGACATGGTTTTGGGTACTCTATTTGGTCCATTTTTTAACCATCTGATGGGAAACTCCTTAGTTGGTTTTACTGAGCTGATCTTAACTGGAGAAAGAGTGGAATCTGGTATTAGAAGTGGCAATATTAAAAAAGATACCTCTTCAAGTGCAGGAAAGAGACCTTTCGTGGGAAAGAAAGAGGTCGGTGCTGCTTACAGTTAAAGAAATCAGAGCAGAACCGAACATTGTCCAACGGTAGGGGCTGTAATGATATCCAAGCATGCAGTTACTCAACAACGGAACAATCAGCCCAGAGCAGAAAGGCCTATGAGACAGTTTACCCAGATTAATATGACTTTGTCTCAAGTTTTGCCACACTTATTGAAGTCCAATATGGTAGCTGTGAGGGAAGCTCCGAAAAATCACAACACTGCCTCTAATCACTATAATCCAAATGTTCGGTGTGCCTACCATTCTAAAAGCCCAGGCCATGATACAAATGACTGCTAGGATTTAAAGAACAAAGTGCCGGATCTGATCGAGGCAAAGGAGATTGAATTCGATGCTCTGGAAACTCCTAATGTTATAACCGCCCCCACGCCCAAGGACAGCCATGGTGTTAATGTTGTTGATGATGATATGTTTGTTGCTTCTGTTGAGGAACTTGTTACCCCTCTCATGACTGTTAAAAGGAATATGTTGCAAGCCAGTTTATTTTCGGGTTGTGGTGAAGGTTGCCACTTATGTTTATCTCTACCAACTGGTTGCTATTTGTTGAAAGAAGGTGTTCAACGCCTGATGAATGATAAAGAGGTTCTATTTGAGAAGACTCCCGTTACAACTGTTTCATGTAAATATGTTTCTATTATAACCATTTCCTCTAATCCTCCCAGGGTCTCCACCAAAAGACCCGTCAGGATTACATCTGCTCCAAAGTTGGCTCCCCTGATCATCATTATGCTAGGGCCAATACCATATTCCTCGGACAAAGTTGTTCCCTAGAATTATGGGGCTGACGTCTATTACCATGGAATCAAGCAAGACTTGTTGGCTGCTAAAGACAAAGTTATTGGAAGTATTGATCCTGACATTGACAATATCGTTGGGATCAGTAAAATAACAAGAAGTGAAAGAGTGTTCTCTCCTGAGATCTCTCCTCCTAAAACCGTTACTACTCCTGTGATCATTCCTACTGCTTCTCCTGCTAATGCTACCACTACCATTCCTGTGATTAGCCTTGTTGCCACCCCTGTCATCGAGTCGGCTGAGACTCAAGGCAAAGAGATATTGGTTGAGCCTGTCCAGACGAAGGCGCATTCAGAATCTATTCCAGAGGTTTCTAAGAAGGAAATGGAAGAAATCCTGAAAATAATTAAAAGGAGCGACTACAATATGGTTGAACAACTGGGGAAGACTCTTTCCAATATCTCAATGTTGGCCCTACTGTTGTGCTTTGAAGCCCATGCAAAGGCTTTGGTAAAATTCCTCAAGACAGCTCATGTGCCACAAGAAACCTCCGCTGATCAATTAGAATAGTGTGTGGCTAGTTTGACCGCTGATAATTGACTGGGTTTTTCTGATGCCGTTTTGACACCCAGAGGAAGAAAACACAATGATGCGCTGCATGTCTCCATCGAATTAAGGGGCACCACTTTGGCCCATGTTTTAGTGGATACCGTTTCATCGCTGGATGTTCTACCCAAGAAGGCCCTTGACACATTAGATTGTGAAGGTTTGACTCTGAAGCCCAGCAACATTGTGGTGAGGGCTTTCAATGGTTCAAAAAGAATGGTGCACTGGGAGGTGGACATCCCTATAAAATTTGGTTCCCAAACCTTTGAATCCACCTTCTACATGATGAACATCCAACCATCTTATTCTTGTTTGTTGGGACGCCCTTGGATCCATGGGGCTGGAGCTGTTACTTCCATTTTGCATCAGATGTTGAAGTACCTAGTGAGGGGAAAGATTATCACGATACATGGTGAGGAGGAGTACATGGTAAGCCACCTGAACTCTTTCAGGTATGTCGAAATGGAAGGCGAGTTCATCGAGACCCCTTGTCAGAACTTTTAAGAGGTGCCTCAGACCATGGCTGCAACCGAGATTGTTACTAGTCTGCCAAAGATCAGCAGACCCCTATTGAAGATGGCTTCTCTCAAGGACGCCAAAGCATTAATTAAAGAAGGTGGGTGTACCATTTGGGGCCAACTCCCTGACATTCCATACAAATCTGATAAGTTTGGTTTGGGTTTCACTTCAGGGCTCAAAGGGTTGTTCGTCGTGCCCGCACCGGAGGACCTCCCTTACGCATTAGCAATCATGGGATCAACGCTTTAGAAGATAGTGATGGTGAATCAGTGGACCTAGTAACTGGACAACTAAAGAATTTGTGTTGATTACTTTTATTCAGGAGTAATTTTGTTTCTTGTTTCAGATATGTAATAAATGAACAATATAAACTATATGACCTTGTCTCTTACCCGAGGCACAATGGTTTACTTGTGAGGGTTATCATTATTTATATCTCATATGTCATTAATAAAGAATTGGGCGTTTTTGCATACAAATTTTGAACTCTCTGTCTTTCTTTTCTGCTTTTTACTTTATCAATCCTACTATGCTCTTACACACACTCATGTATTAAACTGCAAATCCATATCCACTCTGGATCCCATTGATAACGTTTCTACTATTGCCGGTTATGACTTTGAAAATCCGATCAACCAAGTCGAGAACGAAGGTGAAACAGATTGTGAGGTACCAGGAGAACTTGCTAGACTGTTACAACAGGAAGAAAGAGTTATACAGCCTCATGAAGAGCCAGTTTAGACAGTGAATATAGGTACGGAAGAGGACAGAAAAGAAGTCAAGATAGGTGCAAATTTGGAGCTTAGTGTCAAAAAGAGGTTGATACAGATGGTGCATGATTATGTTGAGATATTTTCCTGGTCATATGAAGACATTCCAGGACTTGACACTGATATTGTGGTTCATCGCCTGCCAACAAAAGAGGACTGCTCTCCAGTAAAACAGAAGGTTCATTGTATGCACCCTTAAATGTCAGAGAAGATCAAAGCCGAAATTATGAAGCAATTCAATGATGGGTTCTTAGTTGTCACCTCCTATCCACAATGGTTTGCTAACGTAGTTCCAGTGCCTAAGAAAGACGATAAAGTACGGATGTGTGTGGACTATAGAGACTTTAACAGGGCGAGCCCTAAGGATGAATTCCCGCTTCCCCATATTGACGTTCTGGTTGACAACACCGCACAACATAAGGTATTCTCCTTCATGGACGGTGTGATACGGTGGCAGAACCAGGCTGTTTTAGGAAAATGCTGGTTTGCGTTTTGCGTTTGTGTTCTCAAAATGTCGCGGTAAGCAAGAGTCACCACCGACTTTTATTTTATCCAACAAGGAAAGGAAAAAAGCGCAGAAAAATTCCTTTTTCGAGATATTTTTGAGTACGGGGGGTAGATTATAGAAAGGGAAGGTATTAGCACCCTTTCTATCCGTAGTTATCTACGGGCTCTTAGGTACTTGCTCATCATTTTCAAAATTGTTTTCTTTGTGTTTGTGGGCTTTGAAAAAAAATTTATTTTAACTTCGATTTAACTCTTGCTTCTGTCTTCAAGAGTGTAATGAAGTGTTTTTGAAAACTTTGTTTGTAAAAGAGTGTAAGTGTGAAAGATTTTGTTTGGATTGAGCAAGTACTTAAGAACTCATCTAATTACTCGAAAAAAGAATCGTTCTATGTTAGTTTCCTTTAGACAATGCTATCCCAGTATTAGTGAGTAGGTAGCACCGTCGTTGGAGTTTTGATGGTCAATTCAAAAGGGACGTACGATCACTAAAGCAATGTTAGGACGTCTTAGTAATAACCCTAATGTCTTAGATCATTTATCCGAGGCAACCTTTCCGAGGAAACTTTGATCTTTGGACAAAAGGACGACCACTAAAACATCTTATACTCAATAACCGTTTACCGAAGGCAACCAAGTAGGAGTGTACCCTAGGAGTGCGCATGTGCGAATGATTCAATTTCAGTTTATTTATCTTTGCACATTTAGGGTGATCTAACCGTTTTAAAATTAGACATACATTCTTGTCATGCATCCTATCATACATCTAACAGTTAATAATTTGCGGAATT
This sequence comes from Vicia faba, assembly GCA_948472305.1. Classification (NCBI taxonomy): domain Eukaryota; kingdom Viridiplantae; phylum Streptophyta; class Magnoliopsida; order Fabales; family Fabaceae; genus Vicia; species Vicia faba. Next base: position 1,572,123,466 of record OX451736.1, on the reverse strand, counting down.
TAAAATGCGGAAATTAAATTACGCTATTAAAAGGCTTCGGGTATTTACATAGCCAAAAACAAACCCTTTGAAAAGTAAAGCGATAAATGTAAATAAACGTCCTAATTAAACTATTACAAACTCTGAGTAGATACAATAATATGATAAAAATAAAGTGCGCGAGAAAATTAGATCGACGAGAAATTAGGGTTTTGACCCTCCTAATCTAATTAAAAGAAAAATGTTTTTTTTGGTTTTGTTTTTAATAAAAGAAATAAGTTTTCTAAATTAAGTACAAAAAATTAATTATTTAATTAACTTAATTAATAAAAAATAATGGCCTATTTTTGTTTTTTTGTTATTTTTAGGAAAAAATAAAACATAATTAAGTTAGTAATAAAACCTATTTATTCTAATTATTTTTAAGTTATGTACAAAATAAATTAAAGTTATCTAAATTAATCAAACCTAATTAAATTAATTAATTTATTGATAAAAAAAATACCTAAATCTAATTGGTGAAAAATAATATTTTTGATGATTTTTTGATAAAAAGAAAATTAATTTTTGGTTAGTAAATAAATAAATTAAATTAAATTAAATAAATAAAATATAAAAGAAAATAAGAAGAGAGAATGGGCCTGAAAAGTATTTGGAGGGGTGCAAATAGCCAGATTTCTGGGCCCAAAAGAGAAGGTCTATGTTGACTTGTGAGATCCAGTGTATTGTGTTGACTGAGGCTTCATGGTGGTCTCTCCTGGATGGCCATCAGATTTGGCCATCTGGCCACTTGATGTACCAGATCTTGAGGGAGTATGATAGGCCTTTGGCTTGTATAGGCATGAGATTACCTGAAATAAATCAAGAAAAATCACAAATGTTGGAGGCAGGGGTCGAACCCCTGACCTCAAGTACTCCCACGCCTTAAGCGCTTGCCTGGCTACCACTGGGCCAATCGCTTCTGTAGTAATAATAATGTAAAATAATAAAAAATATTAAAGATGCCATGTATGTCAAATCCACGCGCGAACATGATGGGTAAAAGTGAAACACTTTTACCTACGGACGTTCGTCCGTAGCTATAGGCAGTGCTTGTTCCAAAATCCTCCATGAGCCATATAAATGACACCTAATCCTATGGTTAGATTCGTCTCATCATTCTTAACATGATGGTACCCTTCATCAGGGCTAATTTCACCTGCAAGCAAAATCCTTAATTCGGAGCTATAAACCCTAACAATGGTGAATTACAGTATAGGCCATATAAATGCAATTAATCAATACAGGAAGCTTGCAAATGTTTCATGGATCAACAATATATGATTAATTCATCCTAACAATACCTAAATCATGCTATTCGAATTCAAGAAAAGAGCTATGTCGTGAGCGAGTTATAGTGAAATACAGGTCTCGAAAATGCTTGGGTTTGATTGCCTTGGCTTGCTGAGACTCCCAGGAATCGATTGGGATGGGCAAAGAGTCTTGTATTGGCCTCTAAATGCAAATTCGATTCACCACTTTTTCTTGATTTTTTTTCTAGAATTTGCTCTACTTACTGCACCTGTTTCTAACCTAGTTTATGGTATGCCTTTGTTCTATTTGTACCAAGGAGTGAATTAGGTTTGAAAAATGCATCCAATCTTCCTCCATCAATGAATTTGATTTTGATTTGATCCTCCTTTAAATCTTTCCAAAATTGGCCTAAAACCAATCTTTTTGTCCACCCTAATGCCTTGCACGAGTTTGATTACTTGCTAGCTATAATTGGAACCTGAAACAAGCACACAATCTCTTTCTTTCAATATTTTGGATTTTATATGATTTGTTTTGATTAAAATTGATTTAAATCAAATCAAAATCAAAATAAATAATAAAAACATGAAATGACAAGTGGAAAAGGATAGAGCTCGTGGACTATGTTGCCAATTCAAAACAAGTGAAAAATATTGGTCCCATTTGGCAAAATTTGAAGTTTTAGGGATAGTTGACTTTTGGCAATTTTGCAAAAAAGGTCAACTTCACCAATGCATAAATTCCTCAATTTTGACTCTTTGGTGGTGTTCTTGGACTTTTTAGAAAGATTGAGATGTCCTATAAGCAACCCTTTTTGTCTCATCTCAATTTGATATTCCATTCTCATGTATGAAGCTTTGACAAAAAAGGTGTTTTTGTTGACTTTTCAAAATGACTTATAATGTCCAAATTCATAACTTCTTGTGAGTGCATATTTTGAACTTGGGAGATGAAGATGGATTGTAGGGAATTGAATCCTCTTAAAAATTAGCTTTGGATGGGTCATTTCTCATAATGTATGAGAAAGTTATTCTTGGTCAAAGTTGAGTTGACTTTTCCTACAAAACCCTAATTTAGCAACTTTTGAGTCTTGATGAATTATGAGCAATCCTTGATGAATCATGATCAACCCTTGATAAAATGATGAAATATACTTCAAAATGAGGATGTTGACCAAAAATCTTGAAGTTTGACTGTATGTGGGCCACAGTTGACTTTTGCCCTATCACAATCGATTTTCAGGCCTTTGAGCAATTGACTGAGAAAATTTCCTCTGCAAAGCTTGAAATTTGACATGGATGATCTTGAGAACCTATTAGGACAATGTTGAGCATTTGGGATCCCTTGGACTCAAGTATCTTAATGCAACATGAAACCCTAATTTGGGGTAGACTGCCTTAGGAGAGAGCTTGTCTGGCCAACCCTTGGACTACCTTGAGCAACTTGAGGATCTTTCTTGAAATATTTTGAGAAATATGGGAGGGAAAATTTTGGGGTACAACAGCTTCCCCTGTTCAATCTTCTTAAACCTGAGGATGTAGATTGGCTTTTGTGCTTTTCGTGATCCGAAGGTGGAAGATGATTGAACACTAGAGTGCCCAGAAATTTGCACTCACATGAAGTGGTGTCCGTCTTGCGATATCGGGAATGGGCTTACATATGCAATTTGGGAATTGCCGACAAGGGGATGGGCTTAAAGATGCCATCTGAAGGAGTGTTTATCGCATAAGAGATTCCTTAGCGAGAGCTTGTATACCTGTCATTGAGGAAGATTCTGCTAGGGAAGGCTGATCTCTGTCTTGGGAGAAATAGAATTTTAGGAACTCCGGTCGTCCGTTATTCTACTGGGGAATCATCTCTGTTGAATTTTAGGAACTTCGGTCATCCGTTATTCTACTGAGGAACTGTCTCTTAGTCGAGGATATGAAAATGAACTATTATTTTGTCGTGGTCCAGGCTTCATAGTAATAAGACCGATTGCTATCTGGTCGCAACCCAGGCTTTACAGACTTACTGGGGAGATGAGATTAAACTTGTTATTCGGTCGTAACCCAGGTTTCACAACTTCTTAATTCTTATCTGGTCGTAATCCAGGTTTCAAAAGGAATTCAAATGTTATCCGGTCGCATCCGGGCTTTAACTTGAATTTATGGCACACTAGTATCCAGTCGACTCCGGGCTTCTTAGTAACTGTTCAGGTAAACTGCTATTCGGTCGAAATCCAAACTTCACAGGGTCTTGTACTGCTATCTGGTCGTAATCCAGGCTTCAGTATTTTTATCGTTATCCGGTCGTAATCCAGGCTTCATGGTGTTCCATAATGTTGTCTGGTCGTAATCCAGGTTTCACAATACTCTACTTCTTATCTGGTCGTAATCCAGTCTTCAGAACACTTTACTTCTTATCTGGTCGTAATCCAGTCTTCAGAAGAGATCAAATGGCTATCCGGTCATAATCCTGGATTCCCTTTGGCTTTGGGCCAACTAACATCCGGTCGTAATCCGAGCTTCATAGTATCTGGCCGGATGAATTGCTATTTGGACATAATCCAAGCTGCACAGTATCCCTTACTGTTATCTGGTTGAAATCCAGCCTTCACAGTGTCTTTAACCGTTATCTGGTCGTAATCCAGGTTTCACAGGAACTTATATTGTTGTCTGGTCGTAATCCAGGCTTCATAATAACTTGCTGAGCTATTATCCGGTCCTAATCCGGGTTTCACGACTTGCTGGGGATTTAAACTACTATCTGGTTGAATCCGGGCTTCATAGCTTGCTTTTATGAGAATTTGATTGCATCCTTCCTGAAAGGTAAAGGTTAGATGTATGTAATGCATGATATGTATCAAGTAATGTTGTTCTCAAAAAAAATGAGATTGTGTTTGTATGATGCGTATATGCATGTGTCATGATGTATGGTAACGTAATGTTTCTGTGATGCTCTCTAGCTGGGGAAAATAAATCCCGGATTGATGCTGGAGAAAAGAGTTGAATTCTTTGTTTCCGCTGGGGATAGTGAATGAAGATGATTTTGAGAATAAACCTGTAGGAGAGGATAACTCTGCTGGGGAATAAACTGATGAGTAAATGGCTCTGTGGGGAGGACATATTCTGCTAGAGAACCTGTTGATTCGGAAGAATAACCTCGGTCGGGGATGAATCACCGTTGCTGGCGATAATAAACTATGTGATTGAGTTTCTGTTTGTGAAAGGAATAAACTCCACTGGGGGATGATTTTCCAGTTGTGACTTCATTGGGAATAACCTTTTAGACTCTACTGGGGACAATCTTCCAGAGTCTACTGGGGATAATTTTTCATACTCCGCTGGGGATAAATTTTTAGTGATAGTGATAGATAAAATCTTCTTGGGGAGAATATTATCGACTCATCCGCGATTGCGAGCCTCAACTAGGGAGAATTAGCACCACTGTCTTTCTCTTACTCTGCAGGGAGTGAATATACCTTAGTCATATTCTTCAGCTAAATCTATCCATGTACCTGGTGGATAAAGAAACTGTACGGTTTAGGCATTTCTTATTTGCCCCTGTTTCTGGTATTACGAGTAATTGTCTTTTGTTTCGCATGTAAATATTTATGAGCAGCAATTATTGTCAAATGCATATATAAAAAATGAATATTGAACGTTCTTGCAAAAAAAAAACAGAAAAAGGAAACAGTTTGAAATTTCTTCGTGAAATGAATTGTATTGATTTTGAAGTCAGCCTGTAAATAGGAGTTTTTGTACAAGAGGTTGACGTCCTAGTAAGAGAACGCCGCTGAAAAAGTAGAATTTATACAATTTGTGTAAAAAATAAAGAAAAATAGCTATGTGAACAATCCCACTGGGTTCCAACTCTGCTATCGCCTTTATGTCCTAGAGCATCTCATCACTTTGCTACTTGGTTGAAGGTAGATCAGATTGATTAATGTCGTCCGAGCTTGATAGTCAATACCGAAGTCTGGTTGCAAGGTGATCCAATGAGACATAGTGTTATGCTTTAATCCTTAATTTTTTCCTGGACCTCCCTTTCGGGTTTTCAGTCCACCGTGATACCCTTTTTTCCCCAAGCCGCCTTTTCAAGTTTTCGACTTGCCGGGTGTACAGTTTATTTTCATTTTCATCCCTTATTTTTTCCCGAACCCTTTTGGTTCGCCGGGAAGCCCTTATTTTTTCCTAGGCCAATCGAGCTAGCGGGTCTTTGATTATGCGTAGTATTTTTTTCATTATGTCTGCATTGACGGGGTGAGGAAGGTCGTCACCGTCTATGGTGGTTAGAATCATAGCTCCTCCTGAGAAAATGTTCTTAACCATAAATGGCCCTTCGTAAGTAGGGGTCCATTTGCCCATGGGATCACCTTGAGGTAATATGATGCGTTTGATCACCAGATCCCCAACTTGATACTCTTGTCGTCTAACCTTCTTGTTAAATGCCTTGATCATCCTCTTTTGATACGTTTGGCCATGACAAATAGCCGTAAGTCTCTTTTCGTTGATTAAGTTCAGCTGATCAAGCCGGGTCTGGATCTAGTCATCTTCGCTCAAACCTGCATCCTTCATAATTCGAAGAGAGGGTATCTGGACTTCAATGGGCAAGACGGCCTCCATGCCATATACCAAGGAATATGGTGTTTCCCCTGTTGACGTCCGGGCTGAGGTGCGGTACCCATGAAGAGCAAATGGTAACATCTTGTGCCAGTCTTTATATGTCACCGTCATCTTCTGCACAATCTTCTTAATGTTCTTATTAGTTGCTTCAACAGCCCCATTCATCTTCGGCCGGTAAGGAGAAGAGTTATGATGTTGTATCTTGAACTGTTTGCAGAGCTCGATGATCATCTTATTATTGAGATTTGTACCATTGCCCGTAATGATCCTCTCTGGTACACCATATCGACAAATCAGATTGTGCCGAATAAACCGTGCCACGATGTTCTTGGTTACAGTAGCAAAGGAAGCTTCTTCAACCCATTTGGTAAAGTAATCAATAGCTACTAAGCTGAAACGATGCCTGTTGGACGCAGTAGGTCTGATCTCGCCGATCATGTCGATACCCCATATTGCAAAAGGCCAAGGAGCTGTCAAGACGTTTAGAGGAACTGGAGGTATGTGCACCTTATCAGCATAGATTTGGCACTTATGACAGGTCCGAGAATGCTGATAACAGTAGGCTTCCATGGTGGACCAATAATATCCTACTCGTAGGATTTTCTTTGCCATGGTGTGTCCACTGGAATGAGTCCCGAAAGTACCTTCATGTAACTCTACCATAATCCTTTCTGCCTCGTTCTTATCCACACAACGTAGCAAGGTTGAATCATGATTACCTTTGTAAAGGATACCATTACTGATGAAGAACTTCGCTGCGAACCTCCTCAGAAACTTCTTGTCATTAACAGATGCGCCCTCAGGGTATTCTTGAGCCTCAAGATACCTTTTTACCTCGTGAAACCAGGGTTTATCTGCTACCTCTTAAGTCTCAATGTCACAGCAATGCGCAGGTTCGTCCAACCTCTCAATGGTAATCTGGGGAGCTTCATTGTCCCATCTGACCTTGAACATAGAAGACATCGTAGCTAGCGCGTCCGCTAACTGATTCTCCTCTCTAGGGAAGTGTTCAAAGGTTATCTCCTCGAAGTGCGGAAGCAAAGTCAATACATACTCTTTGTAAGGAATAAGATTTGGGTGCTTCGTATCCCACTCGCCTCTGATCTGACTGATCACGAGAGCGAAATCTCTGAATACACTTAAGAACTTAATCCTTAGGTCAATAGCTGCTCGAAGACCCATAATGCACGCTTCATACTCCGCCATGTTATTGGTGCAGTTAAAACATAATCGGGCGGTGAACAGAGTATGAAGCCTTCAGGAGATATGATCACGGAGCCAATGCCATTACCCAAAGCGTTTGAAGCTCCATCGAAATACATAGACCATCGGGATCCTCAGGTCCTTCATCCGGTCCAGGTGTTTCACAGTCAGTCACCAACATGATATTCTCATCCGGGAATTCAAAGTTCATAGACTGGTAATCATCCACTGGCTGATGTGCCAAATGATCTGCCAACACACTTCCCTTGATTGCTTTTTGGGTCGTGTATTAGATGTCATACTCAGTCAAGATCATCTTCCATCTTTCTATTCTTCCGGATAAGGCATGCTTCTCGAAGATATACTTGATTGGGTCCATCTTTGATATCAATAGAGTAGTGTGGGTCAGCATATACTGTCTTAGCCGGCGAGCAGCCCATGCCAAAGCGCAACAATTTTTCTCAAGCAACGGGTATCGGGTCTCGCAGTCGGTAAAATTTTTGCTAAGGTAGTAAATAGCATGCTCTTTTCGGCCAGACTCGTCATGCTGCCCTAGCACGCACCCCATCGAATTATCGAGTATTGTCAAGTATAAGATCAAAGGTCTCCCTTCAACTAGAGGCATCATAATAGGTGGCTCTTGGAGATATTGTTTGATCCTTTTGAAAGCGGCCTGACATTCATCGTTCCATCTTACCACTTGATCTTTCTTCAATAACTTGAAGATTGGATCACAAGTAGAAGTCAGGTGTGAGATAAATCGGGCAATGTAGTTCAGACGTCCCAAAAAGCCTATGACTTCTTTTTCAATTTGGGAGCTGGAATTTCCTGTATAGCTTTCACCTTTGCAGGATCCACTTGAATACCTTTATCACTAACGACAAAGCCCAGCAGCTTACCAGACCTCACTCCGAAGGTGCACTTGTTCGGATTTAGCCTCAGTCTGTACAACTTCAACCTGTCAAATAACTTCTGGAGATGGTCAAGATGTTCCTCTTCAGTCTGGGATCTTGCAATCATTTCGTCGAAGTATACCTCAATCTCATGATGAATCATGTCGTGGAATAAAGCGACCATGGCGCGCTGATACGTTTCCCCAGCATTCTTCAATCTGAAAGGCATGACTTTGTAGCAAAAGGTACCCTATTGAGTAACAAAGGTTTTATTTTACATATCCTCGGGAGCCATCTTAATCTGGTTGTAACCAGTGAAACCATCCATAAAGGAGAAGACCTTATGTTGTGCGGTGTTGTCAACCAGAATGTCGATATGAGGCAGAGGGAAATCGTCTTTCGGGCTTGCCTTATTCAGATCCCTATAGTCAACACGCATTCGTACTTTACCATCTTTCTTCGGCACTGGGACCACGTTGGCAACCCACTGCGGGTAAGAAGTAACTTCTAAAAAACCGACATCAAACTGTTTCATAACCTTAACCTTGATTTTCTCAGACATCTCTGGGCACATTCGGCGAACTTTCTGTTTCACTGGAGGACAGTCTTCCTTAGTTGGCAAGCGGTGAACCACAATATCAGTATCCAACCCAGGAATATCTTCATAAGACCAAGCAAAGATCTCAACATAGTCACGCAGCATCTGTATCAACCATTGTTTAACACTAGACTCCAGATTTGCACCGATCTTGACCTCTTTCTTGTCTACCTTTGTACCCAGATTTATTGCTTCCACTGGCTCTTCATGCGGCTGTATGGCCCTCTCTTCCTGATGTAACATTCTAGCAAGTTCCCCAGGCACTTCACAATCATCCTCACCTTCGTCCCCGGCTTGGTTGATCGGACTTTCGAAGTCATAACTGACAGTAGTAGAGTCGTTATCAGTGGGATCCAGAGTGGATGTAGACCTGTATATGTGAGTGTGTGTAAGACAAATAGCTATTTTGCAAGATAAAAAAGAAAAACAAGGAGCACAAAATTTGTAATGCAAGAAAACGTCCAATGCTTTTATTGATGATATATGGAAATGACACATAATAAGCCCTCAAACAATGCCACGGTGTCTCGGGCAAGGCACTGGGCCGTAAAAGTTTCAAATTGTCAGTTACAAAACTCAAAACAAAAGTCTTATTACTGTGTAATAAAAGAAATGGGCACGAAGTCTTTTGCCATCCAATTGCTTAATCCACCATCGGTAGTTGGGTAAATCACGTTGTCAAACTCAGACTCTTCATCATCATCTTCAATCGCATTCACTTCCGGATTAGTGATATGCAGGGGAGGTCTTCCAATTCGCGCACGCCGAATAGCCCTTTGAGCTTCTGCAGTAAAACCCAAACCAAACTTGTTAGTCTTGTGTGCAAAGTTAGGGAGTTGGCCCCAATTTGCACACCCACCTTTTTCAATAACATCCCGAGCATCCTTGAGGGAAGCCATCTTCATTGGAGGATTTTCAGCAACAGTTTCAGTCGACGCCAGAGACTGGGGGACTTCTTCAAAGTTTTGACACGGGGTTTCAATGAACTCCCCTTCCATCTCCACATACCGAAAAGAGTTAAGGTGGCTCACCATGTACTCCTCTTCTCCTCGTACTGTAACAATTTTCCATTTCACCAGATATTTTAGCATCTGGTGGAGCGTAGAAGTTACTGCCCAAGCTTTATGGATCCACGGGCGACCAAGAAAACAAGAATAAGATGGTCGAATGTCCATCACATAGAATGTAGACGTGAAAGTCTAAGAACCAACCTTAACTGGGACATCCACCTCTCCATGTACCATTCTTTTGGACCCTTCAAAGGCCCTAACCACAATATTACTTGGCTTCAGAACCAACTCCTCACATTCCAACCGGTCTAATGCTTTCTTGGGTAAAACATTTAACGAGGACCCAGTATCCACCAGCACGTGGGCCAAAGTAGTGCCCCTGCACTCAATTGAAACATGTAGAGCGTCATTGTGATTCTTTCCTTTGGCAGTCAGATCTGCGTCGAAGAAACCCAAACCGTTGTCAGTGGTCAAGCTAGCCACACAGTCTTTGAACTGATCAGCAGATGTCTCCTACGGCACATGCGCAGTTTTCAGGAAAGCAATCAGAGCCTTAGCATGGGCTTCTGAGCATAGCAATAAAGACAACATAGAGATCTTCGACGGGGTTTGCCCCAGCTGTTCGACTACATTGTAGTCGCTTTTCTTGATAATCTTCAAAATTTCCTCTATCTCCTGTCTAAAGGCTTCAATAGTAATCTTCTTCGGTGCCTCCGTCTGGGCAGGCCCACCGGTGATCCCTTTGCCTTGAGTGTCAGATGACTCGGCGACAGGGGTAATGACTGGAATACAAACAGGGACAGTAGCAGATGTACTGGCAGGTGAAATAGCAACAGGCTTCCAAACGGTTGGTGGGGAGATCTCAGGAGAGAAGAGTCTTCTGCTTCGGGTGACTTTGCTAGACCTAACAATATTGATGACATTAGTATCAGCCTCCTCAACATTCAAGTCTTGTTTAATCCCATGATAATACACATCGGCCCCATAGTGCTACGGGACAGCCTTATCCGACGTGTAAGGGATAGGTCCAGGAATAGTAATGATCAAAGGAGCAACTCTCGGAACAAATGTAATTCTAACAGGCTTTCTCGAGGAAGCCTTGGAAGAATTGGCGGAAATGGTGATTATGGAAACATCTTCAACAGGAATCAATGGAACCGAAGTTTTCTCGAACAAGATTTCTTTGTTATCCATCAGGCGTTGGACACCTTACTTCAATAGATGGCAACCAGTAGGCAGGATGGAACACATGTGGAAACCTTCGCCACAACCCGGAAATAAATCGGCCAATAATAAGTTCTTCTTCACTGTCGTCAACGGAGTAGAAATGTCTTCCACAGAGGTTACAAATGAATCATCGTCCACAGCATTTACTCCATGCTTGGGCATAGGAGCAGTCATGACATTAGGCTTTTTCGGTGCTTCAAACTCGATCTCCTTAGCATCAATCAGATCTTGTACTTTATTCTTCAAAGCCCAGATGTTGTTTGTATCATGACCCGGGCTATCGGAGTGATAAGCACAATGGGCGTTCGGATTATACAGCGGTGATGTAGTACTGGGATTCTTTGGAGCCTCCCTCAGAGTGACCAAATTCGTCTTCAACAATTGCGGAAAAATTTGAGATAGAGTCATGCTGAGCCGAGTATACTGTCTTTGCGGTCTCTCTACTCTTTGTTGAGTGTTGCATTATGGGGCAACAGTTGGCCTTGATATAACTACCTCATTAACTGCTTAGCAGCGTTCGGGTCAATTATGGTTCCTCGAGCTGTAAACTGCACTCGATTCCTTCTTGAAAGGCTTCTTCTCTGTACTTGACGAAGCACCCTTCTGTATCTTGCCACTCTTGATACCGGCCTCAACTCTCTCCCCAGTCATAATCAATTCAGTAAACCCGGACGATGAAATATCGATCAAATGGTTGAAGTACGGACCAGACAAAGTCCCAAGAAACATATCCACCAACTCCCTATCAGCCAGAGGGGGTTGTACTCTTCCAGCAAGATCTCTCCATTTCTGAGCGTAGTCCTTAAAACCTTCGCTCACACCCATAGACATACCCTGAAGTTGGGTACGTGTGGGAGCAAGGTCGGCGTTATACTGGTATTGCTTGAAAAAAGCAGCAGCATGGTCCTCCCAGTTACGGACATTAGCTCCTTCTAATTGATAGAACCATTCAAGCTGAGTCCCTGACAGACTATCTTGAAAGAAATGAACCCAGAGGTTCCTATCAGCGGTATATGGTTGAATCTTTCTGACATACGAGCGGAGGTGTAACTTCGGGCAGGAGAACCCGTCGTACTTAGCAAAGATGGGAGCTTTAAACTTGTGTGGGATCACCCCCCCAGATTCCAAACCCAAATCTTCGAAGTCCAACCCAGGTATTTTCTGGATCTCCATTGCACTTAGCCGGTCTTCAAGTTTCTTATACCTATCCTCGGCAGGAGGATACTGGTCTTCGTCAAAGTCAGTGTTATTGTCAGAAACCACAGGGCTAGGACCCTTCCTTTCTTCTTAATTCTCTCCCCCTCTAGATGAGTGAAATAAATCAATTTCCTCTCGCAACCTGTTCCCAAATCTGTGACCCATATTCAGGAGGACCGTCTTCTTCTTTTTCTTCTTCTTGTCCTTCAAGATAAGAGTCTTCAAATCTTTCTGCCCCTTGGCCAGGTTCAAGAACATTTCCTGGAACTGAGCATTCTGAGCTTGAAGTGCCTTAATAGCTTGATCAGTAGGTGTTTCAGAAGACATGATTGCTGAAATAAACAGCGCAAAAGATGAGAAACTTGTAAGGGTACCTGTGATGAGGTGCATGGGAATGGAATGCGTATGAAATGATTTCAAAGACTTAGGGAGATTCAAATTTGTAAACCAAAATAAAACACACTTTTATTAGATTAAAACTTGAAACAATGTTTAACAAATGCCTTTAAGGCGTTACAAAAGAAATACTGAAAAGCAAATCTAAACTAGAAATAGCAAAAGACATCAGCGCTCCCATGGTCGTTTTCCTTTCGTGCTGACTTAATCGTTGATTGTCCTCTCAGTCTCCAGCTGCCTTGTAAGCTTCAGGATCTTCCGTTCCTGCTCATGATACTTCTCTCTGTAAGTATCCCTTTCTTCCCTTAGTTGGATCCAAGACCTCTTCAATGCCCCAATATCAGTAGGCATGTATGGATGGAGGACCATATAAGGAACCCCTTCTTCATCAGTATGCTCTACGATCACCGGAAAAATAGCTTCATATGGCATCCCCAGCTTTTGAGCACGGGCTCGAACCCACTAGAGATGCGGTTGCATCGGGAGAGAAGTCTTCATTCCTAGCTCATGTAGATCAGACTTGTTGACCCTGTCCCAGGCTCGTATAAATTTGTGGCGATGTCCCTCAACATCCCCCTGGAAGTCAAAGACAATGGCTGGAAGCAGCAGCTCATGAGGATCGTCCCTTCGAGCTTGTCCAAACTGTCATAAGGCCAAACAAGGATTATAGGTTATTCCTCCTCTAATTCCCAACAATGGAACATTGGGGTATTCCCCACACCGATCAATGACAGCTACTTCTTCCATATCTTTAGTGCTCCAAAGGATGTCCGTATGAGCAAGGGACATGATTCTGTAAGCCCAACCCATACCTTCCTCATTTTTCAATACAGATTTGGGAAGGTGAGAAATAAACCACGTCGCCAGTAGCAGTGCACAACACATGAGAGTTCCCCTTTTCCGAGCAGTACGGGCATAAAGAACATGTAGAATATCACCTAAGAGAGTGGGCACTGGATTACGGGACATGAAGATCTTGACCGCGTTCACGTTGATAAAAGAATCTGAATTTGGGAACAGAACCAAGCCATAGATGAGGAGTTCCAGGATGTCTTCAAATTCTTGAAAGTCCAAACTATCCCAGAACTGTTGAGCTTGATCAATCAAGAACTTAGCCAGGAAGCCTTTAACCCCACTCCGAATGTCCCAGTTAGATACTACATCAACCTTTGTTAGATGGAGGGCTGAAGCAATATCCTCTGGCCTAGGAGCTATCTCCAAACCTGTAAAGGGTGTCTGCCCTAGAATAGATATGCCAAGTAAATCAGAGAACTCCTCCAAAGTAGGGACCAACTGATAGTCCGGGAAAGTGAAATAGTGATGCAATGGGTCAAAGAACTGGAACAAGATGCTCATCATTTTCTCATCCAACTTGGAAGTTACCAGGCTGAGGAGATGACCATGTCTTCTGAAAAAGGAAGAAGTATCAGGAACTTTTGAAACCAACTCTCTAAGTTGAGCAGGTATCTGCACGAAGCTGATCCGAATAGTATTTCTGCGCATAGATGCCATGATCTGCAAAACAGAGCAAAGATGAATTCCCTCGGTCTTTGAAATGGTTAGTCTAATGAAATATGCATGCAATGTCATGATGCATGATGTCATGATAGAAACACACCACAAGTATCACAGATAGCAAACATGGTAAGGGCAAACATGTCACACAATAGCCCTTAAATTTCAGGTTGGCATGGAGTTTAGGTATTACCCTCTTTCAGTTTAGTTGGTTCAACCTGTCCTAGTAATAGTAACTGGGTTCTAGAGGATCTCAATATCACTGACCATCCTCGATCGGTCATAATTCCAGTTTAGCAACCTTTTTTGCAGCCGGAATCATCGCGAGAGTATGGTCTCAATGAGTGTAGCATACTGCTACTTTTCTATGGCCAATTTGGTCAATTATAGGTTCTAAGGTCAGTTGATGCTTAATGACCCATTAGCAGCCCCATACTCTCCTTGTTCCTCCATAAGGGATATCGGTACCAACTAATGTGCCACATCAATGTAGCTACTGCTTCAACCGTATCGGTCTACGCCATACAGTTCCCTCACAGTCTATTGCTACTTACCTAAAAGGTGTCCCCAGATACGGGTTAGGATCTATAGTAACTCCGATACAAAGGCCACAAAAATAAAGCAATCAAACCAAACAATAGAAAACAATATGATGAACTAATCCTAAGGTATACCCCACTTATAAATTCCCCAGCAGAGTCGCCAGTTCTATGATACGGTGGCAGAACCGGACTGTTTTAGGAAAATGCTGGTTTGCATTTTGCGTTTGTGTTCACAAAATGTCGCAGTAAGCAAGAGTCGCCACTGACTTTTATTTTATTCAACAAGGAAAGGAAAAAAGCACAGAAAAATTCCTTTTTCGAGATATTTCTGAGTACGGGGGGTAGATTATAGAAAGGGAAGGTATTAGCACCCTTTCTATCCGTAGTTATCTACAGGCTCTTAGGTACTTGATCATCATTTTCAAAATTGTTTTCTTTGTGTTTGTGGGATTTGAAAAGTTTTTATTTTAACTTTGATTTAACTCTTGCTTCTGTCTTCAAGAGTGTAATGAAGTGTTTTTGAAAACTTTGTTTGTAAAAGAGTGTAAGCGTGAAAGATTTGGTTTGGATTGAGCAAGTACTTAAGAACTAATCTACTTACTCGAAAAAAGAATCGTTTTATGTTCGTTTCCTTTAGACAACGCTATCCCACTATTAGTGAGTAGGTAGCACCGTCGTTGGAGTTTTGAGGGCCAATTCGAAAGGGACGTACGATCACTAAAGCAATGTTAGGACGTCTTAGTAATAACCCTAATGTCTTAGATCATTTATCCGAGGCAACCTTTCCGAGGCAACTTTGATCTTTGGACAAAAGGACGACCACTAAAACATCCTATACTCAATGACCATTTACCGAAGGCAACCAAGTGGGAGTGTACCCTAGGAGTGCGCATGTGCGAATGATTCAATTTCAGTTTATTTATCTTTGCATATTTAGGGTGATCTAACCATTTTAAAATTAGACATACATTCTTGTCATGCATCCTATCATACATCTAACAGTTAATAATTTGCGGAATTTAAAATGCAGAAATTAAACTACGCTATTACAAGGCTTCGGCTATTTACATAGCCAAAAACAAACCCTTTGAAAAGTAAAGCGATAAATGTAAATAAACGTCCTAATTAAACTATTACAAACTGTGAGCAGATACAATAATATGATAAAAATAAAGCGCGCGAGAAAATTAAATCGACGAGAAATTAGGGTTTTGACCCTCCTAATCTAATTAAAAGAAAAATGTTTTTTTTGGTTTTGTTTTTAATAAAAGAAATAAGTTTTCTAAATTAAGTACAAAAAATTAATTATTTAATTAACTTAATTAATAAAAAATAATGGCCTATTTTTGTTTTTTTTGTTATTTTTAGGAAAAAATAAAACATAATTAAGTTAGTAATAAAACCTATTTATTCTAATTATTTTTAAGTTATGTACAAAATAAATTAAAGTTATCTAAATTAATCAAACCTAATTAAATTAATTAATTTATTGATAAAAAATACCTAAATCTAATTGGTGAAAAATAATATTTTTGATGATTTTTTGATAAAAAGAAAATTAATTTTTGGTTAGTAAATAAATAAATAAAATTAAATGAAATAAATAAAATATAAAAGAAAATAAGAAGAGAGAATGGGCCTGAAAAGTATTTGGAGGGGTGCAAATAGTCATATTTCTGGGCCCAAAAGAGAAGGTCCACGTTGACTTGTGAGATCCAGTGTATTGTGTTGACTAAGGCTTCATGGTGGTCTCTCCTAGATGGCCATCAGATTTGGCCATCTGCCCACTTGGCGTACCAGATCTTGAGGGAGTATGATAGACCTTTGGCTTGTATAGGCATGAGATTACCTGAAATAAATCAAGAAAAATCACAAATGTTGGAGGCAGGGGTCGAACCCCTGACCTCAAGCACTCCCACACCTTAAGCGCTTGCCTGGCTACCACTGGGCCAATCGCTTATGTTGTAATAATAATGTAAAATAATAAACAAATATTAAAGATGCCCTGTATGTCAAATCCACGCGCAAAAATTCAAACAAGCCAATGGAGGGGTGCCACATAGGTCATCTTCTTCCTGGCACCATGGGTAAAAGTGAAACACTTTTACCTACAGACGTTCGTCCGTAGCTATAGGCAGTGCTCGTTCCAAAATCCTCCATGAGCCATATAAATGACACCTAATGCTATGGTTAGATTCGTCTCATCATTCTGAACATGATGGTACCCTTCATCAGGGTTAATTTCACATGCAAGCAAAATCCCTAATTCGGAGCTATAAACCCTAACAATGGTGAATTACAGTATAGGCCATATAAATGCAATTAATCAATACAGGAAGCTTGCAAATGTTTCATGGATCAGCAATATATGATTAATTCATCCTAACAATGCCTAAATCATGCTATTCGAATTCAATAAAAGAGCTATGTCGTGAGCGAGTTACAGTGAAATACAGGTCTCGAAAATGCTTGGTTTTGATTTCCTTGGCTTGCTGAGACTCCCAGGAATCGATTGGGATGGGCAAAGAGTCTTGTATTGGCCTCTAAATGCAAATTCGATTCACCACTTTTTCTTGATTTTTTTCTAGAATTTTCTCTCCTTACTGCACCTGTTTCTAACCTAGTTTATGGTCTGCCTTTGTTCTATTTGTACCAAGGAGTGAATTAGGTTTGAAAGAATGCATCCAATCTTCCTCCATCAATGAATTTGATTGTGATTTGATCCTCCTTTAAATCTTTCCAAAATTGGCCTAAAACCAATCTTTTTGTCCACCCTAATGCCTTGCACGAGTTTGATTACTTGCTAGCTGTAATTGGAACCTGAAACAAGCACACAATCTCTTTCTTTCAATATTTTGGATTTTATATGATTTGTTTTGATTAAAATTGATTTAAATCAAATCAAAATCAAAATAAACAATAAAAACATGAAAATGACAAGTGGAAAAGGCTAGAGCTCGTGGACTATGTTGCCAATTCAAAACAAGTGAAAAAGATTGGTCCCATTTGGCAAAATTTGAAGTTTTAGGGATAGTTGACTTTTGGCAATTTTGCAAAAAAGGTCAACTTCACCAATGCATAAATTCCTCAATTTTGACTCTTTGGAGGTGTTCTTGGACTTTTTAGAAATCTTGAGATGTCCTCTAATCAACCCTTTTGGTATCATCTCAATTTGATATGCCATGCTCATGTATGAAGCTTTGACAAAAAAGGTGTTTTTGTTGACTTTTCAAAATGACTTATAATGTCCAAATTCATAACTTCTTGTGAGTGCATATTTTGAAATTGGGAGATGAAGATGGATTGTAGGGAATTGCATCCTCTTCAAAATTAGCTTTGTATGGGTCATTTCTCATAATGTATGAGAAGGTTATTCTTGGTCAAAGTTGAGTTGACTTTTCCTACAAAACCCTAATTTAGCAACTTTTGAGTCTTGATGAATTATGAGCAATCCTTGATGAATCATGATCAACCCTTGATCAAATGATGAAATATACTTCAAAATGAGGATGTTGACCAAAAATCTTGAAGTTTGACTGTATGTGGGCCACAGTTGACTTTTGCCCTAACACAATCGATTTTCAGGCCTTTGAGCAATTGACTGAGAAAATTTCCTCTACAAAGCTTGAAATTTGACATGGATGATCTTGAGAACCTATTAGGACAATGTTGAGCATTTGGGATCCCTTGGACTCAAGTATCTTAATGCAACATGAAACCCTAATTTGGGGTAGACTGCCTTATGAGAGAGCTTGTCTGGCCAACCCTTGGACTACCTTGAGCAACTTGAGGATCTTTCTTGAAATATTTTGAGAAATATGGGAGGGCAAATTTTGGGGTACAACAGACGGATTCTCTAGTTACAATCAGATCAATATGGCACTCGAAGACATGGAGAAGACAACTTTCGTCACACAATGGGGCACTTCCTGTTACAAAGTGATGCCATTTGGGTTGAAGAACGTTGGGGCAACCTATCAGCGAGCTATGGTAGCTTTGTTCCACGATATGATTCACCATGAGATAGAGGTATATGTTGACGACATGATAGCTAGATCTCAAACGGAAGAAGAGCACCTTGATCACTTACAAAAGTTGTTTGATAAGTTGAAGACGTACAAGTTGAGATTAAATCCGAACAATTGCACCTTTGGGGTAAGGTGTGGTAAACTCCTAGGTTTCATTGTCAGTAACAAGGGTATTCAAGTAGACCCTACAAAGGTAAAATCTATACAAGAGATTCCAGCTCCTCCCAATGAGAAGGAAGTTAGAGGTTTCTTGGGACACCTAAACTATATTGCTAGGTTCATTTCCCATCTAACTTCTACTTGTGAGCCAATCTTCAAACTTCTGAAAAAGATCAAGTGGTAAAGTGGAATGACGAATTCCACACTTCCTTTGACAGAATCAAGGAATACCTTCAAGAGTCTCCAATTCTGATGCCTCCGACTGAAGGAAGACCTTTGATAATGTACTTAATAGTATTAGATAATTTAATAGGGTGTATGTTAGGGCAGCATGATGAGTCTGGTAGAAAAGAGCATGTAATATACTACCTTAGCAAAAAGTTTACCGACTATGAAACAAGATACTCACTGCTCGAGAAAGATTATTACGCTTTGGCATGGGCTGCTCGCCGACTAAGACAGTATATGTTGACTCACACTACCTTATTGATATCTAAGATGGATCCTATCAAGTACATCTTTGAGAAGCCCGCCCTCTCTAGAAGAATAGCAAGATGGAAAATGGTCCTGACCGAATATGATATTCAATAACAACCTAGAAAGCAATTAAGGGAAGCGTACTAGCTGATCATTTGCCTCATCAGGCTGTGGACGATTACCAATCCATGAATTTTGAGTTCCCAGATGAAAACATCATGTTAGTGATGATTGTGAAGAACCTGGACCGAATGAAGGGCCTGAAAAAGGATCCCAACGGACCATGGTTTTCGATGGAGCTTCCAATGCAATTGGAAATGGTATCGGTGCTCTAATCATATCTCCCGAAGGCTGTCATACCCCTTTCACTGCTAGGCTATGCTTCAATCATACCAATAATATGGCTAAGTATGAAGCATGTATCATGGGTCTCAGAGCTTCTATTGACCTAAGAATCAAGTTCTTGAGTGTTTTCGGAGATTCGGCCTTGGTAATAAGTCAAATCAAAGGAGAGTGGGATACGAAGCACCTTAATCTCATCTCGTACAAAGAGCATGTGTTGACAGTAATCCCATACTTTGAAGAAATTACTTTTGAGCATTTTCAACGAGAGAAAAATCAATTAGCCAATACGTTAGCCATTATGCCATCCATGTTCAAGGTCGGGTGGGACAACGAAGCTCCTCAGATCACTATTGAGAGATTGGATGAACCGATTATTTCCATGAGATCGATATTGAAGGGGTAACGGATAAACCTTGGTTCCTTTAACTAAAAAGGCATATCAAAGCTCAAGAATACCCGAGGGGGCATCTATTAATGATAAGAAGTTTCTGAGAAGGTTCTCTGCAAAGTTCTTCTTCAATAATGGAACCCTCTAGAAGTGTAACCAAGACTCTACTTTACTTTGGTATGTAGACAAGAGCGAAGCAGAGAGGATTATGGCGGATTTACATGAAGGTACCTTTGGCACCCACTCTAGTAGACACACCATGGCTAAAAAGATCCTACGGGCAGAATACTATTGGTCCACTATGGAAGCAGACTGTTACCAACATTCACGGACTTGTCACAAATGCCAGATTATGCTGATAAGGTGCACGTACGGCCGGTTCCTCTAAACGTCTTTACTTCTCCTTAGCCATTTGCAATGTGGGTCATTGACATGATCGGAGAAATCAGACCTAGCGCTTCAAACGAACATCGCTTTATCCTAGTTGCCATTGATTACTTCACGAAGTGGGTTGAGGCTGCCTCATTTGCTTCTGTTACCAAGAATGTTGTGGCGCGGTTCATCAAGCACAACCTTATCTGTTGGTATGGTATCCCCGAAAGAATCATTACCAATAATGGTACAAATCTCAACAACACTATGATCACCGAACTCTGTAAGCAATTCAAGATCCAGCATCATAACTCTTACCCTTACCGGCCGAAGATGAATGGCATTGTAGAGGCTGCTAATAAGAAAATTAAAAAGATCATACAGAAGATGACGGTGACATATAAAGACTGGTATGAGATGTTACCATTTGCTCTTCATGGTTACCGCACCTCAGCACGTACGTCAACAGGAGTAACACCTTTCTCTCTTGTGTATGGTATGTAGGTTGTCCTACCTATTGAGGTCCATATCCCTTCTTTGAGAATCATGAAGGATGTAGGTTTGAACAAAGATGACTGGATCCATACCCAACTTGACCAACTGAAACTGAACGACGAGAAAAGGTTAGTGGCTGTTTTCCATGGTCAATTTTTGGATCAGGAAAGCTCTGAGTAATTCAAATTGGAGCTTAGAGCCTTCGAAGAAAACAATTACGAAAGGAAATGGATTTGTAGGGGAATTTCAGCTTTCGATTTCCATCATATTGGAGGCCCAAACAACTCAAAACTGGCTGGCAGTAATGCATGAAAATAGATTGGCACCTGATTGAACCAAATATAGCAAGTTTTTATGAAGAAATCAAATCAAATATCCTCATCATAATGGACCAAGATTTGATACACAAATGTTAACCTAAAATCCCTTGCCTATATAAACCTCATAATCTCAAGAAAAAGGACACACACATACTGCCTCACAACACACGCGCAACTACCTCAAACAAACCCTAGCAAATGCTCCAATTTTCTTCAAAGTAGTGCAATTTGAAACCTCTCTCTCCATCCAGTTCCAGGCCAAACCGAGTCCACCATTCATCCCTCGAGACTCCCAAAAGTTGAACCAGGACCATAGTCAAGCGCCTCCATGTCCAAAAGATCCATAACCAGTCATCACTGTTTGGTATATTATTTTCAATTACAATCTTGCTAAATATGTGTTATTAACATATCTAATGTTCATATATGTGTTCATGATATTACATAAGGCAGGTTTAACGTATTGCATACAAGTTTAAACACTTGAATCTCAGACTGCCATTTATAGGGCATAACCTGAAAATGAAGTCGGAACCCTTGATACAGCAACTATCCATTAAATCTAAACCCAGATTCGAATCTCTGGATTCTTGGTATTGTAGGACGAAATAACTTCATATTCGAATTAGAGAGGGAATCGAAGGACCTGAGTTCGACACCCAGATCATACATTTTGTGATTTTTCTAACAAACTTGCTTGCAGATCCAATGTCCCATATCAAAGGAGTATATCATGTACCATCACTTGGCACCTTCGATCAACCTTTTCACTTGGATTGAAAGGTAGCCTTAGGCCTTTCGATCCAGGCCTGCATCCTGTATATTACTCTTTTTCTTTTTGCTGCTTGGCCCATTTAGTTCATCTTTTTCATTACTTTGTTTCTTCTAGTTTTTAATCAACATTAAAAGTCAAAAATCACAAAAAAGATTAGGTTTTAGTTTTACTATTAATATTAATTTTGTCAATTAATTAATTAATTATTTTAATATTATCTTAAAAAACTAAAATTGAATAGACTTAGGATTTTTAATTCAATTTCTTTTCTTAACAAAAACAAACAATTTTTTTTCTTTCACTTAGGATTTTAGACGTATTTTCAATTCATGCGCGTTTATTTACTTTCTCATTTTTTGATTATTGTAACTGCCTACTAGTTTGTAATAATAATTAGTGTGATCGGTGGATCTGGAACTGACTGTTTAACGCTGGTTTGCGAAATGTCGCGGAAGCAAGAGTCGCCACCGTCTTTTATTTTCTCCAAATGGAAAGGACAAAAGCACAGAAAAATTCCTTAAAGAGATTGCTCTCGGTTCGGGAGGTAGGTTATAGAAAGGGAAGGTGTTAGCACCCTTTCTATCCATGGTTATCCATGGGCTCTTAGATACTTGCTCACTCGTGTTTTCAAAAATGGTTTGTTTGCTTTTCAACTGTGGGTTTTAAAAAGTTTCTTTGAAAATTCCAGTTCGACTCTTGTATCGGTCCTCAAGAGTGTTTGAAAAATTGCTTTCGAAAGCTTTTTGAAAAGGTGTCGGTGTGAAAAGTATTTTTGATTTGTTTTTGAAATTAGAGCAAGTATCTAGAGTCGGCTACCTACCCTAAGGAATTCGTCTGTGTAAATGTCCTTTAAAGTAGTGCCATCCCACCATTGAGAGGTAGGTAGCACCACCGTTGGAGGTGTTCGGGTCAATTCGAGGTTCGGGACATGGTGATCACCAGAGCAATGGGAAGACACCTTAGAAGCTACCCTCATGCCAGGTTCCCAGATCATGAGGACTTACTAAGACATCCTCTACTCGACGATCACCATTCGAGGCAAGGCAACAGTGAGGCGTACCCTAGGGGTGGTGTGTGACTTGTGTGTCGTTTTCAGATATTTTTGTCTTTTGTCATGTTATTGGTGATCTAGCGTTTGTTTTTATTTTTGTCCATACATTCTTTGATGCCTTGATTAACAGTTTAAAAATGCGAGAAAAGTAAAGATTCTAAGTTATTACAAAAGGCGCGGGTCCACATCGCCAAAATTTCTTGAACCCGATTTGACAGAAAAATAAAGAATTAAAGGAAAATAAAGAATTAAAAGTGCGACAGATTAATTTGCAAGGCCTTGGGAGAGATACATAAATATTAAACGAAAAAGAAATAAAACACGCGAATTAAATAAGAATTAAACAAGGGCGTTGGACCCTTTTTGCAAAATTAAATTAATGATGGAATTAATTAATTAAAAAAGAAAGAGAAATTGTTTTTGGTATTTTTTTGGTATTTTATGATTTTCATGAAAAAAAGAATTAATTAAAATAAATGCTAACCCTAATTCTAGTGGTTTTTAATTTATTAAAAAGAAGATTAAATTTTAACCTAAAATTAACCCTAATTAATTTACATGCAATTTAATTACAAAAATAAATATTTAATATTTTAATTATTATGAAAGAAAAATAAAAAGGAATAAAAATTATCATGAACCCTAATTCTATATTTTTTAGATTTTTATTAAAAAAGTTAAGATTAAAACCTAATTTAAAACTAGTTAATTAATGAATTTATTTACAAAATATTAATTAGATAAATATATTTAATTTTTTTGTCTTTTCTGATTTTTTTATTGTTTTGTGTTTTTATGAAAATAATTGAATTAATTAAGAAAAACAATAACAAAAAAAAATAGAAATAATGAAAAGAAAGAATGAAAAAAAATGGCAAACCTAGGGGGTCTGCCCCAAATTGTGAGGGTGAAGCCTTGGTAATTCAGGCCCAATAAATCTTGGCCTGGTTGAATTCTCATGCCAGCATGTGAGTGCATTGACTCTCGTCCATGATGCTCCTCAAACTGGGACCCTTGGATTGATCTAGGCACACGCGTGGCAAACTGGATGGTGGGTAACATGATGGACTTCCTGTATTGAATCTGCATGGGATTAAGCTGAAAGAAAAAATATTGAAACAAGAAGGGGGACCTGGGGATCGAACCCAGGTCCCAGGGGCTATCCATTCACTTCCTTGCCAGCTGCGCTACTGAACCACTTTGTTAATATAATGGGTGACAATTAATATATAGAAAGCAAACACGCTAATGCTGAAATTCAAAAAAACGCGCTAAACCTGGAATTGTCCTCTCACATCAAGACACATAAGCATCTTCTTCCTCTCCTTGCTTCTTCGCCTGAAACATAAAATAAGATTGCGGGGGTTTTAAACCCCCGCTATATGCACAGTGTAAAAATAGCGATTAGAGCTCTGTCGCTCATAAATTGAGCGCGAGGTATGGAAACAACTGGCCATGAGCTGCTGATTCTGATGATATGGGTCTTATAGGCCAATTTTTCCAGAACAAGGAAACCCTCTTTTTGAACCTCTGAAAACCTAGAATATGTCAATGGCATATTCTTGTATGATGCACGAAAATTAAATCAAACTACATGGTTAGCTTCAGCAAGGTCTCATTAGTATAAATCACTCAAAAAAATGCAAGCATGATGCGTATAAATTGATGCACGAATACAAGAAATATGATGAACAGGGTTGCCTCGTATTACCAATTCTTGAGGTTAGAAGATATGATTTTGATCCAGAAACCTTTCTTGATGTCTCAGGGAGGTAATAGAATAGTTATTTTGGCCTGAATCCACCTAAAACCTGGTTTTCAGTTTTGAGTTTTTGGCAAAAATTTTCAAGTTTGTGTAAGGATTTCTGGCGCAACTTTGTGGTTTTTGGCATTAGGGTTGTGTTCTATACTTATGTATGAGTGAATTAGGTCAAAGAAAACAATCCAAATCCTTGGCATTCATGGTTTGGAAGATTTGATTTTTCAAGATCTTTTTTCAATATTTTCCATGCTATTTGGTATCAAATCATGACAAAACTTTCCACAAATTATTATGCACGAATCTTGAGTGTCCAATGAGAGTATTTTCTGCACAAAAAGATTTTATTTCATTAGTTTTGTATTTTTCATGTATTTTATTTAATTAAATGAATTATTAATAATAAAAAATCCAAATAAATAAATAAAAATGGAGAAAAACTTCCCTTTGGGCCTAATGGTCGTGCACATGCCTTGGATAATGAATTGTGGAAGAAAAAGAGGCCCATTAGCAATTTTAGGTCATTTGAATCAATGTTGACTTTTCAAAATATCCAAATATTTCCCAACTTCCACAAGGCATAACTTGCTCAATTTTTACGCTTTGCTCATGTTCTTGGACATTTTGGAAAGGTCTTTGAGTCCTCTAACCAATGTCTTTGGTCCCATGCCATTTTGATTTACCAATCTCAAGTTATGGCCTTTGACTTAAAGTCCCTTTTTGTTGACTTTTGAAAATGACCTATAATGTTGAAATTGATAACTTTTTGTGAGAGCATTTCTTGGGCTTGGAGTATGAAGATGAGTTGTAGGAAATGTCTTTCTCTTCAAAATGAGCTTTGGATGGAATTTTTCTGATAATCCATGTGAAAGTTATGCCCTGGTCAATTTACAGTTGACTTTTTCAGCTCTCCAAATAAGGAAACTTTTGCATCTTGATGATTTTTGAGCCAAGCTTTGAGAATCATGATCAAGCATTGATCAAATGATGTTTGTGGCTTCAAAATGAGATGTTGACCAAAAATTTGAACTTTTGACTGTCAAATGACCATTTTGCCCCTACAGTTGACTGTAGTGCAATTAAGGTTTTTGACTGTGCAATTTTGTGCTGAAAGTCTTGAAACTTTGTATGAGGATGCCTGACCATATTTGTAAGTATGTGGGACTTGATTGGGCCCTTTGAAACTTCATTTTCTTGATCAGAACCAAAACCCTAATTTTGACTGTTTAGGAGGCCCTTGCACTGTGCAACCCTTGGGGAATTTTGAAGCTTGACTTGGCAATTTCTTGAAGAATATGGGAGGGCAAATTTTGGGGTACAACAGTTGCCCCTGTTCAATCTTCTTAGACCTGAGGATGCAGATTGGCTGACGTGCCTTTCGTAATCCGAGGGTAGAAGATGATTGAACACTAGAGTGCCCAGAAATTTGCGCTCACATGGAAGCAGTGTGATGGTGAAATGGACTTATAGATGCCATTTAGAGGTTGATGAATAGGATGATAGGCTTATAGATGCCATCGCTGAGAGGTGATGGATAGGTGGATGTGCTTATAGATGCCATCTGGATGTCGATCGCGTAAGAGATTCCTTAGCGAGAACCTGCATACCTGCAAAAGAAAAATAAGTACCTGACATGTTGCAGGAGCTGGTTTTCAGATGCTTGGCATAGATGTGTCCGGACTGGTTACAGGAGCTGAGTCTGGATCTTCAAAAGATGATGAATGAAACAGGGGTGGTTACTACCTCAGCAGGAACGGTGAGAGAACCATAGGAAAATTAATCTCAAAAGCGGACGTTTGAGAAAAACCTGAAATGGAATTATCATCTCCGCAACATTGGGGAGAGAACCATAGGAAATTATAATCTCAAAAGCGGATGTTTGAGAAAAACCTGAAATGGAATTATCATCTCCGCAACATTGGGGAGAGAACCATAGGAAATTATAATCTCAAAAGTGGACGTTTGAGTAAAACCTGAAATGGAATTATCATCTCCGCAACATCGGGGAGAGAACCATAGGAAATTATAATCTCAAAAGCGGACGTTTGAGAAAAACCTGGGATGGAATTATCATCTCCGCAACATTGGGGAGAGAACCATAGGAAATTATAATCTCAAAAGCGGACGTTTGAGAAAAACCTGGGATGGAATTATCGTCTCCGCAACATTGGGGAGAGAACCATAGGAAATTATAATCTCAAAAGCGGACGTTTGAGAAAAACTTGGGATGGAATTATCGTCTCCGCAACATTGGGGAGAGAACCATAGGAAATTATAATCTTAAAAGCGGACGTTTGAGAAAAACCTGGGATGGAATTATCATCTCCACAACATTGGGGAGAGAACCATAGGAAATTATAATCTCAAAAGCGGACGTTTGAGAAAAACCTGGGATGGAATTATCATCTCCGCAACATTGGGGAGAGAA
Source organism: Vicia faba (assembly GCA_948472305.1). NCBI lineage: Eukaryota > Viridiplantae > Streptophyta > Magnoliopsida > Fabales > Fabaceae > Vicia > Vicia faba. The sequence continues at coordinate 1,572,096,409 of OX451736.1, read as the reverse complement.
CCATAGGAAATTATAATCTCAAAAGCGGACGTTTGAGAAAAACCTGAAATGGAATTATCATCTCCGCAACATCGGGGAGAGAACCATAGGAAATTATAATCTCAAAAGCGGACGTTTGAGAAAAACCTGGGATGGAATTATCATCTCCGCAACATTGGGGAGAGAACCATAGGAAATTATAATCTCAAAAGCGGACGTTTGAGAAAAACCTGGGATGGAATTATCGTCTCCGCAACATTGGGGAGAGAACCATAGGAAATTATAATCTCAAAAGAGGACGTTTGAGAAAAACCTGGGATGGAATTATCGTCTCCGTAGCATTGGGGAGAGAACCATAGGAAATTATAATCTCAAAAGCGGGCGTTTGAGAAAAACCTGGAATGGAATTATCATCTCCCCAGTATCGGGGAGAGAACCATAGGAAATTATAATCTCAAAAGCGGACGTTTGAGAAAAACCTGGGATGGAATTATCGTCTCCGTAGCATTGGGGAGAGAACCATAGGAAATTATAATCTCAAAAGCGGGCGTTTGAGAAAAACCTGGAATGGAATTATCATCTCCGCAGTATCGGGGAGAGAACCATAGGAAATTATAATCTCAAAAGCGGACGTTTGAGAAAAACCTGGGATGGAATTATCGTCTCCGCAGCATTGGGGAGAGAACCATAGGAAATTATAATCTCAAAAGCGGACGTTTGAGAAAAACCTGGGATGGAATTATCGTCTCCGTAGCATTGGGGAGAGAACCATAGGAAATTATAATCTCAAAAGCGGACGTTTGAGAAAAACCTGGAATGGAATTATCATCTCCGCAGTATTGGGGAGAGAACCATAGGAAATTATAATCTCAATAACATTCATTGAGAAAAACCTTTGATAACTTCTACTGAGTCTTCATCAGAAAAATCTGTTTGGGGTCGATTTAGCTGGACTAGAGAAGGCCTTGGACTGGACAAGAAATCTTTGGAGTCGATTAACTGAACCGGTCTAGGTCTTGGAATCTTGAAATATGATTGAGAATTTAGCTGAATCTTTCCTGAAAGGTAAAGGTTAGTCATATGCAATGCATGATATGGACCAAGCAATGATGTTTTCCACGTAAGTGAGATTTGTAAGATATGATGCATATATGCATGCTATAATGATGTATGTGATGTTTATGTATGTTTTCGTCTAGGAAAGTAAATCCTTGACGGGTGCCGGGAAGTCACTCCTGGGCTGATGTTGAAGAATAAGCTTTTGCTTCCGCTGGAGATGATAGTTGCAAGAATACCGGTAGGAGAAGATAACTCCGTTGGGGAATAAACTTGGCGAATAGATATTCTGCGGGGAGAAAAGTACTCTGACGATCTTGCTGGGGAGCAATACTCTGTGGGGAGAGAGGCACTTTGTCGGAATGTTGATAATAACTTGCTGGGGATATCTTTGTTGTATCGGAAGTGTGAATGGACTTCGCTGGGGGTAAGAGGACTTCGTCGAGGACGCTCTTTCCGTGGCTTTTGGCTGAGGATAACCCAGTTATATCCTAGTAAGGAAATAACTCTTTTAATAAAGCCGGGAGACGCGTTCGTGCTCAGTGAGGATAAGCTTCCAGAATCTACTGGGGATAAGCTTACTGTTTGGGGAGATGACTTCCAACTTTCCTGGGGAACTGGATTGGACTCTCTTGGGGAAGTTTTGAACTGCGGGGGAAATGATTCCTTTGAATGTTTGATATACTGCCGGGGAGCAATCTTTAGGCCAAGACTGTCGGGGATGCTTGTTAAGAATATATATGCTGCCGGGGAAGGTTGAGATCTGCTGGAGGATACCCAACTTCTTTAAGTTTGATTGTATAGCTTCGCTTGAGGAGAGTGTACTGACTTGCTGGCTCACTCTCTGGGGAATTAAGATATACTGGTTATGTTCTTCAGCTGAACCTACCTTGGTACTTTGGAGGACAGAACAATTAGATTGTTTAGACAACTCTTTATTGCCCCTGTTTCAGTGGGAGAGGAAGACCTATGAGGTGCTGATAGTTGTTGATGGACAAACCTTCTTCTGGTAGACAGGTGACAAGATGATAGGACATAGTCGTACGCTTTGATCCCTAACTTTTGCCTGGAGCGCCCTTTCGGGTTTTCGGTCCACCGGGATACCCATTTTTGCCCAAGCCGCCTTTTCCGGTTTTCGACTTGCCGGGTGTACAGATTTTTCATTTCATCCCTTCATTTTTCCCGAACCCTTTTGGTTTGCCGGGAAGCCCTTATTTTTGCCTAGGTGTGTCAACCTAGAGGGTCTTTGATTATGCGTAGTATTTTTCGACTATGTCCGTTCTCAGAAAGTAGGGAGTTGCCCCTGTTAGAAGTGTTTTGTCATGCCACCAGAAGGTATTTGATCAGGTCAGATTCGTCATTGGAATGCCCCAAGTGACTCAGGCGGAGATTTGTCCCCAGGCTATTTGGCCTTTGAGAGATTCTCCGAATCTTGATTGGACTGCCCCAGATAATGGACCATGGTCATGTCTGCCCCTTGATTGGAAGTACTTCTGTTCATTAGGCATTCGTCGTGCGAATTTCTATGCTGTTCAAACAAAAAGTCATATGCAAACAAAGTTATGTTAAAAATGCAAAGCCTATGTCTGTCTTGAAGATTTTGAAAATGCATTCTTTTTTTCATAAAACAAATGAATGTTTGTAAAACGTGATGTCAACTCCTCCTTTATAGTAAGCCTTAAGGAGTCAGGATACCTTTCGTCACAGTATGCTTTCGAACTAACCCATGCTTCAGCTAGGACTTTTAAGGGTTATAACGTGGCCTGGTTCGTGGTTTAAGAAACAAAGGATAAAGGATCAAATTATTTGTACCCACCCGCTCTTCGTGATGTTCTCCAAACCTAAACTCAGTTGATCACACGTTAGACCTTGTTTGAGTCATTGCTCTGATTTTCCGGTGATGATTCGGATGTTGATAACTTATTTTGAATAGGCAGTCATTCCTTTTTTGTTGAGGGTTTGTATGACCTCTTTCTTTTTTGATTTTTGTTATCCCTTTCCTTTTTTGCCTGAACTGTTTCCTTTTTTGGAATTACAGTCAGCGGGATGCCCCAGTTTTGTAAGTCTCCTTCATAGGTTTGGACTTATTGGGCTTTTGTTTTGAGAAATGATGACTGTCTATCTTTATGATTGTTCGGAACCATCACTGTCTTTTGTTCTGTAAGGACCTCTTTGGTGCCATTCGTTATGCACTTGGATCAACTGAGAGACTACCCTGCCCCAGGTTATGATTAAGGGTTTTAAATTTCGAAAAGAAAAACTCCTACTTCTTTGGCTCAGAGGGGTTGACGAGGGATTATCATCCTTATAACTCCAGTGTTTAGGGATTGAAACAATGCCTGTACCTCATCAGCGGGGTCTGTTCAAAAGCATACTGTAATGATCGCGGTATCGTTTTCGTCATCCTCCCTCAAGAGGCTTAGAATTATTATTTAAGAGTTGATCATCAGAAAAAAAATATGAAAATAATTTGCATTTAGTGAATACGAATATATTGTTTCAGAACAGACATATGCGATGCATTAATGAAATAACAATGTTTAACATGAGTAAATGTTTGAACAAAAGAGAATTGCAACTTGAACATTCGAATGAACAAAAATTTCCCAATCCTAGCCATGTTTTGGCAAGGGAGCAGTGATCACATGGGGAGTCTTCGGTACTTTAATCTCTCCAGCGTCGATCATGTCTTGGATCTTATTTTCAAGCTCCAACAATCATCTGTAGTATGTCCCGGGCTGTCGGAGTGATAAGCGCAGCGGGCATTGGGGTTATACTTCGGTGACGTTGTATTTTGGTTCTTCGGAGCTTCTTTTAGAGTTATCAGCTTGGTCTCCAGCAACTGTGGCAATATCTGGGATAAGGTCATGCTGAGTCGAGTGAACTGCCTTCTCTCGCTCTTTTGTTGGTTGTGATGTTGAATTTGTGATACTGGAGCCATTTGAGGAGCTCTCCCCTTACCTCCTTGTCTCAAAGGTAGTTGAACGATGACTGACTTTTTACCCTTAGACTTTCGCTCCAGTTGGTTACCCTGAAGCAGTTGGTTGACGAGAAACCAGAGCTTATCTTGTCTTTGAGCTAACCCTTGAATGGCAGTCACCTGCCCCAGCATCTGGACCCTCAATGCATCCACCTCAGCTTGTAGGTGTTTCAGCCTTTCATCCTCAGCACTGTTCCTGACAAAGGTCTCCATGAGAAGTGTCCTTAGCTCCTCCTGCCCCTTGGATAGATTCAGGAGGATTTCCCCGAACCGAGTCTCTTGAGCAAGAAAGTCCTGGTTGTCTTGTGGGCAAGCCATTGCTGAAATAAACAGCGAGAAAGGTAAGTGACCTGCAACAAGGATACCTATTATGCAATGATGAGTATGACATGCATGTAATGTTTTCAAGGACCTCGCAGGGTAAACAAGAAAATTGTTAGCATTGGAACTGGTGGTTTGATTGAAGGAACTTTATATTATGGAGAGCCCTTCTTCAAGGGTCAAAGGCTCGCCATATCCAGTGGGTCATAGCCCCTGACTCAAGTCGTCAACCTTATTTTGCTTTCCAAACAACCTTGGCTAGGGGAACCTTCTTCAGGAGTCAAAGCTCACCATATCAAATGGGTCATAGCCCCTGACAACCTTGTCTAGAGGAAAATAAATCCTCTTTGCCCCTTGCTGGGATGTTTGGTTCATCATGACCTGCATCACAAGCCCTTGAGATCCTTGAAATGGGTTAAGATGTATGCAATGGTATGATGTCATGCTATGCATGGGGTAATGTAGGTAAACCCTGTTACGAGTCCCAATTAAGGACTGCAAACCAAAACCTGCAAGAAGCTCAAGTAAAACCTGTCATGAGTCCCAGTTAAGGACTAAAAACAAAACCTGCAAGAGACTTAGTACACTCTGTTATGAGTCCTAGTTAAGGACTATGAACAAAACCTGCAAGATACTTAGTACACTCTGTTATGAGTCCTAGTTAAGGACTATGAACAAAACCTGCAAGTAGTTCATGTGTCAGATAACAAGCATGCAAGTAGTCAAGTACGAAGGCACACAAGTCACACAGAGAGCCCTTAGAGTTTAGGCCAGCATGGGGCCTGGGTATTACCCTCTTGAAGTTGGTGGGTTCAACCTGTCCTATCAAAGTAACCGGGTTCTAAGGGTCTCAATATCACGGGACTGCTTTCATTGTTCATCGTTTCGATTTAGCCACTGAACTGGCGACCGAAATATTCCAGGAAAGCAACCCTCAATTGAGTGTAGTATCGAGTATCAACCAACCTCGGACTGCACTAAGGTCAGTTATCTCACTACCCTAAAGAGGCCAAGATGGTTCAATTAAGGTTCCTAAGGTCTGTTGATGCTTCACGACACCACGCGGAGGCCCCGTACTCTCCTTGACTAAACTCAAGGGTTACCGGTACACACCAAAGTGCCACATCAATGTAGCAGACTGTTTCAACCATGTCGGTATACCCCGCACAGTTCCCTCACAGCCTTGTTGCTACTTTCTAAGAAAGGTATCCCCCAGATCCGGGTTAGGATCTATAGAACTCCCGAGACAGTCCCACAATTTAAAGCAAACAAGGAAAACAATTGAAAACACAGTTATGAACTATCCCTAAGGTACACCTCACTTTTATAAGAGTCCCCAGCAGAGTCGCCAGTTCTGTGATCGGTCGATCACAGAACTGACTGTTTAACACTGGTTCGCGAAATGTCGCGGAAGCAAGAGTCGCCACCGTCTTTTATTTTCTCCAACATGGACAGGACAAAAGCACAGAAAAATTCCTTAAAGAGATTGCTCTCGGTTCGGGAGGTAGGTTATAGAAAGGGAAGGTGTTAGCACCCTTTCTATCCATGGTTATCCATGGGCTCTTAGATACTTGCTCAATGTGTTTTCAAAAATGGTTTGTTTGCTTTTCAACTGTGGGTTTTAAAAAGTTTCTTTGAAAATTCCAGTTCGACTCTTGTATCGGTCCTCAAGAGTGTTTGAAAAATTGCTTTCGAAAGCTTTTTGAAAAGGTGTCGGTGTGAAAAGTATTTTTGATTTGTTTTTGAAATTAGAGCAAGTATCTAGAGTCGGCTACCTACCCTAAGGAATTCGTCTGTGTAAATGTCCTTTAAAGTAGTGCCATCCCACCATTGAGAGGTAGGTAGCACCACCGTTGGAGATGTTCGGGTCAATTCGAGGTTCGGGACATGGTGATCACCAGAGCAATGGGAAGACACCTTAGAAGCTACCCTCATGCCAGGTTCCCGGATCATGAGGACTTACTAAGACATCCTCTACTCGACGATCACCTTTCGAGGCAAGGCAACAGTGAGGCGTACCCTAGGGGTGGTGTGTGACTTGTGTGTCGTTTTCAGATATTTTTGTCTTTTGTCATGTTATTGGTGATCTAGCGTTTGTTTTTATTTTTGTCCATACATTCTTTCATGCCTTGATTAACAGTTTAAAAATGCGAGAAAAGTAAAGATTCTAAGTTATTACAAAAGGCGCGGGTCCACATCGCCAAAATTTCTTGAACCCGATTTGACAGAAAAATAAAGAATTAAAGGAAAATAAAGAATTAAAAGTGCGACAGATTAATTTACAAGGCTTTGGGAGAGATACAGAAATATTAAACGAAAAAGAAATAAAACACGCGAATTAAATAAGAATTCAACGAGGGCGTTGGACCCTTTTTGCAAAATTAAATTAATGATGGAATTAATTAATTAAAAAAGAAAGAGAAATTGTTTTTGGTATTTTTTTGGTATTTTATGATTTTAATGAAAAAAAGAATTAATTAAAATAAATGCTAACCCTAATTCTAGTGGTTTTTAATTTATTAAAAAGAAGATTAAATTTTAACCTAAAATTAACCCTAATTAATTTACATGCAATTTAATTACAAAAATAAATATTTAATATTTTAATTATTATGAAAGAAAAATAAAAAGGAATAAAAATTATCATGAACCCTAATTCTATATTTTTTAGATTTTTATTAAAAAAGTTAAGATTAAAACCTAATTTAAAACTAGTTAATTAATGAATTTATTTACAAAATATTAATTAGATAAATATATTTAATTTTTTTGTCTTTTCTGATTTTTTTATTATTTTGTGTTTTTATGAAAATAATTGAATTAATTAAGAAAAACAATAACTAAAAAAAATAGAAATAATGAAAAGAAAGAATGAAAAAAAATGGCAAACCTAGGGGGACTGCCCCAAATTGTGAGGGTGAAGCCTTGGTAATTCAGGCCCAATAAATCTTGGCCTGGTTGAATTCTCATGCCAGCATGTGAGTGCATTGACTCTCGTCCATGATGCTCCTCAAACTGGGACCCTTGGATTGATCTAGGCACACGCGTGGCAAACTGGATGGTGGGTAACATGATGGACTTCCTGTATTGAATCTGCATGGGATTAAGCTGAAAGAAAAAATATTGAAACAAGAAGGGGGACCTGGGGATCGAACCCAGGTCCCAGGGGCTATCCATTCGCTTCCTTGCCAGCTGCGCTACTGAACCACTTTGTTAATATAATGGGTGACAATTAATATATAGAAAGCAAACACGCTAATGCTGAAATTCAAAAAAACGCGCTAAACCTGGAATTGTCCTCTCACATCAAGACACATAAGCATCTTCTTCCTCTCCTTGCTTCTTCGCCTGAAACATAAAATAAGATTGCAGGGGTTTTAAACCCCCGCTATATGCACAGTGTAAAAATAGCGATTAGAGCTCTGTCGCTCATAAATTGAGCGCGAGGTATGGAAACAACTGGCCATGAGCTGCTGATTCTGATGATATGGGTCTTATAGGCCAATTTTTCCAGAACAAGGAAACCCTCTTTTTGAACCTCTGAAAACCTAGAATATGTCAATGGCAGATTCTTGTATGATGCACGAAAATTAAATCAAACTACATGGTTAGCTTCAGCAAGGTCTCATTAGTATAAATCACTCAAAAAAATGCAAGCATGATGCGTATAAATTGATGCACGAATACAAGAAATATGATGAACAGGGTTGCCTCGTATTACCAATTCTTGAGGTTAGAAGATATGATTTTGATCCAGAAACCTTTCTTGATGTCTCAGGGAGGTAATAGAATAGTTATTTTGGCCTGAATCCACCTAAAACTTGGTTTTCAGTTTTGAGTTTTTGGCAAAAATTTTCAAGTTTGTGTAAGGATTTCTGGCGCAGCTTTGTGGTTTTTGGCATTAGGGTTGTGTTCTATACTTATGTATGAGTGAATTAGGTCAAAGAAAACAATCCAAATCCTTGGCATTCATGGTTTGGAAGATTTGATTTTTCAAGATCTTTTTTCAATATTTTCCATGCTATTTGGTATCAAATCATGACAAAACTTTCCACAAATGATTATGCACGAATCTTGAGTGTCCAATGAGAGTATTTTCTGCACAAAAAGATTTTATTTCATTAGTTTTGTATTTTTCATGTATTTTATTTAATTAAATGAATTATTAATAATAAAAAATCCAAATAAATAAATAAAAATAGAGAAAAACTTCCCTTTGGGCCTAATGGTCGTGCACATGCCTTGGATAATGAATTGTGGAAGAAAAAGAGGCCCATTAGCAATTTTAGGTCATTTGAATCAATGTTGACTTTTCAAAATATCCAAACATTTCCCAACTTCCACAAGGCATAACTTGCTCAATTTTTAAGCTTTGCTCATGTTCTTGGACATTTTGGAAAGGTCTTTGAGTCCTCTAACCAATGTCTTTGGTCCCATGCCATTTTGATTTACCAATCTCAAGTTATGGCCTTTGACTTAAAGTCCCTTTTTGTTGACTTTTGAAAATGACCTATAATGTTGAAATTGATAACTTTTTGTGAGAGCATTTCTTGGGCTTGGAGTATGAAGATGAGTTGTAGGAAATGTATTTCTCTTCAAAATGAGCTTTGGATGGAATTTTTCTGATAATCCATGTGAAAGTTATGCCCTGGTCAATTTACAGTTGACTTTTTCAACTGTCCAAATAAGGAAACTTTTGCATCTTGATGATTTTTGAGCCAAGCTTTGAGAATCATGATCAAGCATTGATCAAATGATGTTTGTGGCTTCAAAATGAGATGTTGACCAAAAATTTGAACTTTTGACTGTCAAATGACCATTTTGCCCCTACAGTTGACTGTAGTGCAATTAGGGTTTTTGACTGTGCAATTTTGTGCTGAAAGTCTTGAAACTCTGTATGAGGATGCCTGACCATATTTGTAAGTATGTGGGACTTGATTGGGCCCTTTGAAACTTCATTTTCTTGATCAGAACCAAAACCCTAATTTTGACTGTTTAGGAGGCCCTTGCACTGTGCAACCCTTGGGGAATTTTGAAGCTTGACTTGGCAATTTCTTGAAGAATATGGGAGGGCAAATTTTGGGGTACAACAATTAGGATTTTACTTTCCGCATTTTTTATAATGTATCTCTCCCAAAATCGTGTAATAACTTAGGATTTATTTTTCTACATTTTATTTTCCGCACATTTATTGCTTTATTATTTTGCTATATTACTGTTAGTAAATAGACTTGTATAAAAAGACTAAAATCAAACGTTAGCTAACCTAACAAAATGACAAAAAATAACTGAATCTCAACACACTCGCACATGCACACCTCTAGGGTACCCCCACTCTGATTTCCTTTAAAAAGGGTCACAATTCTTGAAATGTGAGAATATTTAGTGGCTGTCCTTTAGTTCAAGAGTTCACAAGTCTCTCGATGACCCTTTCGGTGTCGCCTCGATTAAAAAGTGATCTTAGAACTTTAAGACAATTACTAAAAGTTCTTGCCCAGTTGCCTTAGTGACCGTAAACGTCCCTTAGATAGTCCCTTAACATCCAATGATAGGGCTACCTACTCACTAATAGTAGGATAGAACTATCTAAAGGAAATGAGTAAAAGAACACCTTTTTCAAGTAGGTAGATAACTATTAGGTACTTGCTCAATAATAACCTTCTTCGCACTACACTTTCAAACATTTTTCAAAACCGCTTTATTAACACTCTTGAGGATTGATACAAGAGTTAGCATAAAGCAAACAAACTTTTCAAAACTCACAAACACGAAAGCAATTTTAAAAAAAAGAGCAAGTATCTAAGAGCCCGTGGAAAGCTACAGATGGAAAGGGTGCTAACACCTTCCCTTTCCATAATCTACCCTCTGTACTCATAAAATCTCGAAAAAGGTCTTTTTATGTTCTTTTCAACCTTTCCTTTGATGGATAAAAGAAAATTCAGTGGTTACTCTTGCTTACCGCACATTTGCGAATACAAAACACAAACCAGTATAATTGTCGGTTCTGCCACCATATCACAATCAGGCTAGTGACATGGTAATCAAGCGCATCATACTGCCACAAGGTGATCCCAGAGGCAAATGGACTCCCACATACAAAGAGCCATTTGTGATCAAGAATATATTTTCTGGTGGAGCCATGATCTTAACCACTATGGACGGTGACGACCTTCCGCACCCGGTAAACGCAGACATAGTTAAAAGATACTACGCATAAACAAAGGTCCGCTAGGTCGACTGGTCTAGGAAAAAATTAGGGCATCCCGGCGAACCAAAAGGGTTCACGCAAAAATTAGGGATATAGATTAAAAAAATCTGTACACCCGGCAAGTCGAAAACCTAAAAAGGCGGCTTGGGAAAAAAACGGTATCCCGGTGAACTGAAAACCTGTAAGGGAGGTTGTGATAGGTGGAAATAGAACTGACTGTTTAAAGCTGGATCGCGTATGTCGCGGTAAGCAAGAGTCACCACCGTCTTTTATGTTCTCCAACATGGAAAGGACAAAAGCACAGCAAAATTCCTTCTTTGAGATTTCTCTCGGTTCGGGAGGTAGATTATAGAAAGGGAAGGTGTTAGCACCCTTTCCATCCATGGTTATCCATGGGCTCTTAGGTACTTGCTCTTATGTTTTCAAAAGATGTTTGCTTTTCAAATGTGAGTGGGTTTGAAAAAAGTTTCGTTCGAAAGATTTCTAAGTGACTCTTGTATCTGTCCTCAAGAGTGAATGAAAAATTTGTTTTGAAAACTTTTGAAAGTGTCAGTGTGAAAAGATGTTTTGTTTGTTTTTTAAAGAGAGCAAGTACCCATGAGTCATCTACCTACTCTAAGGAATTAGGTTGTGTAAGAGTCTTTAAGATAGTGTCATCCCACCATTGAGACGTAGGTAGCACCACCGTTGGAGGTGTTCGGGTCAATTCGATTATAGGGACAGCGTGGTCACCGAAGTAATAGTAGGACACCTTAGAAGTAACCCTAATGTCCTAGATCCTTTTATCCGAGGCAACCGTTTTGAGGCAACTGGATCTTAGACAGGAGGGCGGCCTCTAAAACACCCTATACTTGACGACCACCTTCGAAGGCAACCGAGTGAGGCGTACCCTAAGAGTGACATGTACATGTGTGTTGTTTTTCAGTTAAGTTATCTTTGTATATGTTATTGTGAGCTACGGGTTGATTTTAATTTAAGAGAAGATCTTGTCATGCATAGCCTATTATTCATACATCTAGCAGTTAATAGTTGCGGAATTTAAATTGCGGAAATTAAATCTAAACTATTACAAGGCGTCGGGTATTTACATCGCCAAAAACAACCCTTGAAATTAAAATGCGGAAAGTAAAATAAAGCGATAAATAATTAAAGTCCTAATTAAAAGCTATTACATTCCGGGAAACCGATACAATAATATGATAAAATGGATCGTGTGCGAGAAATTAAATCGGATGTGAGTTTTTTTGGGTTTTTGACCCTTTTTTTGAAAGGAAGTGATTTTTTGGTTATTTTTGGATTAAAAGAAATTAAATTAAGTTAACAATTAAATTAATAAACTAATTAATTAATTAAAATATTTTTGGATTTTTGAGTTTTTAAAGAAATAAAATAAATTGAATTAATGCTAATAAAAACCTAATATTCTAAATTGATTTTAAATATTGCAAAAAATATTAAAAGTTAAATCTAATTAAAGCTAAATTGATTAAATTAATTTATTTACAAAAATAAAAGTGATGAAGTTAATTTTAATAAGTAAAATATTTTTTTTGTGTTTTTGATTTTATTAGGAAAAATGTTAATTGGTTAGTGATTAATAAAAATAATAACGATTAATTAATTAAAGGAACATAATACAAATAGAGAGAGAGTTTAGGAGTATACGAGCCTGATTGGAGGGGTGAAACAGTTATTGGCGTCATGTGTAAACTGTTTTGTTTTGGCCATTTGTGTTTTGGCTTTTGGCCATTTGTGTTTTGGCTTCAACGTTCCTTAACCTTCTCAGGATGTCTGTCTCGCCATGTATTGGTATCATGTGTAAGTTGTTCTGTTTTGGCCATTTGGCTTTTGGCTTTTGGCCATTTGTATTTTGGCCTCAACGTTCCTTAATGAACCTGCATGGATCATGTCTAAATCTGCAGTGTTGAATCTCATGAACACATTAAATAAAATCATAAAATGCAAATAAAGCCAATATATGAAGAAATTTAATGTTTAGGCACAATATGGCATATATGAATGATTATACCCTTTTGATCATGGAGATCAAATCAATCTTACCCTTACTGGAAAAGTAGTGACATGAATGCTTTTATGCCCTTTTGATCATGGAGATCAAGCCAGCCTTACCCTTACTGAAGAAGTAATGAGATGTTGGTTTGTAACTGAGATGGCTTGTTTGTAGTGAGAGAGGGATTTGTAATAAGGATTTCAAGGTTTTAGGGTTCTTGAAAGAATTTGATATTCTAACAGTGTTGTGGAAAAGTTTTTTTCTCTCCTGGTTTGTGTGAAAAGAATGTGATTATATAATGGAAATTAGGGTAAAGAAAATGGGCTTTAAATATGCAATTGGGCCTCCAATGTTCACTTGAGTTCGTCACTTTCCAGGCTAAATCGCAGGGACTTAAGTGCAATTTTTGAAGTTGAAATGTGAAAACAAAATGTAGCTGACATCGAGAACTAACTCATGTCCGAAAATCGGCTCAATCGGATAAAAGGTGAATTAGTTATGAATTTTTGAAGTTTCAGCTCAGACAAACTTATTTTGGGCTCCAGTGTCGACTCTGACACGTTCTTCAATAAAAAACTGGTATTGATCGGAGCATAATCCGGTCTCGACTTTTGAAGCAAAGTTGTAGATCTATGAGTGAGTGACCTTGTGTAAAAATATGAGCCCAATCCGATAAAAATTGACCGAGTTATGAATTTTCGAAGTTTCGACCCAGATGAAATAATATTCAGCATTCAGGATTTTCAGCGTGTCACGCACTCTGAGCAAAAAACGAAGGCCTTTTGAATACCATTTGAACTCAATACCTTATGTGAAAATGTAGCCAACTCAATTTGTGAAATTTTGGCGCCAGAACCAGCTCGATACGATGAAAATCGACCAAGTTATGATTTTCTGAACATGACGTAAATAAACTTCTGTCACATTTTCTGTACGAAAATACTTGATAAATCCATATTTTTGAAGACTTTATGATTGAAATTGGCTTCCAACCGTGAGAGATGAAAATGTAGATAATATCAAGACGGAATTTTGGCCACCGGAACGGGTTCAAAACGAGTCACGATCTTCAAGTTATGAATTTTTTAGCGCGTAAAAACTGCACTTTCAGCACACTTTTTTCACCATATTTCTTCGAGAAAACTCACACAGTCGGATACCTTCTGAATTTGAGCATACGTTATCAGAGATATCTTGGTGAAAGAACACCTGAATATGACGCGCCGGGTTGGACTTGTGAATTTTTCTTGAAATGTTTTGGGAAATATGAGAGGGCAAATTTTGGGGTACAACAGTTGCCCCTGTTCAATCTTCTTAAACCTGAGGATATAGATTGGCTTTCGGGCCTTTCGTGATCCGAAGGTGGAAGATGATTGAACACTAAAGTGCCCAGAAATTTCCACTCGCACGGTGTAGTATCAGCATGGTGATGTCGAGAATAGGCTTACAGATGCCATTTGGAGATATGATGGATATGAGGATGGGCTTATAGATGCCATCTGGAGATGTGACAGAACCTTGTCGGGAATGGGCTTATAGATGCCATTTGGAAATGTGATGGATAGTTGAATCTGAGTAAGAAATAGAATGGCTTCGTGTCTGGAGCATATCTAGTCTGTATCTGATTGCTGACTTCTGAATAAATAGTAGAATGACCGCCGCGTCTGGGGTATATCCATACTGTATCCGAATGAGTGACAGAATGTCATTCGAATCTGGATCGTATCTGGACTGTCTTTTGAATGAATCTGGACTAAACATTAGAATAGCATCCGAGCTGGAGCATCTCTAAGTTGTCTTTAGAAGTTTGAATCTGAATAAGCAATAGAATAGCGTCCAGGTCAGGAGCATCTCTAAGCTATATCTCAAAGGAAATCTGGAATAAGTATCAGAATGTCTCCATGCCTGGGTTGCCTCTGAACTATCCCTAGACGGAATTTGGAATAAGCAATGGAATAGCATCCGGATCTGGAGCATCTCTAGGCCCTTTCTGAAAGGAAACTGTGAATAAGCAATAGAATAACATCTGGGTCCGGAGCATCTCTAAGCTATCTCTGGAGAGAAAATCTGAATAAGTAAAAGAACAGCATCCATACCTGGAGCATTTCCCAGCTATATCTGAAAGGAAAATCTTGAATAAGCAAAAGAATAACATCCATATCTGGAGCATTTCTAAGCCATCTCTGAAGAGAAAATCTGAATAAGCAAAAGAACAGCATCCATCTCTGGAGCATTTCCCAGCTATATCTGAAAGGAAACTCTTGAATAAGCAAAAGAATAACATCCATATCTGGAGCATTTCTAAGCCATCTCTGAAGAGAAAATCTGAATAAGCAAAAGAACAGCATCCATATCTGGAGCATCTCCCAGCTATATCTGAAAGGAAACTCTTGAATAAGCAAAAGAATAGCATCCATATCTGGAGCATTTCTAAGCCATCTCTGAAGAGAAAATCTGAATAAGCAAAAGAACAACATCCATATCTGGAGCATCTCCCAGCTATATCTCAAAGGAAACTCTTGAATAAGCAAAACAATAACATCCATATCTGGAGCATTTCTAAGCCATCTCTGAAGAGAAAATCTGAATAAGCAAAAGAACAACATCCATATCTGGAGCATTTCCCCGCTATCTCTGAAAAGAAAATCTGAATAAGCAAAAAAACAGCATCCATATCTGGAGCATTTCCCAGCTATCTCTGAAAAGAAAATCTGAATAAGCAAAAGAACAACATCCATATCTGGAGCATTTCCCAGCTATCTCTGAATAAGCAAAAGAACAACATCCATATCTGGAGCATCTCTAAGCTATCTTTGAATAAGCAAAAGAACAGCGTCCATATCTGGAGCATTTCCCAGCTATCTCTTTAATCTCTTTAATGTAGATATGCCCTGGCTAGATACAGGTGTCGAGTCCACAATCAATTACTCACAGATATGCCCTGGCTGGATACAAGTATCGAATCCGGAATTAGTCGTCTACAGATATGCCCTGACTGGATACAGGTATCGAATCTCTAAACTCTTCATGCAGACATGCCCTGGCTAGATACAGGTATCGAATCTATAATCAGTCACTCACAGATATGCCCTGGCTAGATACAGGAATCGAATCTGGAATTGCGACCGTTGATAGTAATCATCTTTGGATTGACCTTTTTCCTGAAAAGGCGAAACATCAGTTGTACGCAATGTCATGATGTATGAAATGCATGATGTCATGATGAGATTGTGTGTTATGATGCGTATATGCATGCGTCATGGTGGCGATAATGTGATATTCATGAATGTGTTTTCGTCTAGGAAAATAAATCCTTGACGAATGCCGGGAGCTTGTTGAATCCTGGGCTGATGTTTGAAGAGCAGAGTTCTTCATTTCCGCTGGGGATGTTAATTGTAAGAATAAACCGGTAGGAGAAGATGACTCCGTTGGGGAATAAACTTGGTGAAGACATTACTCTGCGGGGAATTACTCTGTGGGAAGAGATACTTCGCTGAGATTTTGAAGATAACTCCGCTGGGGATTCCGTTGATAAGTTATGTTGGGGAATTTGATGAACTCCGCTGGGGGATAGGAAGAACTACGCCGAGGACGATCTTTCAGTGGCAATTAGCTGAGGATAACCCAGTTATAAGCTCTGGTGGGGAATAACCTTTGAATAAAGCCGGGGAGATGCGTTCGTACTCTGTAGGGGATAAGCTTCCAGAATCTACCGGGGATAAGCTTCCAAAATCTACTGGGGAGATTGCTTCAACTCTCTTGGGGATACTTTTGGACTGTACTGGGGAATGGCTCCACTGGGGCATCTGTATTTCGCCGGGGAACAATCTTATATTTCCGTCGAGGAATATTAAGACTGTCGGGGATGCTTGCTTAGGAACATCTGCATACTCCGCTGGGGAATGTTGAGATTTTCTGGGGATACCCAACTTCCTTAAGGCTGACAGTAGGCTAACTCCGCTTGGGGAGAGAGTATTGCTGACTTGCTGGAGATGCTGTGCCTTTTTAGGGCTGACGGGAGACCAACTCTGCTAGGGGAGCGTACTGCTGAATCTTGTCTTACTCTACAGGGAGTGGAGGTAACTTGGTCATATTCTTCAGCTGAACTTACCTTGGTACCTGGAGGACAGAGCAGCTAGATCGCTTAGACAATTCTTACTGCCCCAGTTTCTGTGGGAGAAGGTACCTGTAGAGGTGCTTGATGACTGCCGATTGACAGATCTTCTTCTTGTAGGCAAGTGACGAGGTGACGGGACATAGTCATATGCTTTAATCCCTAACTTTTTGCTGGAGCGCCCTTTCGGGTTTTCAGGCCACCGGGATACCCATTTTTGCCCAAGCCGCCTTTTCAGGTTTTCGACTTGTCGGGTGTACAGATTTTTTTATTTTTCATCCCTTATTTTTTCCCGAACCCTTTTGGTTCGCCGGGAAGCCCTTATTTTTGCCTAGGTGTGTCAACCTAGCGGGTCTTTGATTGTGCGTAGTATTTTTTCTCGACTATGTCCACATTTTCAGAGTGTAGGGAGTTGCCCCTGTCAGTAGTGTTGCATCGCCATACTACCAGAAGATCTTCGTTGATCACGCAGGATTCGTCACTGGAATTCATGCCCAATGCCCCAAGTGACTCAGGTGGAGATTTGCCCCAAGTTGGTTGGCCTTTTGAGAGATTCTCCGAATCTTGACTTAACTGCCCCAGATGATGGACAATGATCATGCCATGCCCCTTGATTGGAGGTACTTTTGTTCACTAGATATTCTTCGTGCGAATTTCTTTGTTGTTCGAACAAAAAGTCATATGCAAACAAAGTTATGTTAAAAATGCAAAGCTTATGTTTGTCTTGAAGTTTTTTTGAAAATGCATTTTTTTCAGTAAAACAAGCAAATTTTGTAAAATATGATGTCAACTCAAGATTTTACAGCGAGCCTTAAGGAGTCAGGATACCTTTCGTAACAGTATGCTTTCGAACTAACCCATGCTCCGGCTAGGACTTTTAAGGGTTGTAGCGTGGCCTGGTTCACGGTTTAAGAAACAAAGGATAAAGGCTCAAATTGTATTTGTACCCACCCGCTCTTCGTGATGTTCTTCAAACCTAAACTCAGTTGATCGTGCGTTAGACCTTGTTTGAGTCTTTGTCTTGATATTCCAATGATGGTTCGGATGTTGACAGTTTATGTTGAATAGGCAGTCATTTTTTGTTGAGGGTTTGTAGGACCTCTTTCTTTTTGATTTTGTTATCCCTGTTTTTTTTTGCCTGAACTTTTTCTTTTGTGATTACAGTCAGCGGGATGCCCCAGTTTTTGTAAGTCTCCTTCATAGGTTTTGACTTATTGGGCTTTAGTTTTTTTTTTGGTAATGAATGCATGTCTTTATGATTATTCGGCACCATCACTGTCTTTTGTTTTGTAAGGACTCTTTTTGGTGCCATTCGTTATGCACTTGGATCAACTAAGAGAACTACCCTGCCCCAGGTTATGATTAAGGTTTTTTAATTTTGCGTGAAAAGAAAAACTCCTACTTCTTTGGCTCGATGGGGTTGACGAGGGATTATCTTCCTTATAACTCCAGTGTTTAGGAATTGAAACAATGCCTGTACCTCATCAGCGGGGTCTGTCCAAAAGCATACTGTAAAGATCGTGGTATCGTTTTCGTCATCCTCCCTCAAGAGGCTTAGAATTATTAACCGAGCGTTGATCATCACAAAAGAAAATATGAAAGCAATTTGAATATAGTGAAAATAATTGGATTAATTCAAAAACAGACATATGCAGTGCATTAATGTGATAAAAGAGTTTGCTATGACATTAATTGTTTGTATAAGCAAAGAAAAATACAACTCGGAAATTCAAATAAACAAAAGCCTTCAATGATTGGGCAAAGGAGCAGTGATTATGTTTGGAGTCTCTGGTGCTTCAAATTGGACTTCCTTAGCATCAATCATGTCTTGGACCTTGTTCTTCAGGGCCCAGCAGTTGTCTGTAGTATGCCCTGGGCTATCGGAGTGGTATGTGCACCTCTCATTAGGATGATAGTTAGGAGCAGAAGTGTTTGGATTCCGGAGAGGAGCCCTTAAGGTAATCAGCCCTGCCTTCATCATTTGCTGTAGCGCTTGCTCCAGCAACATGTTGATTTTGGTGAACTGTCTTTTGGGTGCGACCTCCTTACGTTGATGCCCCTGTCTTTGTTGAGCAGGCATAGGATTAGAGATCTGGGTTGCCCCTACATGTTGATCACGACGACTCTTTTTACCATGCACAACATTGGACTCTTTTCTTCCATGGTAAGGCTTTTTATGAGCATCAGAAGGTGTGGCTTCTTGAATCTTCCCACTCTTGATGCCAGCTTCAATTCTTTCCCCAGTCAAGATCAGATCTGTAAACCCAGCAGAAGAATTCCCAATCAGATGGTTAAAGAATGGACCAGTCAGGGTCCCCAGGAACATATCAACGAGCTCACGGTCAGTCAGAGGTGGCTGCACCCTTCCAGCAAGGTCTCTCCACTTTTGAGCGTACTCCTTAAAACCTTCACCCGTCCCTAGAGACATACCCTGGAGTTGGGTACGAGTAGGAGCGAGGTCGGAATTGTACTGATACTGCTTATAGAACGCAGTAGCCAAGTCCTCCCAGTTACGAATGTTGGTTCCATCCAGCTGATAGAACCATTCGAGTTGAGTCCCTGAAAGACTATCCTGGAAGAAAAGGATCCATAGATTCTTGTCTACAGTATAAGGTTGGATCTTCCTTACATATGATCTGAGATGCAGCTTGGGACAGGAAGCTCCGTCGTACTTTGCGAAGGCAGGTGCCTTGAACTTGTGAAGGATCACCACCCCATAAGACGGACCTAGATCTTCGAAGTCCAGGCCGGGAACCTTCTGTATTTCCATGGCGCTCAAACGGTCTTCCAGCTGTTTGTACTTATCCTCAGCAGGAGGGTACTGTTCATCATTATAATTTGTCTCGTTGTCGGAGATCACGGGACTAGGAACCCTTTCCTCTTGTAGACTGTTTTTCCCTACAGATGGGGTATTCAGCTCAGCCTCATTTTGTGATCCATTCCCAGATCTGCGTCTAGGGTTGAACAAGACAGTCATCATCTTCTTCTTCTTCTTCAACAGCAGAGTCTTCAATTCCTGTTGACCCTGGGCTAAGCTCATGACCAACTCCTGGAACTGGGCATTCTGGGCCTGGAGGGCCTTGATAGCTTGTTCGTTGGTAAGTTCAGGATTCATGATGATTGCTTAAATAAACAGCGAAGAAGGTAAGTGGCCTGTAAAAAGGGTACCTGTAATGCAATGATATGTATGTATGCATGCAATTTTTTCAAGGACCTCACGGGGTAAACAGAGAAACTTGTTAGAATTCGAATCTGGTTGCTTGATTGAAGGCACTTCATATTGTTGAGAGTCCTTCTTCAAGAGTCAAGGCTCACCATATCGAGTGGGTCATAGCCCCTGACAACTTTGGCTAGAGGAAAATAAATCCCATTTGCCCCTTGCTAGACATTTGGTTCATCATGACCTGCATCACAAACCCTTGAGATCCTTGAAATGGTTAAGGAAATGCTATGGTATGATGTTATGATGCGTATGATGTACGTGGATGCAAAGGTGTGAAGTATAAGTTAGCCCTGTAATAAGTCCAGTTTAAGGACTATAAACAAAACCTGCAAGTAGCTCAATGTTGTCAGATAACAAATATGGGCAAGCATTTCAAGTTTGAAGGCACACAAGTCACACAAGACAACCCTTAGAGTTTAGGCCAGCATGAAGTTTAGGTACTACCCTCTTTCAGTTTAGTTGGTTAAGACCTGTCCTATCAAAAGTAACCGGGTTCTAGAGGATCTCAATATCATCGACTACCCTCGATCGGTCATAACTCCAGCATCGCAATCTTTTCTTGCGGCCAGAACCATCACCGAGAGTTTAGCCTCAATGAGTGTAGCATACTGCTACTGTTCTATGGCCAAGTTGGGTCAATTTAGGGTTCTAAGGTCGGTTGGTGCTTAATGACTCCTCAGAAGACCCATATTCTCCTCGTTGCAACACAAGGGATATCGGTACAGACCAAGGTGTCACACCAACGTAGCCACTGCTTCACCCGTGTCGGTCTATGCCGGACAGGTCCCTCACAGCTTATGCTACCTAAAAGGGTATTCCCCAGATCCGGGTTAGGATCTATGAAACTCCGATGCAATGCCCACAAATATAAAGCAATCAAGACATACAATTGAAAACATAAGAGTGGTCTAATCCTAAGGTACACCTCACTTATTAAATGTCCCCAGCAGAGTCGCCAGTTCTGTGATAGGTGGAAATAGAACTGACTATTTAAAGCTGGATCGCGTATGTCACGGTAAGCAAGAGTTGCCACCGTCTTTTATGTTCTCCAACATGGAAAGGACAAAAGCACAGCAAAATTCCTTCTTTGAGATTTCTCTCGGTTCGGGAGGTAGATTATAGAAAGGGAAGGTGTTAGCACCCTTTCCATCCATGGTTATCCATGGGCTCTTAGGTACTTGCTCTTATGTTTTCAAAAGATATTTGCTTTTCAAATGTGAGTGGGTTTGAAAAAAGTTTCGTTTGAAAGATTTCTAAGTGACTCTTGTATCTGTCCTCAAGAGTGTATGAAAAATTTGTTTTGAAAACTTTTGAAAGTGTCAGTGTGAAAAGATGTTTTGTTTTTGAAAGAGAGCAAGTACCCATGAGTCATCTACCTACTCTAAGGAATTAGGCTGTGTAAGAGTCCTTAAGATAGTGCCATCCCACCATTGAGAGGTAGGTAGCACCACAGTTGGAGGTGTTCGGGTCAATTCGATTATAGGGACAGCGTGGTCACCGAAGTAATAGTAGGACACCTTAGAAGTAACCCTAATGTCCTAGATCCTTTTATCCGAGACAACCGTTTCGAGGCAACTGGATCTTAGACAGGAGGGCGACCTCTAAAACACCCTATACTTGACGACCACCTTCGAAGGCAACCGAGTGAGGCGTACCCTAAGAGTGGCATGTACATGTGTGTTGTTTTTCAGTTAAGTTATCTTTGTATATGTTATTGTGAGCTACGGGTTGATTTTAATTTAAGAGAAGATCTTGTCATGCATAGCCTATTATTCATACATCTAGCAGTTAATAGTTGCGGAATTTAAATTTCGGAAATTAAATCTAAACTATTACAAGGCGTCGGGTATTTACATCGCCAAAAACAACCCTTGAAATTAAAATGCGGAAAGTAAAATAAAGCGGTAAATAATTAAAGTCCTAATTAAAAGCTATTACATTCTGGGAAACTGATACAATAATATGATAAAATGGATCGCGTGCGAGAAATTAAATCGGATGCGAGTTTTTTTGGGTTTTTGACCCTTTTTTTGAAAGGAAGTGATTTTTTGGTTATTTTTGGATTAAAAGAAATTAAATTAAGTTAACAATTAAATTAATAAACTAATTAATTAATTAAAATATTTTTGGATTTTTGAATTTTTAAAGAAATAAAATAAATTGAGTTAATGCTAATAAAAACCTAATATTCTAAATTGATTTTAAATATTGCAAAAAATATTAAAAGTTAAATCTAATTAAAGCTAAATTGATTAAATTAATTTATTTACAAAAATAAAAGTGATGAAATTAATTTAATAAATAAAATATTTTTTTTGTGTTTTTGATTTTATTAGGAAAAATGTTAATTGGTTAGTGATTAATAAAAATAATAACAATTAATTAATTAAAGGAACATAATACAAATAGAGAGAGAGAGAGGGAGTTTAGGAGTATACGAGCCTGATTGGAGGGGTGAAACAGTTATTGGCGTCATGTGTAAACTGTTTTGTTTTGGCCATTTGTGTTTTGGCTTTTGGCCATTTGTGTTTTGGCTTCAACGTTCCTTAACCTTCTCATGATGTCTGTCTCACCATGTATTGGTGTCATGTGTAAACTGTTCTGTTTTGGCCATTTGGCTTTTGGCTTTTGGCCATTTGTATTTTGGCCTCAACGTTCCTTAATGAACCTGCATGGATCCTGTCTAAATCTGCAGTGTTGAATCTCATGAACACATTAAATAAAATCATACAATGCAAATAAAGCCAATATATGAAGAAATTTAATGTTTAGGCACAATATGGCATGTATGAATGATTATACCCTTTTGATCATGGAGATCAAATCAATCTTACCCTTATTGGAAAAGTAGTGACATGAATGCTTTTATGCCCTTTTGATCATGGAGATCAAGCCAGCCTTACCCTTACTGAAGAAGTAATGAGATGTTGGTTTGTAACTGAGATGGCTTGTTTGTAGTGAGAGAGGGATTTGTAATAAGGATTTCAAGGTTTTAGGATTCTTGAAAGAATTTGATATTCTAACAGTGTTGTGGCAAAAAAAATTTCTCTCCTGGTTTGTGTGAAAAGAATGTGATTATATAATGGAAATTAGGGTAAAGAAAATGGGCTTTGAATGTGCAATTGGGCCTCCAATGTTCACTTGAGTTCGTCACTTTCCAGGCTAAATCACAGGGACTTAAGTGCAATTTTTGAAGTTGAAATGTGAAAACAAAATGTAGCTGACATCGAGAATTAACTCCTGTCCGAAAATCGGCTCAATCGGATAAAAGGTGAATTAGTTATGAATTTTTGAAGTTTCAGCTCAGACAAACTTATTTTGGGCTCCAGTGTCGACTCTGACACGTTCTTCAATAAAAAACTGGTATTGATCGGAGCATAATCCGGTCTCGACTTTTGAAGCAAAGTTGTAGATCTATGAGTCAGTGACCTTGTGTAAAAATATGAGCCCAATCCGATAAAAATTGACCGAGTTATGAATTTTCGAAGTTTCGACCCAGATGAAATAATATTCAGCATTCAGGATTTTCAGCGTGTCACGCACTCTGAGCAAAAAACGAAGGCCTTTTGAATACCATTTGAACTCAATACCTTATGTGAAAATGTAGCCAACTCAATTTGTGAAATTTTGGCGCCAGAACCAGCTCGATACGATGAAAATCGACCAAGTTATGATTTTCTGAACATGACGCAAATAAACTTATGTCACAAATTTTCTGTACGAAAATACTTGATAAATCCATATTTTTGAAGACTTTCTGATTGAAATTGGCTTCCAACCGTGAGAGATGAAAATGTAGATAATATCAAGACGGAATTTTGGCCACCAGAACGGGTTCAAAACGAGTCACGATCTTCAAGTTATGAATTTTTTAGCGCGTAAAAACTACACTTTCAGCACACTTTTTTCACCATATTTCTTCGAGAAAACTCACACAGTCGGATACCTTCTGAATTTGAGCATACGTTATCAGAGATATCTTGGTGAAAGAACACCTGAATATGACACGCCGGGTTGGACTTGTGAATTTTTCTTGAAATGTTTTGGGAAATATGGGAGGGCAAATTTTGGGGTACAACAGAGGTCCAGGCAAAAGTTATGGATTTAAAGCGTATAACTATGTCCCGTTGGAACACCTTACAGCTAGTCTTCAGTATGAACTATCAAGCTCAAAGTGGTACTAATCAATCCAATCAGCTTCAGACAAGCAGTGAAAGTGATGAGATTCTCAAGGACATAAAGGCAATAGCAGAATGAGAACCCAATGGGATTATTTCACACAGCTGTCCTTCTTTGTATATTGTTTTTTATATAATTCTTATGACGAAATTGTCTTACTAGGATGTATGTCTCTTTGTACAAAACGCTTAGTTCAAGTTAATACAAAACTATTCCTTTAAAATTGCAAAACTTCTGCTTTTATTTTCCTATTTTCTGTGCGAAAACGTCCAGTAATTATTCTTGAACATATGCATTTGAATGTGATTACTGCTTAAAAATACACGCATAAAGACAGAAAGACAATTGTTAATGACTTTAAAAGACGGGACAATATCTAAGAGCCATCCACAAAAACCCCGCAAATGTTTTCCCCGACAGATATTTTCTCCAGCAAGTAAAGAAGCAGGGACATCCTGCTGCAAAGGTCTCTGCCACATTCTCATATGCAGCCTAAAAGTGCCAGGTTCTCATATCCCCGGCCGAGCAACAATCTCCAAACTACTGCTTTAACATCTGAGGAAAATTCCCCAGTGAAGTCGCCAAGCTTCTCAAGATTCCCCAACAGGATTTCAACAAAATCCCTAAGCAGTTTATGGAGTTCACCTTCCGCAACAGAGTTTTAGAAATCTCAAGTAATTTATAAAGCCATACCCCCAGTAGAGCTTATTTCTCTAGCTACGAAAATTCATCCCCCAACGGAGTTTATTTCTCCAAATTGGTGAAATCTTTCAACAGAGCTCTTCCCCTTGGCAAAATCATTCTCAAACAGAAGTCAAAGATCCTCGACAGGAAAAGCGAATTGCCAACAAAACTATCTCCATTCATTATCCCCAGCGGAAATTGAAGAATCACTTTCTTCACTCACCAATAGTAGTCCAAGATTCAGCTCCCCAACGCTCTTCAGCAGCAGTCAGGGATTTATTTTCCCAGACAAAGATACTACACAATAGCATTACATGTTCATACATCATGGCATGTGCATACAAATACATATATCATAATCTCATTTATTTTGGGATCATCATGTAATTCATACATCATGACATCGCATGAAACTGATTTTACCTTTTCAGGTTAAATTAGCAAACATACAAATACTATCAACTTTTATAGCAGGTCAAAGATTAATGCCAGAAACCAGCTGGGGAAACTATCTGCACGACCAAGTGGTATGAACTCCCGAAACAAGACGGGTTTACCAACAAATGCAGCAGGCTACAGATTAATGCCTGAAACCAGACGGGGAAACTATCTATGTAACTAGCAAAGCAAGTTCCAGATTAATACTTGTAACAAGCCAGGATAACTATCCATGGACGATCGATCATAGATTAATACATGTAACAAGCCAGGATAACTATCTACATGAAGAGATTGAAGATTAATACATGTAACAAGCCAGGAAAGCTATCTTTCTTTCTTAAGTCAAAGATTAATACCTAAAACCAGACAGGACAATTATCTCAATGACCAAACAAAACCATAGTTTCAGATTAATACCTGTAACAAGCCAGGATAACTATCTGTGGATGACCGACAATTTTCAAATTCGAGATTAATACCTGAAACCAGACAGGACAACTATCTGCGAACAACTTATTTGTAGATTAACACCTGGAACCAGACAGGAAAACTATCTACACGACCAGACGAAGCAATCTTATACGGGTTCCTTCTCATATATCTCCGGGTGCAGACTAATACGGACTCATCCTGAGGCAGCCCTACACAGGCTCTTTCTAATACATTTTCAAAAAACGGTTAATTCCATTATCCCCAGCAATCCACTGGAAACCTAGACTTTAACCAGAATACAGCAAGTTGTCATCCCTCCAAAGATAACTCTTCAGCAGAGCCTTGGACAACTAAAGTTCCTAGACTCTATTCCCCACAAAGTTTTACTCAAACAGGACAACAATAGAAACCCACATTCCCCAACGGAATCCTCCTCAGACAGCAGAAACAGGCACCCCAAAAGGACCATGTGTGAAATCAGCATCTACTTTGGATGGCATCTTTAAGCCCATCTCTGACGACTCTCTGTCATCTCCTTCAAATGGCATCTGTAAGCCCATTCCCTACATCATCTACCATCGGTGTTATTTCACGTGAGTGCAAATTTCTGGGAACTCTAGTGTTCAATCATCTTCCACCTTCAGATCAAGAAAGGAAGACGAGCCAATCTAAATCCTCGGGTTTAAGAAGATTGAACAGGGGCAGCTGTTGTACCCCAAAATTTTATCTCTCATATTTTCCGAAGATTTTTCTCTTACATAGGTGATTACAAAAACTTGATTAAAGAAAAATAATGAACTTTTTTGAAGATAAACAGGGAGTCTTCGATTGGCATCTTAACAAAGTCTTTCGATTGGCATGTCAAAGGGTCTTCCGATTGGATTTTTGGATAGGATTTGATTGAGAGCCCAACCTTCTCCAAGCTAGCCTCAAATTTCCCAGCTTCGATTGAAGCCTTGGCCTTTTGCTTGTTTGCCGTACATAAGCTTCGACTGGGCATATGTTCCCTTTGAAACAACCTCCTTCGATCCAAAAGGGAAGGGCCTCCTGTTGGTGCTCCTTAGATTGCACCATTGGTTGGATTCACAAATGGAATGGCTACCTACATGCAAGTTGGATTCCTGTTTCGTTTGGGCATTTGGTCTCTTTGGAGCAATCTTAATTCCTACTTCGATCAGGCATTTTGTTTTCTTCAGAACATGCATAATTCCTGCTTCGACTAGGCAAATAATCCCTCTTCAGCCTACCTTCAACTCACAAGGAAAAAGGCTTCTTTCAATTTTCCTTTGATGTACAAGGCAAGAACCCCCTACAAGCGTGTTTTTATTCATCAGGACAAAAGCCCCTTCACGCCTGCCTTGGATTCACTAAGACAAAGACTTCATTTGTGTTTGCCTTCAATGCACAAGGCCAAGACTCCCCAGCTAAGTTTCTGCATTATAGCACAATATGGCATTCGAAGGAGGCAACTTGAGGCCAATCGAATGGCAGGGATTGAAGGAGTTCGAAAGAGTGAAGCATGTCCAGGTTCATTCAAATTCAAAAAGAGACAAGTTTCCTTGACTTTTGTAACGTTACAAAACATTATTCATGGCTTTGAAAACATTTTTTTATGGCTGTTTAAACCATTACCGTCTTGTCCCCTCCATCCTCTCTATATAAAGAGACCATAATGTTGCATCACATAGACGGACAAATTGCCTATCAAAAAGAGAACACTCACACCACCATGGGAAACATATCAAAATTCTAGCTAGTTTGGCAGGCACCTTCATTCTAGGCGAAGGCCATACTTGTGTTCCTTAGATTCCCAAGAATCTGTCCAAGCCAACCCACGCTCAGATTCATAAATCAAAGCATTTCCAGTTGGTAAGGATTTACTCAAGTCGAAAATGCATTTCTAAGCCCTTTAAATATATGTTATTGGTATATATGTGCTGCTAATGCCATTTGTGTTTATGTGAGCATATCATACGCAAGGTAACATGCAGGAATAAAATCATGCCATCAAAATGCATGATTTGATTTGCCTTTTGAAACTCATGGTATAACCAGTTTCAAGCCAAAATAAGCTTAGGCCTGAGGACACGAGATTCGAATTTGGGAGAAGGACCTGGGTTCGATACCTAGGTCCTGCATTTTTATTTTTTCCAACATTTGCCTTGTAGGTCCAATTCGAAAGACAACTTCCTCCTTGGATAGAAAAAGACCACTTCCTCCTTGGATTGAAAAAGACCACTCCCTCCCTGGATCGAAGAACCACATTACTCATTGGATCCAAGGATAGACCTGGACTCTCTTCAGCATTGGGCCTAGCGAAAATTCCAATCAGTACCCTTTTTTATCTCTTTTGCATGCCTAGGCCCATTTGGCATCTTTTCTTTTTGTATTATATTAATTTCTTTTTTTATTATTCTACTTTTTCTTTATTTATTTAATTATACAAATAATCAAAAATCACAAAAATATTAGTTTTGGGTTTTTTTATTAAACTAATTTTGTAAGTAAATTAATAAATAATTTTAACTATTTTCTTAATTTAAAATTGTGATATGGTGGCAGAACTGACTGTTAATACTGGTTTGCGTTTTTGTTTGCAAAATGTCGCAGTAAGCAAGAGTCTCCACCGACTTTTATTTCATCCAACAAGGAAAAGGAAAAAGAACAGAAAAAACCTTTTTTCGAGATATTCTGAGTACGAGGGGTAGATTATCGAAAGGGAAGGTGTTAGCACCCTTTATATCCATAGTTATCTACGGGCTCTTAGGTACTTGCTCATCTTTTTAAAATTGCTTGTGTGTGTGCTTACTTTGGAAATGTTTTACTTCGTGATAACCCTTATATCAGTCCTCAAGGGTGTGACGAATTTGTTTTGAAAACTGTTTTGAAAGATGTTTGTGTGAAAAGTTTTTATTGAGCAAGTACTTAAGATCCTACCTACTCAAAAAAAGGATTGTTCGTTCAATTTCCTTTAGACAGCACTATCCTACTATTAAGGAGTAGGTAGCACTGTCGTTGGAGTTGTAAGGGACATTTGAAAGGGACAAGTACAATCACTAAAGCAATAGTTAGAAAACTTTAGTAGCAACCCTAGAGTCTTAAGATCTTTCCGAGGCAACATTTCTGAGGCAACATTCGAATGGGACACTTTGATCTCTTTAGACTGGAGGGTAACCACTAAAATCTCCTATGCTTAATGATTGTTTACCGAAGGCAACCGAAGTGAGGTAAACCCTAGGAGTGAATATGTGCATATGATTTGTTTCAGTTATTTAATCTTTGAAGATTAGGTGATCTACCGTTTTAATTTTCCAGACACTCTTGCCATGCAATCCTATTATCCATGCATCTAAACAGTTAAAGATTACGGGAATTTAAAGCAGAAAAGTAAATCTAATTATTACAAGGCTTCGGGGAATGGGGATTACATAACCAAAACTTGGGGGGAAATTAAACAGTAAATAAAACCCTAGTTTAAAAGACTATTACAACCTCGGAGCAATTACAAAAATATAATGAAAAGTACGTACGACAAACGTAAATGCGAGAAATTAGGGTTTTGACCCTTGAAAATCAAATTGAATTTAATTAAAGAAAAATCATTTTTTGTCATTTTTATTTAAGGAAATAAAGAATAAATTGCAAAATATCCTAATCACTAATTAAGTTTTAATTATGAAAAATCATTAAATTAATGGAAAAAAAAACAATTAACCTATTTTTGTGTTTTTATTTTGAGAAGGAATTAAAATTAAGAATTAAACCTAATTTCTATTTGATTTTAATTATGAAAAAAAGATTTAAGTTAACCTAATTAAACTAATTAATGCAATTAAATATTTTATGGAAAAAAAAAGACTAAACCTAATATTGTTTGTGATTTTCTGATTTTTATGTTTTGATTAAAAATGATTTTTGGAAAATAAATAAAATAAATAAATTAAAACAATAAAAATAATTGAAATAAAATAAAAAAGAAAAGATTGGGCCTGTGTGGCAGAATGCAGACTAGGGGTGCATTGCCAAATTGTTAGGCCCAAATTGGTTGGCCCATGTTCCTTGCGTGTGATCTCATGTGGATTAGCTTCAGAGAGTGCACCATGGGCCGTTGTGGTTGGACGATGGATTTGGACCAAGGGATGATCCAAAGGGTAGGATTTGTGAGCGTATGATGGACGCATGGAATGGTGATGTACTGAATCTGCAGTAAATTGTTAGAAAAATAATAAAAGTGTGAATTAATAATTAAAAACTTAACTCTGATTAATTTACAAGTTAATTATGAAATAAAATCAATATTGATTAAATCAAAACAACTTTTATGTCAAAAATTATTTTAATTAATTGAAAGCCTAAAACTAATATTTAATGATTTTTTGTGATTTTATATGTTAATTAAATTAATGATAGAAAACAAATCAAGTGAAAACTAAATAAATGAAAAGGGTTAGAAAGAAAATAGTCAAAAAAGTGAAAAATGCATGGGGTGGGTGATGAACCCATGCCCCTTGGGTCACGGTTAGGCGCCTCATCCACCAAGCCAAGCTATTGTTTGTGATTTAAACCTATTCTACGTAACAACAAGAACTCATTTGGACAGTTAATAAACATTAGCAATGCATGAAATTAATTATATGAATGTTTGAAAGAAAAGCAAATCGTAGAAGATGAGTATGCTTGTTTCAAGCATCAATGGCCATGACTTTCGACCTATTCTTACCCTTAGATACCTCAGGAATGATTTTTAATTGATGGCTTGGACTGAAAGTGGATGGATCTTCGGTTTTGACTTTGCACTAGTTTTGACAGAATTTGAGGTTTTCTTGGGCAACCAATTTTGTGCTCCATAGTGTATGAGGGTGTTGTGTTTATATAGAGGAGGAATTTAGGTCAAAAATAATGGAAGAAATCTCATGGTATCTTGAGGAATTATGAAGATTTCATTTGATTTTGGCCTTGTATGATTTCTTTCAAAAATAGCTCCAATCATGACTTTTTCAATCTAAATCATCCTTGCATGAATTACATGCCATGCTAGCTGTATATGGACTCATAATGTGCACAAAAATCCCAAGATTTGATTTGCTTTTATTATTTTACCATTTAATTTGATTTATTTTGGTTTAAATGAATAAAAAATCAAAATAAATGATAAAATAATAGGTGGAAAAGCTCAGGGGTCGTGGGTCCTATTAGAAACATGTTTCAAACAAGAAAACATGTGCCCCTTTGGAAAAATGCAAATTTGATCAATGTTGACTTTTGATAATTTTCCAAAAATTGTCAACTTTGACAATGCACAACTCTCTCAATTTTGACCCAAGGAGGGTGTTCTTGGAATTTTTAGAAATCTTAGGATGTCCTATAATCAAACATTTTGGTTTCATCTCAATTGGATCTTCCATGTTCATGTATGAAGCTTTGACCCAAAAGGTGTTTTTGTTGACTTTTCAAAAGGACCTATAATGTCAAAATTCATATCTTTTTATGAGTCCATATTTCGAACTTGAGCGTTGAATACGAATTGTAGGGAATTTTATACTCTTCAAAATGAGCCTTGGATGGAAAATTTATGATAAATTATAAAGAAGTTATGCTTGATCAAAGTCGGGTTGACTTTTATTAAGAAACCCTAATTTAGCAACTTTTGAGTTTTGATGAATTTGGAGCATTCCTTGAGGAATCATGATCAACCCTTGATCAAATGATGGAATTCACTTCAAAATATTGATGTTGACCAAAAATCTTGAAGTTTGACTGTATGTGGGCCACAGTTGACTTTTAACCTAGTACACTTGATTTTCAGGCATCTGAGCAGTTGACTGAGCAAACTTCTTGTGCAGGGCATGAAACTTGACATGGATGATCTTGAGGACATATTGGGACCATGGAAATCATATGGGGTCTTTGGAGTTCACACATATTGATAAAAATGGAAACTCTAGTTTGAGGTACATTTCCTTAAGAGAGAGTTTGTCTGGTCAACTCTTGGGCATCCTTGAGCAAGTTGAGGACTTCAATGAGTATGTTTTGAGTAAAATGAGATGGAAAATTTTGGGGTACAACAAAAATAAATTAGAATTTAGGTTTTAATTTAACTTTAATTATTTTCTTTTCATAATACAAAAAGAACTTAGACTATTTTCTTTAATTTAATTTTAATTATTTTCTTAAATAAAAAAAAGAACAATAGAAAAAGATTCTCTTATTTCATTTTTACTTACTAAGTTTTAGACGTACTTTTAGTCTTTCGTGCGTTATTCATTTTCTTTCATATTTTTATATTATTGTATCTGAACACTGGATGTAATAGTTAATAGGATTTCACTTGCTTTCTTTATTTTTTCTGCACTCCCAATTTTTTGTAGAGTGTAAACCCCCCTCCCCAAAGCCATGTAATAATCTAGGTTTTTATCTTCCGCACTTTACTTTCTATACAATATTACTGCTAGTAACTAAGATTGTATGGTAAGACTGAAATTAAAGCGTTATTAAACCTAACACAAGATAAATACTTGAACTAAACACACTTGCACATATACACGTCTAGGGTACCCCGCTTTGGTTGCCTTCAGAAATAAAATAGTCATGAGGCAGGAACGCTTTAACAAAGACCCAATAAATCAAAAGATCATAGACCCTCGATAAACCTATAGTTGCCCTTCGGTAAATGATCTAGTCCCTAAACAAAATTTCTAAAGTGTCTCCATAAGTTGCCTTTATGATTGTAACGTCCCTTCGAATGTCCCTCATACATCTAACGATAAGGCTACCCACTCATAAATAGTAGGATAGCACTGTCTAAAGGATAGGAGGAAAAGAACGACCCTTTTCGAGTATAAAAGTAGATAGCAGTTAGAAGTTTGCTCAAAAACATTTTTGCACTTACACAAATACTACTTTTCAAAAGCAATTTTCAAAACATTTGCTTTGTTAACACTCTTGAGGACTGATACAAGAGTTAAACA
This sequence comes from Vicia faba, assembly GCA_948472305.1. Lineage (NCBI taxonomy): Eukaryota > Viridiplantae > Streptophyta > Magnoliopsida > Fabales > Fabaceae > Vicia > Vicia faba. Next base: position 1,572,063,813 of record OX451736.1, on the reverse strand, counting down.
CAAAGCAAATCGTCGCACTAAGGCATTTTCCAAACATTTTCAAAACACACAAAGCACAAAGGTATTTCAAAATGAGAAAACCAATAAGAGCCAGTAGATAACTACGAATGGAAAAGGTGCTAACACCTTCCCTTTCCATAATCTACCCCCCTTACTCGGAAAATTCTCGAAAAGATCTTTTTTTGTTCTTTTCACTTTTTCCTTAATTTGGATAAAAGAAAAGTCAGTGGCGACTCTTGCTTACCGCAACATTTGCAAACACAAATGCAAAACCAGTATATAACAGTCGGCTTTGCCACCGTATCACAACTGGAGAGATGAAAGTTTGTTGTTTTCTGGTTGAAATTCAGGCCTCACAGTAACTTGCTAGGGGTAATGGAATTAACCGTTATCTGGAAAGGTATTAGAAAGAGCCCATGTGAGATTGCTTCATCTGGTCATGTAGATAGTTTTCCTGTCTGGTTTCAGGCGTTAATCTACAAATCAGTTGTTCACAAATAGTTTTCCTATCTGGTTTCAGGTATTAATCTGGAACTTTTTTTTGTCGGTTGCTGAGATAGTTGTCCTGTCTGGTTTCAGGTATTAATCTCTGACCTGAGAAAGAAAGATAGTTTTCCTGGCTTGTTACAGGTATTAATCTTCAATCTCCCCATGTAGATAGTTTTCCTGCCTTGTTACAGGTATTAACCTACAGTCAGTCATCCACAGATAGTTGTCCTAGCTTGTAACAGGTATTAATCTAAAACTTGTTTTTGTCGGTTGCTGAGATAGTTGTCCTGTCTTGTTTCATGTATTAATCTCTAACCTGAGAAAGAAAGATAGTTTTCCTGGCTTGTTACAAGTATTAATATTCAATCTCCTCATGTAGATAGTTTTCCTGGCTTGTTACAGGTATTAACCTACAGTCGATCATTCATAGATAGTTGTACTGACTTGTTACAGGTATTAATCTGGAACTTGTTTTCGTTGGTCGTTGAGATAGTTGTCTTGTCTGTTTTCAGGTATTAATCTCTGACCTGAGAAAGAAAGATAGTTTTCCTGGCTTGTTACAGGTATTAATCTCTTATATGTTCATGTAGATAGTTTTCCTGGCTTGTTACAGGTATTAATCTACAATCGTTCATCCATAGATAGTTTTCCTGGCTTGTTACAGGTATTAATTTGGAACTTAATTTAGTCGGTCATTGAGATAGTTATCCTATCTGGTTTCAGGTATTAATCTTTGACCTGAGAAATAAAGATAGTTTTCCTGGCTTGTTACAGGTATTAATCTTCAATCTCCTCATGTAGATAGTTTTCCTGGCTTGTTACAGGTATTAATCTACAGTCGGTCGTCCACAGATAGTTTTCCTGGCTTGTTACAGGTATTAATCTGGAACTTGAAAATGTTGGTAAGTATAAAGCTTGACTATGACGTATAATGAAGGAATATTTGACAACTACTACTTCAGATGATGATGAAGGAATCTTTTATGGTTGCTACCTCAATAGATAATGAAGGAATCTTGGACGATTGCTACCTCAGCAGATAATGAAGGAATCTTGGACGATTACTACTTCAATAGATAATGAAGGAATCTTGGACGATTACTACCTCAACATATAATGAAGGAATCTTGGACGATTACTACCTCAACAGGGTACCAGAAATTTGTCTGGTCATGTAAGTAGTTGATGATATTTGTCTGTTTATAGACTTTTACCTGAAGCGATACAGGGTTAGCTGTATGCAAAGTCATGATGCATGAAGCGCAAATGATTCTCTCAAAATAAATGATATTGTGATGCATGCATTCGTGTTGCATATGCTATGACACTTGTAAAATGATGTATGAATGCAATGTATGAATATGTCAGTCATTCCACTACTGTATTGTTGAACCAGGGAAAATGAATCCCTGATTTTTGTTAGGGATGAAGAATGTAGGTCTTCCAATTTGTTGAAGTTGGAACGCTAGGGGATGAACTTCCGTTGTTGGAGGAATAAACTCTGTTGGGGAAGGAAAACTCCGTGAACTGCTTGGGGATTTTGTTGAAATCCTATTTGGGAATCTTGAGAAGCTTGGCGACTTCATTGGGAAATTTTTGTTGGAGAAGTAATTTGAATATGCTTACTTCGTCGGGAATATAAGAACACCTAACACCATTAGGCTGCATGCTGAGAATATGGAAGTGACTTTGTAGTAGGATGCCCCTGCCTCTGTACCTGCCGGAGAAAGTATCTACTGGGATTCTGTGAATGGCCTGACTATTATCCCAACTCCTGGAATCCTTGGTGAATGCGGATCAGGGTGGTCAGCAATCTATTGATAGACTAGTGACGAGATGACGGGACGTAGTCATACGCTTTAATCCCTAACTTTTCCTAGATTGTCCTATGTATATCCCAAATTTTTGCCCGAACCCTTTTGGTTTGTCGGGATGCCTTTATTTTTTCCTAGGCCAGTCAACCTAGCGGGACTTTGTTCATGCATAGTATTTTCTGACTATGTCCATGTTCACCGGGTACGGAGAATTATCATTGTCCATAGTAGTAAGTGTTGCCACACTGCCAGAAGATGTTTGTTTGATCGTACATGATTCCCTGCTGGAATTCATGTCCAATGCCCCAAGTGATTCAGATGGAGATCTGCCCCTGGCTATTTGGCATTTTTGAGAGGTTCCCCGAATCTTGACTTGACTGCCCCAGATTAGCTGAACACCATGTTATATCCCTTTATTATGAAAGGTATGTCACTGGAATGTCTTTCCATCTGAAGTGATTTTGTCCATTGATTAGATTTTTGTTCATCGAATATCCGTTGTGCGAATTTCTCTGTTGTTTGAACAAATAGTCATATGCAAACAATGGTATTCGAAGAATGCAAAGCTTATGTCTGTCTTGAAGTTTGAAAATTCATTTTTTAGTAAAATAAATTTTTTTTTGTAAGAGTGTGATATCAACTCAGGATTTAATAGCAAACCTTACAAGAGTCAGGATACCTTTTGTAACAGTATGCTTTTGAACTAATTCGTGCTTCAGTTAGGACTTTTAAGGGTTGTAGCATGACCTGGTTCACGGTTTTAAGAAACAAAAGATAAAGGCTCAAATTTTATTTGTAACCAACCCGCTCTTTGTGATGTTCTTTAGTCCCATGCTCAGCTAATTGTGCCTTTAGATCCCAATTGAGTCTGGAATCTTTGCTCTGATACTTGGTGATGGTTCAGAAATTAAACGTGTGTTCGAGAAGGCAGTCATTTTGGTAACCTTTTCATTTTTGTTGAGGATTTGTAGGACCTCTTTTTTTATTTTGTTATCCCTGCTTTTGCCTGAACTGTTTCTTTTGTGATTACAATCAGCGGGATGCCCCAGTTTTTCTTAAGTCTCCTTCATAGGGTTTGACCTAGCGGGCTTTTATTTTGAGAGATAATGACTGCCTATCTTGATGATTTTGTGGAACCATCACCATCTTCTGATTTGGAAGGACGTCTTTAATGCCATTCATTATGTATGAAGTGGAAGATTACGACTGAATGCGCATATGAATTAACTGAGAAAACTACCATGTCCCTGGTTATGATTAAGGGTTTTAATTTGTGTGAAAAGAAAAAATCCTACTTCTTAGGCTCAAAGGGGTTGACTCGGGACTATCTTCCTTATAACTCCATTGTTTAAGATTTGAAACAACGCCTGTACATCGTTAGCGGGGTCTGTTCAAAAGCATATTGTAGAGATTATCGTATCATTTTCGTCATCCTCCCTATAAAGGCTTAGAGCTTTTGGTCGAGATTTGAATATCACAAAAAGGAAGTAAAAACACAATTTAAATATAATGAATACATATGAAATAATTCAAGACAAATATATGAAATGCATTAATATGAATAACCAAAGTCTGATACAAAGACAAATGTTTTAAGCAAACAAAGAAGTTACAACTAATAATTCGAGATGAAATAAACGCTCTTAATTTTGGTCATAATTTGGCATGGGAGCAATGATCATATTGGGAGCCTTGGGAGGGTTAAATTCAATCTCCTTGTTATCGATCAAATCTTGAATCTTGTTCTTCAAAGTCCAATAATTATCGGTGTCGTGTCTAGGACTATCAGAATGGTAGGCACATCTTACATTTGGATTGTACTTAGGAGAGGAGGTATCAGGGTTTTGAGGAGGATCCTTTAGTCTAATCATCTTCGCTTTTAGCAAATGTTGTAACGCTTGAGACAATGGCATACTAATCTTAGTGTATTGCCATTCTTGGTACTTTACCCTACGCCTATTGCCATGTCGTTGTTGAATAGGTGTAGTATTAGAGATTAGCATCGCTCTCACGGATTAATGGTGATCCTTTTCATTATGGCCCTTTTGACCATAAACAACATTAGTTTCTTTTTTACCCCCAAATGGCCTCTTCTCGGCATTAGAAGATGCGGCCATCAGAATTTTCCCACTCTTGATATCGCTTTCGATCCTCTCCCCAGTCAGAACCATCTCTGTGAAACCGGATGAAGAACTTCTAATCAGCAGATTGAACAACGGGCCTGTCAGAGTGCCCATGAACATGTCTACCATTTCCCGGTCAATCAGAGGAGGTTACACCCTGCCAGCTAAATCCCTCCATTTCTGTGCATATTCCTTGAACCCTTCTCTTGAGCCCATGGACATATTCTGCAATTGCACTCGATTTGGTGCCAAGTCAGCATTATATTGATACTGCTTATAGAAAGAAGCAGCCAAGTCCTCCTAGGTATAACTGTCGGTTCCTTCTAACTGATAGAACCACTCCAGTTGAGTGCCAACAAAACTTTCTTGGAAGAAATGGACCCATAACTTCCGGTCAGCAGTGTGAGGCTGGATCTTTCTGACGTATGATCTCAAGTTAAGTTTAGGACAAGAGACCCCATCATATTTAGCGAACGTGGGAACCTTGAATTTTGGTGGGATAGCCACTCCAGAAACCAATCCTAACTCTTCAAAGTCCAAGTCAAGTATCTTTTGAATCTCCATAGCATTGAGGTGATCCTCCAACTGTTTGTATTTATCATCAGCGGGAGGATACTGCTCCTCAGAATAATCAGGTTCATCTTCTTCAGACCCAGGGTTATTGTTTTCTTCTGTGGGATTTTCTCCTTGATTGTCCCGTTCATCCGATGTGGTTTTGAATTCTAGAGCTCGCCTGGCCGGTCCTTTGAACCTTCTACCTAAATTCAAGACACCAACTGGTTTCTTTAGCTTCTTGGTCTTCTCTTTGATGATCAGAGATTTCAGATCTTCCTGCCCCTTATCCAGAGCCAGGGACATTTCTTGGAACTGAGTGTTTTGAGTTTAAAGGTCCTTTACTGTTTGTTCAAGAGCCACTTCTTTTGCTGAAATAAACAGTGAAGGGATAAGAAGCCTGTCCTTGGAATACCTATTATGCAATGACTTGTATGATATGCTTATGCAATGTTTTCAAGGATCTCGCAGGGTAAACACAAGGAGATGTTAGGAGTTGACTGCAGCTTTGATTGAAGAACTTCGTATCGTTGAATGTCCTCCTACAAGAATCAAGCTCACCATGTCGAGTGGGTCATAGCCCCTGACTCAAGTTATTGTACTTTGGTCCTTTGACGGCATTGGCTAGAGGAAGATATCTTCTTTATCATAACCTACATCATAGGCCCTTGAGATCCTTGAAATGGTTAAGGAAATGCTATGGTATGATGCTATGATGTGTTTGCTATGCATCAAGCAAAAATGTAGGGTGATGAAGACAAGTATGTCTTTCAAGAAGTCCGGGTTATTGGATAATGACTACAAACAATTCCTTCAAGGAACTCACATCGTTAGATAATGAATACAAACAAAACCCTGCAAGGAGTTCAAGTTAGATAGTGAAAGCAAACAAATCACACAAGTAGCCTTAGGTTCAGGCTTGCATGGATTCCATAGGTAAGTACCCTCTTGAAGTTTAGTTGGTTCAACCTATCCTATTAATAGTAACCGGGTTCTAAGGAGTCTCATATCACTGACCTTTCTTTTAGGAATTGTTCTAGCTCAAGTACCAAAATATTGCGGCCATAATATCCAAAAAGTCCAATCTCAATGAGTGTGGTATTGAGTATCAACCAATCTTCGGTCGGAACCAAAGTCGGCCATCTGACTACTTTCTAATGGCTTAGGATGAGTCAATTAAAGGTTCTAAAGTTCAGTTAGCACTTAATGACACTATAAGGAAGCCTAATGTTATCCTTGATTGACTCAAGGAACATTAGTACAAGCCAGAGTATCACGCTAACGTAGCCATCACTTCGTCCATATCGGTCTACGTCGTACAACTTCCATGATTTATTGCTACTTACCTAAAAAAGGTGCCCCAGATCCGGGTGTAGGATCTTTACAAGTAAACCCAAGCAAAACCCTTAAAGATAAAGCAAGCAAAGCATACAAGGAAAGCAATTTAAAATGATGAACTAAACTCTAAGGTAACCCCACTTTTAAATCCCCAGTAGAGTTGCTAGTTCTGTAATGCGGTGACAGAACTGACTGTTTATAACCAAATTAATACAGCTATATATTAATACAGAAAATAAGTGTCCTACGATATTACAACCAAATTGAAAGGCAAGAAATTGTAAAAATAAGAACAAAATAAAGAGGGGGAGTGAGTCCTTCGATCTAGGCAGTAGACTCCTTTGATTCACCCTTCTTTTTCTTTCTTTCGATTGATCTTGGGAGTTGGCGTGAGAAACCTTCGATTACATCCTTTCCTGCTTCTTTGATTGCCTGGGAGTTGGCGTGAGCAACCTTCGATTGCACCCATTCTTTCTTCTTTCGATTAAGCTTGGGAGTTGGTATGAGCAAACTTTTGATTGCACCCTTTACCGCTTCTTTCGATTGAGCTTGGGAGTGGGTATGAGCAACCTTCGATTGTACTCTTTCATGCTTCTTTCGGTTGAGCTTGGGAGCTGGTGTGAGCAACCTTCGATTGCAACCTTCTCTGATTCTTTCAGTTAGACTATGAAGCAATATGGACTTGCAGAGCAGCCTGAGTGTATATCCTTCGTTGATACCCTTTTTGTCTTTCATTTGAGTCTGTACATGTTAGCTCCAACATATATTTAGACAAGAAAAGCAAACAAACAAAAGGGACAAAAACAAAAAATATAACTAAAAGGCTATTTACATGTTATGCTGAAACAATAAAAAAGTGAAAGGTTATTTACATATTATGTTGAAACAAAAAACAAGTGAAAGGCTATTTACATGTTATGCTGAAACGAAAAATGCTAGGTCAAGAGGACTTACCTTGCTTGAAACTGGAACTTGTGTATGGACTGGAGTTGTGTGATGCTCTTGGATTCGAAAGGAGAGAGGTAAGTGTGGTGTGATCTTGTTGAATTTTGAGAATTTTTGGTATGCTTCTCTTAGGTTGTGTATGCGTGTAAGGCAATATATGTGTAGTTCCAGGGCCTCTGTCTCTAGTCTCCTGGAGAATGTCTATTTTGTGTATGTGTATGTACATGGTATCCCCCTTTGCAATATGCTTTAGGCATGTATTTATAGGGATGTGATGTGCGTGGAAATGGCAAGGGAAACCATTAACTAGGCTTTAAAGGCCATGAGACAAGAATCCAACACATTGAAAGTTGGCCATATTTGGATAATTCTTGCCATTTTGAAATCTTGAGTGAACCTGGACACATTTGACTCTTTCGAATACCTTCCAGCCTTGCTCTTCAATTGGCCCTGAGTTTCCTCCTTCGAATGGCTCTGGTCTTGCCCTTCGATTGACTCTGAGTTACTTCCTTCGAATAACTCAAATTCTCATCATTGGGGCCTCTTCAATTGAGCCCCTACTCAGCTAGCCATAACGAAAGCTCTTTTATGGCCAATCAAAGCTTCCCTTGGCATGAATGTGCTTGTGCAGGAAGCTAGAGTATGGCAATATGTGGGATTTTGGGCCAGCAAGCATCTTTGCATATTTCTCTTTTGTTTTGACCAACTAGATCCAATCTTTGACCAAACCCTTTTTTCAGACAACATTATGTGTCCTTCGAATGGGCCTTTGAATGCTTCTTTGAATGGATCAATTACATGTACTTCGAATGGGCCTTTTCCTGGTGTGCTGGCAAGTTGAGGGGCCTTTGCCTTGTGAATCTAAGGAAAGCTTGAAACAGCCAATGCTCAGTCGAAGCCTTGTGAATTGAACTTGGTCGAAGAAGACCCATCACCCAATCGAAGGTTTTTGACATGCCCATCGAAGGAAACTTTGATCTGATATTCCAATCAAAGGACAATGTTTAGATGTCGATCGAAAGTCTCTGTTGACATTCCAATCGAAGAACATTTGGTTGACATGCCAATCGAAGGACAATGTTCAGATACCAATCGAAGGACACTTTTGACATGCCAATCGAAAGACATTTGGTTGACATGCCAATAGAAGAACACGGTTGACATGCCAATCAAAGGACACTGTTAACATGCCAATCGAAAGACACATGACCATCATTCAAAGAATTTCATTTTCTTCAAACAAGTGTTTGTAAACTGCCCATGTAAGAGAAAACCTTGGAAGACATGACAGGGAAAATTTTGGGGTACAACAAGGCCCAAAAACAGTTTTTTTTGTTAGAAGACAGAAATGAAATAAATAAAAAAGAACAAGAAAATGGGCATGTGTGAAGTAATGTTGAAGGGTGCAGAAAGCAAAGATGTCTAGGCCCAGTAAGCAAATTCACAGATCTTATACGTATGGGTTGTGGTGGTACATCGTATGGCAGCGTGTCCTGAGCGTTTGATGTTGATCAAATGATATTGAGTGATGGTGTATGATAGTTAGGGTGGAGCCACTGCACAGAATTGGGAGACCTGCAACCATAAGGGTGGTGACAAGTGTCACCACCATATTAAAGTTTGTTAAAAAAAACAAATACAATAAAAGGAAAACAAAAATTGATTATATTTTAATTAGAAAGAGATAAACATGTTATCTCTCTTCTTCCATGCGTTCTATCGCCTTTATCTATCTTTGAGGCTCCCCGGAAATCGTCCTCAACGACGGTAGACGACGGTAGATTGCGGCTCTTACGGCGACTTGGCTTTGATCTTCATTTTTATTACATCATTCACTTTGTTTTCCTCTTCTAAATACTAATCCAGGATTTATTTTTGAAGATGGTGATCAATTTTGTGTAGATCTTAAAGGGGGTGAACGAACCCTAGCAGTTCCGATTTGGCCTTCTTTGCATGGTTTCGGGTGAGATCTTTCTTTTTCTTCTCCTTTACGAATTTCTAAAGGGTTGGTTTTGCGAAAATGATGAAACAACAAATTAGGGTTTTGGTTTTGTTGCTACGGTTGTTTTTGTATTTTTTGTATCATTCTATGAACGATTTCTTTGAAGGGGTTTGAATTGGAAAATGATGAGAAAATGAAATTAGGGTTTTATGTTGTGTTACAGTTCGGATTCCCCTCTGTTCTGTATTCTCCGTCCTTTTGATGTGAGTTATGTTCTTGTTTTTATACTGTGAGCTTGCTTTTGAACCATGAAGGTTTTGACTTTGGGAATGTTTTGAGATAACAGACTTGTCACTTTTGATATCTGATTATTCAACTCTGTGGTACTTTTGCTATGTTATGCTATGTTGATTTTTTACTTTGCTTGCTGGCCTTGTAAGACTTATCATCTTTTCTAATTTTTCTGATATCAACTCTGTGGTACTTTGTGACTTTGATATGCTATGCTTCCTCTATGCTTGCTAGCGCTGTGCTTTTCTATACTGGTTGCTTGCTGACTTTTGTGATTCTGTACTTTTATCTTTTGTACTTGTTGCTTCATGGCCTTTGTACTTTATGTTGTATATTTTCTTTTTCTGAATCTTTAATCAATGCCTACTATGAACCAAAAAAATTTGTTTATTTGTTTGAGATTTGTAGTAAGGGCTAGGCCTATGATTTGCAATGCAATTCTAGATTTTTGTTGGAATAAAGCAAAGCGAGGCTGATTGTGATACTTTTTGTTTTGACAACTCTGACTATGATGAATCATTTTTCTGATTTTTTTTTCTCTTTGATTTCATCTCACGGTGAACCAATTTAATTTGTGATTTGTAGTAGAGATGTGACTTGGCATGTGACTGAATTGCATTTGATTCTGTTTGTAAAATAATGAGACTTTTGTGGGCTTGATAGTGAATTCTGACTTTTGGATTTTTGTCTCGTTGGGCCTTTGAACTCGTGCATGATGTAATTGGGCTGTTTTGTTATGAAATTTTGTTTTGGATTCATTGATTTGTCTTTTGTCTTTTGTGAACCAAACTTTGTCTTGTGATTTTCAAAAGATTTACTCCTAGCCAATGATAGAATTCTGACTTGTGAAACAAGATTGTATGAGGCTTGTATGCTTGAACATGATGCTGAGTTTTGACATTTTGTTTTGGATTTGTGAACCAACTTGGATTGTGATTTGCGATAGACAAAGCTAGGCCCTAAAAATCCAATTCCATAATTAAAACCCTAATGATGAATTTGAAATATTTTGCTTGAAAACCTTCTTTGTTCATATTTGATTGCTAACTAAATCTTTCTTTTCTGTTTCATGTGAGTAAATGATGGTGATGATGGAGAGTTAACAAGGGCGGAGCCTTGAAGAGATGGGCGAACCAAAACCATAGCATGGAGTTGAAATGATGATTTAAGGTGAATCCGAGTAAAGCATGGAGTAGTTTTTGAATTTGTCACTGTTTTTGTAACTTGTAGAAACTTTGTATTTGATTTGCACCATACAGAGCTTGTATCAAATAGAAGTTGTATCAAGCTTAACTTGTACCAAGTTCAAATTTTTATCAAATAATTTATACCAAGTAGAATTTGAATCAAATGGCAATTGTAATAAGTTTAAATTTGAATATTGGTTTCAAAGAGAAATCACCATGACAGTGTGACTTAAACATAGGCATAAAAACCAATATATTCTCTTGTAACCTTTGATAAACAAATAATAAACCAAGCAAACTTGCTCTTGAATGAATACAACAAATCCCTTTGTAACTCTTATTTTAAAACCCTCCCTTTGAGAAATCCAAGAAAACTTTGAATCACTTGAATATAGGATGGTAAACAAATGAATGATATGCCATGGTTATTTGATCTCAACAAAACCCCAAATATGTTTTTATCCTTGTATGCTTAGTGAATAGGACACGTATCCTTAATGCTATATTAACACCCTTAAATAACTTGAAACTTTGGCAACAAATAATCGAATACAACCAATGAATCCAATTTTCAATCTCAGATTCAAACTTCAGTAATAAAACGAATAAAGGAAACCAAAATGTTTTGATCATAAACTCAACCAACTTCCATTGATAAATATCAACGAAATTTCACACTAAAGATGAGAAACTTTTGATCACATATAAAACCATGTGGTGACCTTATACAGGACCTCAATCCAACCGATAAGCACACGAGAGCACATATAAGAATCACCAGGGAATCCACATCTCTGAATTTGTGCCTTTGCAAAGAAATCCAAGAAGTGATGATGACAAGCAAAGGAAAATGATGAATGCTTGAGCTTACAATCTTGTATCTCGATGGGGAGAATATCACAGTGATCAAGAATTCAAACCTTAGCTTTATAGACCATAATTAATAAAGAATTAGTTGATTCATGCTTGAGTGGCAGTGAGAGCCATTAAAACCATAGAAACCCTAATTTCCCACTTTAATACTTAAAGTCTTCAATCTTCAAATGATATGATAGACACGTTGAGATTCCTTGAGACATGAGATGCCTTTGGTAGTCTTGAATAGTTGAAAACCATAAGAGAATGTATTAAGAAAAGGGAGGGAAAAATTTTAGGTGTAACACTATCATGTCGTTGATGTAAACTTCTATCTCGTGATGAATCATGTCATAGAATAAAGCTACCATGGCCTGCTGATAAGTTTCCCCAGCATTCTTCAACCCAAAAGGCATGACCTTGTAACAGAGAGTGCCCCACTGTGTGATGAATGTAATTTTCTCCATGTCTTTAGGTGCCATCTTGATATGATTATACCCTGAGAAACCATCCATGGAGGAGAATACCTTATGTTGAGCAGTGTTGTCGACCAGAACATCCATATGTGGAAGTGGGAAGTCATCTTTGGGGCTCGCCCTATTCAGATCCCTGTAATCTACACACATACGTACCTTGCCATATTTCTTTGGTACCAGAACAACATTTGCAACCCATTGAGGATAGGATGTCACTACTAAGAAACCTATGTTAAATTGCTTCATAACCTCGACCTTGATCTTCTCTGACATCTCGAGACGCATGTGACGAACCTTCTGCTTAATCGAAGAACAACCCTCTTTCATTGGAAGGTGATGAACTACAATATCAGTATCGAGCCCTGGCATGTCTTTGTATGACCAAGCAAATACCTCAACATAGTTGTGCAACATATGGATCAACCTGTTCTTGACACTATCCTCTAAGTTGGCGCCTATCTTGACCTATTTTCTATCTGTCTCAGAACCAAAGTTTACCACTTCGATTGGCTCTTCATGTGGTTGGATAGCCTTTTCTTCTTGTATTAAGAGTAGGGAAAGTTCTCCAGGTATTTCACAATCTTCCTCGTCTTCGTCCTTGGCTTGGTAGATCGGATTTTTGAAGTTATAAGAGGCAATAGCAGAATCATTATCAACGAGATCCATAGTGGATGGGGATCTGCAATATAGTGTGTGGGTGTGTGTAAGAACACATAGCTATTTTAAAGTGCAATAAAGTAAAAGAAAGTCAGAGAGCGCAAAATTTGAGTGCAAAATGTCCAATGTTTTTATTAAATGAAAATATGACATATGAAATGACAACCCTTAACAAATGAACCATTGTGCCTCGGGCAAGACACAAGGTTTAAAGTCAATGTTTTAAAACAAATTACATAACCAAACTTCTTAAAGCGATAAAAATAGAAATACCTATTACTCCTGGATAAAGAAGATGGAGATAATGTCTTATGCTTTCCAATTGTTGAGTTTGTTGCCCTTGGTAGGAAAGATCCAGCTGTCAAAGTCACAATCACTGTCAACATCCTCTAAAGCGTTGAATCCATTATTGCTGACACAAAATGGAGGTCTTCCATCTCAAGTGCGACGAACAGCCTTTTGATTCTCTACAGTAAATCCAAAACCAAAATTATTAGATTTATAGGGGATATCAGGAAGATGACCCCAAATTGTGTAACCACCTTCTTCTATAGTAGCTTTGGAATCTTTCAAGGAAGCCATCTTGTGTGGAACCCTGGTAGTGTAATGCCCCAATTTCGATTGTTCGCTTTTTAATTAATTTAAGTGATTTGTTATGTGTTTATAACATATTTATGTGCCTTGTTGTGAATAAAATGAATATTATTGGTTTGTGGCCTTATATGTGTTTGTGGGGTCGGTGTAGGGTATGTGTCCCTAATTGATCGGGTTAGTGTGAGGTCACTAGAATAATATAATATATTAGTAGTATTTATTTAATTGGTTAGTATATGATTTAAATTAATTAATTAAGTGATATAAGAAATAAGATAAGGTTAGTGGGCCTTGTGTAGTGTTAGTAGAGAGGGGGTGCCAATAGGGCCCAACTAAAGGAAAGAAAAAGAATAGAAAGAATAAAAAAGGGAAAGAAAAGGGAAGTGAGTAGAAACTCAGTTATCATGAATAATAGGGAGAAAAGCAGAGAAAGGAGAAAAGGGAGAAGCTGCCCTAGAGTGCTTGGAAGAGGAAGAAAGAAGCGAAGCTTTGCCGAATTCGTGAATTACACCAGGTAAGGGTGGGGTTCCTTGTACTTATTCATGGGTAGGAACAAATTTAACATGAGTTTTGGGTATTGGGTGATTTCTATGAGTTTCACAGATTTTTGGATTAGACACCATTGTTATCCCCGGAGCTTAGAGCTCAAATGAACATAGGTAGTATTGCATGTTCCCATAGTTATAGGTATTAGTTAATACTTTAGAATGATTCTAATTGCTATTGCTATATGGTAGGAATTCGATTTTGATGGTTTTAGGATGTTTGGGGATGATTAGGAATGGGTTGGGGTGATTTTGGGAAGCATAAAAACGTGAAATATGGTGTTGCAGAGTCATCAACACGGGCCGTGTTGATGCACACGGGCACCCGTGTTGATCTTCTGTGTTGATGCTCGGGTAGGTTTTTCCCAAAAATCGTTTCAGCCATAACTTTTGAACCGTAACTCCGATTTAGGCGCCGTTTGATGCGTTGGAAAGCTAGTGAAATTTTCTATATGATTATGAGGAATTAAGTAGCTTTAAGAGCTTATTTTAATAAGTGATTATTGGAGAAAGTGTTTATGTTTATAAGTGAATTTGATTGTTATGTATTTTAGTGAAGTGTTTGGAGATATTTGGGATTGGAGCTCTGAAGAACGACGAACAATCGCTCAAGAGTTCGAAGCTGCAATTTGATAAGGTAAGGGGGGCTACTACTCAATTTATATTTGCTTATGGGTTTAGATGCAATTGGTTGGGTAATCGTAGGATAATCCCATTTTCTCTGATGTTCTTAGTGATCGATAACTTTAGGGTCGAATTTCGTTAGAAAAGATTAGGTTCCCTAAAGGTTGTGAATCGATTAAGAAGTTAATCCCTATTGTTGATTTAGATCTAAATTGTATGATCGGGAGTTTCCCTTAGGTGTTCTAAGGATAACCTTGATGTTATCAGATTTCCCCAAAAGGACGAATAATCACTTTTAAGGTTACTTTGATAATTGTTGGTGATTATAAAATTAAGCTTTTGGATTAAATGATTTGAAAAAGGAATTCTGCCTTCCAACGATTCTAGAAAACTATAACCTTGAAGGATTTGAGTTATTCAATTTGTGGGAAATTGATGAACATAAGTCAGAGGCTTAGGAAATTGATGTTTTGGAAACTTAATGTGTATTTGGATGTTTTTGTACTGCATTGCACTGCTGTAGAAATGTATTTTTGTGCAAATATGTTGGCATATAAGCTGCTGCAGGTACAGGAAAAATGTGTACGCGCTCATCAACACGGGCCGTGTTGAACAACACGGGCACCCGTGTTGATCTTCTGTATTGGTAAAATAATGCGTTTCTGGACACATTTCCACACGGGCAGTGTTGTTTCACACGGGCACCCGTGTTGAACCTCCTGTGTTGGTTTCTAAACTCTGTTTTCTGTGCATGCTGTTATGTACGGATTGATCCTGTTTTGATGTGCAGTGTTTGACATGTTTTGAATATGCTGTTTATTGATTTCCTAGTGTTGATTGATGCTTGTATCGAATAACGTTTGTATGTTATGATACCAACACTAAGTGGATGTTATTTTCATGCTTTTAGATGATGTTATCAAGCATGAATTATGATATAACTTGATATGATTGGTTGATGTTTAATAGTATGCTGAGTGGTTACATACTATCCATATCCTGTTATGATTGATATTATTGATGTTGCATGATATGTTTTCTTGATGTTAATAGTATGCTGAGTGTTACATACTTTACATATCATGTTGTATTTGTTAATTCCCATTGTGTGGAATTAACATGGTGGCCAATATACATGTCCGCGATTTAATGGAACGTTGAGGTGGTAGTCATGTCCGCGATATAATGGAACGGTGAGTTGTCCGTGACCCGAGATATAATGTGGCGGTAAAATGGTACCACATGCATGGGTGTGTTGCATTATATTGAATATAACATGAATGGATGATTTTCCAATGTTGTATTTAATTGATTGTATGCATGTATTGTTGCTAAATTGTTAACGATGTTTGATGTTAATTATAAGTATGAAAAGTAAGATATTAGGAATACATGAATTGTAAAGGTTTTCGTAAACTATGAAACATGCTAACTGTTTGGGTGATGCTTATGGTTTTCTGAATTGATTGTTATGAACGTATAATCAAAGGTATAATTGAGATGCTCACCCTTACTGTTGAATATTTCAGATTGAGGAGCTTCGTTCAGGTGCTTGGCGAAGGCTTGTTGTTTCTAGTTTATTTCCGTTTAAGTATTGTCCGGGTCATGCTCTGATAGTTGTAACTCCGGGAACGTGTGTTTGTCGAGCTGCTTTAGTCAGACTCGTTTATTTCCTTAGTATTTGGTTATAATATGATGTTGATATATTCCAGGTGTTAATCCCTGATGATTGAAAATATTATAACTTTGGTTTTATTAAATATAATATTCCGCTGTGTAAACATGTACGGGTTGCTTCTATGTTATGCATGACGGGAACTTGTTTGATTAAAAGAGAATTGTGACATCCTCGTTAATACATGTACTCTGAAAGTATGTTTTATTTAAAATCGCGAAAATTTATGCGGGGTTTTAGAGGGTGTTACAATAGTGGTATCAGAGCATGGTCGGTCTGTCCGGCCAAGTTGTTATGTCAGTGTCATTACCCTTGGTACGCAATAAGTGTTTGAAAACACTGTTGGTACTTCTTTGTTTTGGATCACTTGATTGCAGGGATAAGATTGCGATAAGTGGGGGAGAAGCTGACGCTTCTCTACGATGCGACGAAGAGGGATTGGTTTGACTCTGGGAGAATGTTTAAAGGTTAGAATAGTACTTGAGATACTAAGGTGGTCGTGTAATGATTATTTATACATTTGTTTTGGTTTCGACTATTCTTTGGCAAATTAAGGACTTGATCACCCTTGATGTGTTGTCGATAGTAGTGGAATTGAAAGAGATGAATAGATGTATTGTTTCCGACTATTTAGTATGTGTGTTGGACAAAGGTGCTGGAGTTGGATACTCGTTATGGAATCAGAAGTGGTGAACGAATCAGAGGAATGCGTAACCCCAGGATGATTGGTAGTAGTTTTACTCAAGGTAACATGAAGAGTAGACTTGGAGTGTTGTGGTTAAACAGAAATGGGTATCGTTGTGAAGCTAGTGTCATACTATAAGTGAAGGTGTCAAGGCATCATCTGGAAATTGGGCGAATCTCGGATGCATGGATTTGAATCTAATAGGAACTCAGAAGTAAGTATTCGTATCGGATTGGAGAAGAGGACTTTTGGAATTTCGGTTCAGGTAATGTAAAGGTAATACTTTCGAAGTCATGGTAAATTATGGATGTTCAGAAGATGTCTAAGCATAGTCGTTAAGAACTGTATTGGAATAACGAATGTGGAGGTTTCACTAAGTCTTGTTTTGAGTGAGGATTCTTGATGTCGTGTCGAGTGATTACACTGAAGTGACAACCCAGGAAAGTGTGATCACCGGATGAGTTGAGACATGAATTAGTAAGACTAAGATTGTCGATTCGGATAATTGGAATGTGATGGACAAGAGATGAATGAACTTATGGACTAGTATGTGAGAGGGATTTATGGATGAAATTTAATTGGAAGAATTGTCTTCATTTTAGGATTGGATCGTAGAGTGAGTAACAGATGGGTAAAGGTTCGGGTTGGACCAGACGAATTTGGATAAGAATTCTATCAAGGATAATTAAGGAGGATTTTATGATTTAGTTGGTCAGCGTAAGTGGATACTGAGGGTAACCTTTGGGCAAGAAATCAAAGTGTTTATGGATTTTGGTTGGTAACCATTATTGGTAAACGTAAGATGAAGGCGGTTCCAGATACGGATAGTCAAGGTTGCAAGTACTCAGGCAAGAGTAGCTCATGTTACAAGATATGAGTGGGAATTGTAATTAGAAGGATTTCGGTCATTGAGTGCGAAGCTGGAACGCTAGAATATTCGTGGATTGATTGTAAGTGAATAAGGGGAAGCTGGATTATGGACTTGATAAGGATTTGATTTAGGTTCGAAGGCAAATCGCCATATGCTGAACTGAGCACTTAAGTGGGAGTTTATGTCCCGCACAGTTCGCGCCTTGTCCCCTAGTTGGCACCGCGAACTGCACTTTTCCTGTCATCGCGCCGCGAACTGGATGTCGCGCGGCGTGCTGTAGCAGACCAGAATGGATTACTTCTTTATGATTTATGGATTTGAGGTGTTAGAATCGTATTTCTTGGTGAAGGTAAATTGCAAAAGGAGAAATGTGGATCATCCTAGAGAAGGTGTTAGTCGTGATTGCGCGAGTAATTAAGGATGCGAAGGTCTTAACTCTTGGTTTAAGAATTTGAGGTGTCGTAATAATGTCGGATAAAGTGATTATTAACTTTGGAAGAGTTAGCAAGGGAGTACTGAGTTGGTTTCAATTTTAATTAGAGAACGAGATTTGGGTTGATTTGTTCTTATGGAAGAAGTGTATTAAGAGAAGTGTGTTAATCACAAGGACTTGCAGAGCATTGTACGGAAGTCAGTGTTGTATCGGGATAAAAGGGATTCAAAGATTTGTGTGGAATGTAGGCTGGTATCGTAAATTTGAGTAACGAAGTTGCCGTGTTAATCGAACAGAGGATCTCTAAGGAAAAGATCAGGGTGGCGCAGCGAAAGCGAAGTGCGGATTTGTGTATAATGACTGGTGTAAATTGGTGTGAGTCGAAGACGAGACTCAGATTTGCAAATAGTATGTGATCGTTGGATTCGTTTAAAGAGTAATTAGTAATGAATTGGATATAGTCGAGTAAGTCAACTGGCAAGGAACCACTTGAGTTCGTGGAATTGATAACAGCAGTGTAATGCATGTATGTTGTGAGAGGTGTTCTGATTACTGGTGGTAATGACTAAGGTTCCAGTTGAGAATGGACAGAGGAAAGTTGAGGAACTGAATTATGTAAGATGTCTTATTATGTTTTGGGATGATTGCATGTGACTGTTGTTACCACGCTGTATGAATTCGTGTTTCGTGATTTTGGATTGGTTTTGGTTAGAGAATTTTCGAGGACGAAAATATTTTAAGTGGGGGAGAGTTGTAATGCCCCAATTTCGATTGTTCGCTTTTTAATTAATTTAAGTGATTTGTTATGTGTTTATAACATATTTATGTGCCTTGTTGTGAATAAAATGAATATTATTGGTTTGTGGCCTTATATGTGTTTGTGGGGTCGGTGTAGGGTATGTGTCCCTAATTGATCGGGTTAGTGTGAGGTCACTAGAATAATATAATATATTAGTAGTATTTATTTAATTGGTTAGTATATGATTTAAATTAATTAATTAAGTGATATAAGAAATAAGATAAGGTTAGTGGGCCTTGTGTAGTGTTAGTAGAGAGGGGGTGCCAATAGGGCCCAACTAAAGAAAAGAAAAAGAATAGAAAGAATAAAAAAGGGAAAGAAAAGGGAAGTGAGTAGAAACTCAGTTATCATGAATAATAGGGAGAAAAGCAGAGAAAGGAGAAAAGGGAGAAGCTGCCCTAGAGTGCTTGGAAGAGGAAGAAAGAAGCGAAGCTTTGCCGAATTCGTGAATTACACCAGGTAAGGGTGGGGTTCCTTGTACTTATTCATGGGTAGGAACAAATTTAACATGAGTTTTGGGTATTGGGTGATTTCTCTGAGTTTTACAGATTTTTGGATTAGACACCATTGTTATCCCCGGAGCTTAGAGCTCAAATGAACATAGGTAGTATTGCATGTTCCCATAGTTATAGGTATTAGTTAATACTTTAGAATGATTCTAATTGCTATTGCTATATGGTAGGAATTCGATTTTGATGGTTTTAGGATGTTTGGGGATGATTAGGAATGGGTTGGGGTGATTTTAGGAAGCATAAAAACGTGAAATATGGTGTTGCAGAGTCATCAACACGGGCCGTGTTGATGCACACGGGCACCCGTGTTGATCTTCTGTGTTGATGCTCGGGTAGGTTTTTCCCAAAAATCGTTTCGGCCATAACTTTTGAACCGTAACTCCGATTTAGGCGCCGTTTGATGCGTTGGAAAGCTAGTGAAATTTTCTATATGATTATGAGGAATTAAGTAGCTTTAAGAGCTTATTTTAATAAGTGATTATTGGAGAAAGTGTTTATGTTTATAAGTGAATTTGATTGTTATGTATTTTAGTGAAGTGTTTGGAGATATTTGGGATTGGAGCTCTGAAGAACGACGAACAATCGCTCAAGAGTTCGAAGCTGCAATTTGATAAGGTAAGGGGGGCTACTACTCAATTTATATTTTCTTATGGGTTTAGATGCAATTGGTTGGGTAATCGTAGGATAATCCCATTTTCTCTGATGTTCTTAGTGATCGATAACTTTAGGGTCGAATTTCGTTAGAAAAGATTAGGTTCCCTAAAGGTTGTGAATCGATTAAGAAGTTAATCCCTATTGTTGATTTAGATCGAAATTGTATGATCGGGAGTTTCCCTTAGGTGTTCTAAGGATAACCTTGATGTTATCAGATTTCCCCAAAAGGACGAATAATCACTTTTAAGGTTACTTTGATAATTGTTGGTGATTATAAAATTAAGCTTTTGGATTAAATGATTTGAAAAAGGAATTCTGCCTTCCAACGATTCTAGAAAACTATAACCTTGAAGGATTTGAGTTATTCAATTTGTGGGAAATTGATGAACATAAGTCAGAGGCTTAGGAAATTGATGTTTTGGAAACTTAATGTGTATTTGGATGTTTTTGTACTGCATTGCACTGCTGTAGAAATGTATTTTCGTGCAAATATGTTGGCATATAAGCTGCTGCAGGTACAGGAAAAATGTGTACGCGCTCATCAACACGGGCCGTGTTGAACAACACGGGCACCCGTGTTGATCTTCTGTATTGGTAAAATAATGCGTTTCTGGACACATTTCCACACGGGCAGTGTTGTTTCACACGGGCACCCGTGTTGAACCTCCTGTGTTGGTTTCTAAACTCTGTTTTCTGTGCATGCTGTTATGTACGGATTGATCCTGTTTTGATGTGCAGTGTTTGACATGTTTTGAATATGCTGTTTATTGATTTCCTAGTGTTGATTGATGCTTGTATCGAATAACGTTTGTATGTTATGATACCAACACTAAGTGGATGTTATTTTCATGCTTTTAGATGATGTTATCAAGCATGAATTATGATATAACTTGATATGATTGGTTGATGTTTAATAGTATGCTGAGTGGTTACATACTATCCATATCCTGTTATGATTGATATTATTGATGTTGCATGATATGTTTTCTTGATGTTAATAGTATGCTGAGTGTTACATACTTTACATATCATGTTGTATTTGTTAATTCCCATTGTGTGGAATTAACATGGTGGCCAATATACGTGTCCGCGATTTAATGGAACGTTGAGGTGGTAGTCATGTCCGCGATATAATGGAACGGTGAGTTGTCCGTGACCCGAGATATAATGTGGCGGTAAAATGGTACCACATGCATGGGTGTGTTGCATTATATTGAATATAACATGAATGGATGATTTTCCAATGTTGTATTTAATTGATTGTATGCATGTATTGTTGCTAAATTGTTAACGATGTTTGATGTTAATTATAAGTATGAAAAGTAAGATATTAGGAATACATGAATTGTAAAGGTTTTCGTAAACTATGAAACATGCTAACTGTTTGGGTGATGCTTATGGTTTTCTGAATTGATTGTTATGAACGTATAATCAAAGGTATAATTGAGATGCTCACCCTTACTGTTGAATATTTCAGATTGAGGAGCTTCGTTCAGGTGCTTGGCGAAGGCTTGTTGTTTCTAGTTTATTTCCGTTTAAGTATTGTCCGGGTCATGCTCTGATAGTTGTAACTCCGGGAACGTGTGTTTGTCGAGCTGCTTTAGTCAGACTCGTTTATTTCCTTAGTATTTGGTTATAATATGATGTTGATATATTCCAGGTGTTAATCCCTGATGATTGAAAATATTATAACTTTGGTTTTATTAAATATAATATTCCGCTGTGTAAACATGTACGAGTTGCTTCTATGTTATGCATGACGGGAACTTGTTTGATTAAAAGAGAATTGTGACATCCTCGTTAATACATGTACTCTGAAAGTATGTTTTATTTAAAATCGCGAAAATTTATGCGGGGTTTTAGAGGGTGTTACAATAGTGGTATCAGAGCATGGTCGGTCTGTCCGGCCAAGTTGTTATGTCAGTGTCATTACCCTTGGTACGCAATAAGTGTTTGAAAACACTGTTGGTACTTCTTTGTTTTGGATCACTTGATTGCAGGGATAAGATTGCGATAAGTGGGGGAGAAGCTGACGCTTCTCTACGATGCGACGAAGAGGGATTGGTTTGACTCTGGGAGAATGTTTAAAGGTTAGAATAGTACTTGAGATACTAAGGTGGTCGTGTAATGATTATTTATACATTTGTTTTGGTTTCGACTATTCTTTGGCAAATTAAGGACTTGATCACCCTTGATGTGTTGTCGATAGTAGTGGAATTGAAAGAGATGAATAGATGTATTGTTTCCGACTATTTAGTATGTGTGTTGGACAAAGGTGCTGGAGTTGGATACTCGTTATGGAATCAGAAGTGGTGAACGAATCAGAGGAATGCGTAACCCCAGGATGATTGGTAGTAGTTTTACTCAAGGTAACATGAAGAGTAGACTTGGAGTGTTGTGGTTAAACAGAAATGGGTATCGTTGTGAAGCTAGTGTCATACTATAAGTGAAGGTGTCAAGGCATCATCTGGAAATTGGGCGAATCTCGGATGCATGGATTTGAATCTAATAGGAACTCAGAAGTAAGTATTCGTATCGGATTGGAGAAGAGGACTTTTGGAATTTCGGTTCAGGTAATGTAAAGGTAATACTTTCGAAGTCATGGTAAATTATGGATGTTCAGAAGATGTCTAAGCATAGTCGTTAAGAACTGTATTGGAATAACGAATGTGGAGGTTTCACTAAGTCTTGTTTTGAGTGAGGATTCTTGATGTCGTGTCGAGTGATTACACTGAAGTGACAACCCAGGAAAGTGTGATCACCGGATGAGTTGAGACATGAATTAGTAAGACTAAGATTGTCGATTCGGATAATTGGAATGTGATGGACAAGAGATGAATGAACTTATGGACTAGTATGTGAGAGGGATTTATGGATGAAATTTAATTGGAAGAATTGTCTTCATTTTAGGATTGGATCGTAGAGTGAGTAACAGATGGGTAAAGGTTCGGGTTGGACCAGACGAATTTGGATAAGAATTCTATCAAGGATAATTAAGGAGGATTTTATGATTTAGTTGGTCAGCGTAAGTGGATACTGAGGGTAACCTTTGGGCAAGAAATCAAAGTGTTTATGGATTTTGGTTGGTAACCATTATTGGTAAACGTAAGATGAAGGCGGTTCCAGATACGGATAGTCAAGGTTGCAAGTACTCAGGCAAGAGTAGCTCATGTTACAAGATATGAGTGGGAATTGTAATTAGAAGGATTTCGGTCATTGAGTGCGAAGCTGGAACGCTAGAATATTCGTGGATTGATTGTAAGTGAATAAGGGGAAGCTGGATTATGGACTTGATAAGGATTTGATTTAGGTTCGAAGGCAAATCGCCATATGCTGAACTGAGCACTTAAGTGGGAGTTTATGTCCCGCACAGTTCGCGCCTTGTCCCCTAGTTGGCACCGCGAACTGCACTTTTCCTGTCATCGCGCCGCGAACTGGATGTCGCGCGGCGTGCTGTAGCAGACCAGAATGGATTACTTCTTTATGATTTATGGATTTGAGGTGTTAGAATCGTATTTCTTGGTGAAGGTAAATTGCAAAAGGAGAAATGTGGATCATCCTAGAGAAGGTGTTAGTCGTGATTGCGCGAGTAATTAAGGATGCGAAGGTCTTAACTCTTGGTTTAAGAATTTGAGGTGTCGTAATAATGTCGGATAAAGTGATTATTAACTTTGGAAGAGTTAGCAAGGGAGTACTGAGTTGGTTTCAATTTTAATTAGAGAACGAGATTTGGGTTGATTTGTTCTTATGGAAGAAGTGTATTAAGAGAAGTGTGTTAATCACAAGGACTTGCAGAGCATTGTACGGAAGTCAGTGTTGTATCGGGATAAAAGGGATTCAAAGATTTGTGTGGAATGTAGGCTGGTATCGTAAATTTGAGTAACGAAGTTGCCGTGTTAATCGAAGAGAGGATCTCTAAGGAAAAGATCAGGGTGGCGCAGCGAAAGCGAAGTGCGGATTTGTGTATAATGACTGGTGTAAATTGGTGTGAGTCGAAGACGAGACTCAGATTTGCAAATAGTATGTGATCGTTGGATTCGTTTAAAGAGTAATTAGTAATGAATTGGATATAGTCGAGTAAGTCAACTGGCAAGGAACCACTTGAGTTCGTGGAATTGATAACGGCAGTGTAATGCATGTATGTTGTGAGAGGTGTTCTGATTACTGGTGGTAATGACTAAGGTTCCAGTTGAGAATGGACAGAGGAAAGTTGAGGAACTGAATTATGTAAGATGTCTTATTATGTTTTGGGATGATTGCATGTGACTGTTGTTACCACGCTGTATGAATTCGTGTTTCGTGATTTTGGATTGGTTTTGGTTAGAGAATTTTCGAGGACGAAAATATTTTAAGTGGGGGAGAGTTGTAATGCCCCAATTTCGATTGTTCGCTTTTTAATTAATTTAAGTGATTTGTTATGTGTTTATAACATATTTATGTGCCTTGTTGTGAATAAAATGAATATTATTGGTTTGTGGCCTTATATGTGTTTGTGGGGTCGGTGTAGGGTATGTGTCCCTAATTGATCGGGTTAGTGTGAGGTCACTAGAATAATATAATATATTAGTAGTATTTATTTAATTGGTTAGTATATGATTTAAATTAATTAATTAAGTGATATAAGAAATAAGATAAGGTTAGTGGGCCTTGTGTAGTGTTAGTAGAGAGGGGGTGCCAATAGGGCCCAACTAAAGAAAAGAAAAAGAATAGAAAGAATAAAAAAGGGAAAGAAAAGGGAAGTGAGTAGAAACTCAGTTATCATGAATAATAGGGAGAAAAGCAGAGAAAGGAGAAAAGGGAGAAGCTGCCCTAGAGTGCTTGGAAGAGGAAGAAAGAAGTGAAGCTTTGCCGAATTCGTGAATTACACCAGGTAAGGGTGGGGTTCCTTGTACTTATTCATGGGTAGGAACAAATTTAACATGAGTTTTGGGTATTGGGTGATTTCTCTGAGTTTTACAGATTTTTGGATTAGACACCATTGTTATCCCCGGAGCTTAGAGCTCAAATGAACATAGGTAGTATTGCATGTTCCCATAGTTATAGGTATTAGTTAATACTTTAGAATGATTCTAATTGCTATTGCTATATGGTAGGAATTCGATTTTGATGGTTTTAGGATGTTTGGGGATGATTAGGAATGGGTTGGGGTGATTTTAGGAAGCATAAAAACGTGAAATATGGTGTTGCAGAGTCATCAACACGGGCCGTGTTGATGCACACGGGCACCCGTGTTGATCTTCTGTGTTGATGCTCGGGTAGGTTTTTCCCAAAAATCGTTTCGGCCATAACTTTTGAACCGTAACTCCGATTTAGGCGCCGTTTGATGCGTTGGAAAGCTAGTGAAATTTTCTATATGATTATGAGGAATTAAGTAGCTTTAAGAGCTTATTTTAATAAGTGATTATTGGAGAAAGTGTTTATGTTTATAAGTGAATTTGATTGTTATGTATTTTAGTGAAGTGTTTGGAGATATTTGGGATTGGAGCTCTGAAGAACGACGAACAATCGCTCAAGAGTTCGAAGCTGCAATTTGATAAGGTAAGGGGGGCTACTACTCAATTTATATTTTCTTATGGGTTTAGATGCAATTGGTTGGGTAATCGTAGGATAATCCCATTTTCTCTGATGTTCTTAGTGATCGATAACTTTAGGGTCGAATTTCGTTAGAAAAGATTAGGTTCCCTAAAGGTTGTGAATCGATTAAGAAGTTAATCCCTATTGTTGATTTAGATCGAAATTGTATGATCGGGAGTTTCCCTTAGGTGTTCTAAGGATAACCTTGATGTTATCAGATTTCCCCAAAAGGACGAATAATCACTTTTAAGGTTACTTTGATAATTGTTGGTGATTATAAAATTAAGCTTTTGGATTAAATGATTTGAAAAAGGAATTCTGCCTTCCAACGATTCTAGAAAACTATAACCTTGAAGGATTTGAGTTATTCAATTTGTGGGAAATTGATGAACATAAGTCAGAGGCTTAGGAAATTGATGTTTTGGAAACTTAATGTGTATTTGGATGTTTTTGTACTGCATTGCACTGCTGTAGAAATGTATTTTCGTGCAAATATGTTGGCATATAAGCTGCTGCAGGTACAGGAAAAATGTGTACGCGCTCATCAACACGGGCCGTGTTGAACAACACGGGCACCCGTGTTGATCTTCTGTATTGGTAAAATAATGCGTTTCTGGACACATTTCCACACGGGCAGTGTTGTTTCACACGGGCACCCGTGTTGAACCTCCTGTGTTGGTTTCTAAACTCTGTTTTCTGTGCATGCTGTTATGTACGGATTGATCCTGTTTTGATGTGCAGTGTTTGACATGTTTTGAATATGCTGTTTATTGATTTCCTAGTGTTGATTGATGCTTGTATCGAATAACGTTTGTATGTTATGATACCAACACTAAGTGGATGTTATTTTCATGCTTTTAGATGATGTTATCAAGCATGAATTATGATATAACTTGATATGATTGGTTGATGTTTAATAGTATGCTGAGTGGTTACATACTATCCATATCCTGTTATGATTGATATTATTGATGTTGCATGATATGTTTTCTTGATGTTAATAGTATGCTGAGTGTTACATACTTTACATATCATGTTGTATTTGTTAATTCCCATTGTGTGGAATTAACATGGTGGCCAATATACGTGTCCGCGATTTAATGGAACGTTGAGGTGGTAGTCGTGTCCGCGATATAATGGAACGGTGAGTTGTCCGTGACCCGAGATATAATGTGGCGGTAAAATGGTACCACATGCATGGGTGTGTTGCATTATATTGAATATAACATGAATGGATGATTTTCCAATGTTGTATTTAATTGATTGTATGCATGTATTGTTGCTAAATTGTTAACGATGTTTGATGTTAATTATAAGTATGAAAAGTAAGATATTAGGAATACATGAATTGTAAAGGTTTTCGTAAACTATGAAACATGCTAACTGTTTGGGTGATGCTTATGGTTTTCTGAATTGATTGTTATGAACGTATAATCAAAGGTATAATTGAGATGCTCACCCTTACTGTTGAATATTTCAGATTGAGGAGCTTCGTTCAGGTGCTTGGCGAAGGCTTGTTGTTTCTAGTTTATTTCCGTTTAAGTATTGTCCGGGTCATGCTCTGATAGTTGTAACTCCGGGAACGTGTGTTTGTCGAGCTGCTTTAGTCAGACTCGTTTATTTCCTTAGTATTTGGTTATAATATGATGTTGATATATTCCAGGTGTTAATCCCTGATGATTGAAAATATTATAACTTTGGTTTTATTAAATATAATATTCCGCTGTGTAAACATGTACGAGTTGCTTCTATGTTATGCATGACGGGAACTTGTTTGATTAAAAGAGAATTGTGACATCCTCGTTAATACATGTACTCTGAAAGTATGTTTTATTTAAAATCGCGAAAATTTATGCGGGGTTTTAGAGGGTGTTACAGGTAGTCTTTGGAATGGCAAAAACATCTTTAACAGTAGTAGGGGAAATCACTTCAAAATCTTGACAGGGAGTCTCGATAAATTCCCTGTCCATCTCCATTTATCAGAATGAATTCATATGGCTGACCATGTACTCCTCTTCTCCCCAGACAGTAAAAATCTTCCCTTTCACAGGATACTTTAATTTCTGGTGTAAGGTAGAGGTAACAACGCCTGTCCCACGGATCCAGGGGCGTTCTAATAGACAAGAATAAGCTGGTCTGATGTCCATTACATAAAATATGGATTCAAAGATTTGTGAACCTACTTTGATTGGGAGGTCCACTTCTCCATGTACCATTCTTTTGGATCTGTAAAAGGCTCGAACTATAATGTCATTGGGTTTCAGCACAACCCTTTCACAATCTAGTCTGTCAAGAGCTCCCTTTGGCAGAACATTCAGAGAAGAACCACTATCAACTAACACATGGGCCAGCGTAATCCCCATGCATTCAATGGAGACATATAGGGCCCTATTATGATTTCTCCCCTCTAGAGTTAGGTTAGCATCGGAGAAACCTAATCCATTGTCAGTCGTTAAGCTAGCAACATAACTTCCAAATTGATCGGCATAAATCTCTTGTGGTACATGAGCAGACTTTAAAAATTTCATTAAAGCATGTGTATGGGCTTCAGAACACAATAGTAAAGACATCATAGAGATTTTGGACAGGGTCTACCCCAGTTTTTCAACAATTTTGTAATCGCTTCTACGAAGGATCTTTAAAACCTCTTTCAACTCTTGTCCAAAGGTGTCCTTGACTGTAGCTTCTTTCGGTGTCGTTGTATGGGCAGGCTCTATCATTGGCTCTTTACCTCGAGCTTCGACAGTTGTCTTGGTAATTGTGACTTGAACAGGTGGAGAGATATCCGGAGAGAAAATCCTTCCACTTCTAGTAATTTTGATGGTCCCCGCAATATTGTCAATGTTGGGATCAGCATTTTCATCATCTTCGTCAGACAACTCTTGTTTAACACCATGGTAATAAATGTCAGACCCATAATTCCATGGAATAGCCTTCTCCGAGGAATATGGGATGGGCCTAGGTGTTGTAATGATTAAGGGAGCAGATTTTGGATTGGTAGTAGTCCTTACAGGATACTTGGAAGTGATCTTGAAAGGAGTACCAGATATGACAGACAAATCTCGACATAAACTCTTAGCATACGAAATTTTCTCAATCAAAATTACATGTTCATCCATAAGCCATTGAATAACTTCCTTCAGTAACCCGCAACCATTAGGTTAAACTGCACAACAATAACATTCTTTAATACAACCCAGAAACAAATCGGCTTATAGCAAATTCTTCTTGACTGTTGAGAGAGAAGTAACCACATCACTTACAGAGGTAACATACGCAACATCTTCAATAGCACTTATGCTTTTGCCATGCTTCAAAATGGGAGCAGTAATCACATTCGGAGACTAAGGAGGGTCAAACTCAATTTCTTTGTTATCAATCATGTCTTGAATTTTGCTTTTCAGGGCCCAACAGTTGTTGGTGTCGTGCCCAGGATTGTTCGAATGATAGGCACATCTCACATTTGGATTGTACTTTGGAGAGGATGTGTTGGGATTAAGAGGAGGATACTAGAGTGTTATGAGTTTAGCTTTTAACAAATGTTGCAATGCTTGAGCCAATGGCATATTAATCCTGGTGAACTGCCTCCTCGGAGCATCTGACCTATGTTGGTTGCCCTGTTGTGATTGTTGAACATGTGTTAGATTAGAGATCAATACCGCCCCCACAGACTTATGGCGATTATTTTTACTATGGCCTTTCCGACCATATACAACATTGGCTTCTTTTTTACCACTGAAGGGCT
Source organism: Vicia faba (assembly GCA_948472305.1). Taxonomy (NCBI): domain Eukaryota; kingdom Viridiplantae; phylum Streptophyta; class Magnoliopsida; order Fabales; family Fabaceae; genus Vicia; species Vicia faba. The sequence continues at coordinate 1,572,034,433 of OX451736.1, read as the reverse complement.
TCTTCACAGCATTAGAATATGTAGCCATCAGAATCTTCCCACTTTTAATGCTACTATCCACTCTTTCTCTAGTCAGAATCAATTTTGTAACCAGATGACGAGCTTCCAATCAACAGATTAAACTATGGGCCTGTCAGAGTGCCCATGAACATATCTACCAGCTCTCGGTCAGACAAAGGAGGTTGCACCCTTCCAGCTAAGTCCCGCCATTTTTGTGCATATTCCTTGAACCCTTCATTTGAGCCCATGGACATGTTTTGCAACTGCACGCAAGTTGGAGCCAGGTTAACATTATATTGATACTTCTTGTAGAAAGCCGCAGCCAAGTCTTCCCATGTGTGAATGTTGTTCCCTTCCAGCTGATAAAACCATTCAAGTTGAGTACCGGACAAAATAGCTTGAAAGAAATAGACCCATAATTTCGTGCCAGTGTTGTACCCCAAAATTTCCCCTCTCATTTATCAAATATTTTCTCACAAGATCTCCTTTGGTTCAAGACTGCACTAGGATTGATCAACTCAAGACACCTCCTTAAGCACTGATGACTAAAATTAGGAATTGAGATTGCACAAGGATAATTGAACTTTCAATGCCTCATATAACTTTCATGGATCATTATGGACCCCCAATGTTACTCATGTCAAGTTTCAAGCCTTGGATCACATTTTTGTTCAGTCAATTGAGCAGTTGACCTAAAAATCAGTTGTATTGGGGAAAAAGTTAACTGTGGACAATTTACAGTCGTACTTCAGAATTTTTTATCCACATCAACATTATAAACTCATATGTATCATTTGATCAAGTTTGGACCATAATTCCTCAAGAAATTTGATCAAATTATCAAAAGGGAAAATGATTAAAATTAGGGTTTTAATTGAGAAAGGGCAATTTCTAATTTTTGACCTAGCGAATGGTTAATTGGTTTGAGGCATAATCTCAAGAGCTCAATTGCATCATTTTTATCTAATGGCATGACTCAAAATATTTCTCAAGATCAATTGGATTGATAGTTGATTTTCAGTCAACTGTACACTTAAAAGTCAAACTTTGACTTTTTGGTCAAAATCAAGTGTCAAAGATCACAATTCATCAAAAAATGTCAAAATGTGAAACTTATTCACCAAGAAATCAAAAAGTCAAGATTTCATTTTGAAAAAGATACAGGTGGTCCGGCCAGAGGTTGAAGATGGAGTTGTTTTCATGAAGCAGTTTCTAATATATATTTATGGTTTGACATAAGTTAACAGATGTATCACCACCCCAGTGGTTAAAGCGCGCGCCTGTCACCCTTAGGTCCTGGGTTCAAGCCCCAGCATGACCTTTTTTTTCAATTTTGTTCACTTTTTTGACATTTTCTTTGTTTTTGCAGCAGTTGGGCCCCCATTGCTTGTCTTGCTATTCATACATCCTAGCCCATTTTATTTTATTTTTATTTTTTATCTTTATTATTATTATTATTATTATTATTATTAATATTAATTTTTATTATTAGTAATAAAAACCCAAAAAATATTTTTATTTATTATTTTCATATTTTCATATTTTATTTTTCTTCAAAAAAACAAAAGAATAAAAAACATTTCTTTTACATTTTCTTTAATAATTAAATTTACCTTTTTAAATACTTAGATAATTTAACTTAAATTATTATTATATTATATTATCTACTTTTCTTGTAAATTAAAATCAATTTAGAATTTAGGACTTTTATTTAATTATTTTTATTTACTAATTTAATTAAATTCACCAAAAACCCTAAAAAACTTATTTTATTTAAATTAATTTATTCTAATAACTCAATATTAATATTATTTTTTATTTTATTTAATTATTTTATTTAAATTAATTAGGTCAAAAAACCTTTTTCATAAAAAACCAAACAAAAATCACATTTCTTTTACATTCATATTCTTGCATTTCTACTTATTCAATTTTATACATTTGTTCAAATTAAATATGGTTGTAATGATTATTTAGATTTAATTTCTTGCAATATTCCCCCATTTGTAATATGTACACCCCCTCCCCCAAATGATGTAATAGCGTAGTAATTTTAAATTTCCAAAATTTATCGCTTAATATACAAATGCTAGTAATTAGGGTTTTGTATGGAAAGACTAAAAACTACAAATAGCAAACCCAAATCAAGACAAAAACAATGCATGCAAATCAATACACTTGCACACAAATACCCCTAGGGTAAATCCACTTTGTTACCTTACAAAAATGGCCATATTATGCATGTGAGGTATCTTAGCAAAAACAAGCAAAATACAAGATCATAGTCCCTCGATGATGCTATCCATGTTGCCTTTCAAAATGATCTTAGTCCCTAAAGAAAAATGCTAAGATATCTTACAACATTGCTAATCATGGTTATACAATGACCATTGCCCGTCCATTTTACATCCAAAGATATGGTTACTTACCAAATCAATGGTAAGATAACAATGTCAAAGAAAAAAGGAAATGAACATGAAAGACTTTTGAGTAGGTAGAATGTTCCTAGTTACTTGCTTAATTTCAAAACCAAAACATCCTTGCTATTTTCAAAACAAACACCTACACTTTCAAAACATCTTACAAACTTGAAAACATTTTCAAAAGATCAACATCTTTGTATACATTCTTACGAACGATAATCATTACAAAGTTTTCCTAAACAATGGTTTCTTTTCAAAATACTTTCAAAAACCATACAAAGCACAATTTCAAACAAAAGCAAGTGATCTAGCAAGTAACTAAGAGCCCATGGAAAACCATGGATTAAAATGGTGCTAATACCTTCCCTTTTCATAATCTACCCCACGAACTCAAGAAACAATCTCAAAGGTCTTTCCTGTGCTTTTTCACCTTTCCTTTTGGATAAAAGAAAATTCAGTGGCGAATCTTGCTAACCGTAACATTTGCGATCAAACGCATAACAACCAAGTTAGTTCTCCCACCATATCACAGAACTGGCGACTCTACTGGGGAAAATTCTTAAAGTGGGGTTACATTAGGGTTAGATTATATTTACTTGCTTTCATTGTTTGACTTGTATGCTTTATATTATGGTTCTTTGTTTGGGTTTGAATCCTCTACCTGGATTTGGGATACCTTATAGGTAAGTAGCAATACATTGTGGAAACTGTGCGGGGTATACCGACATGGTCTGAGCAATAGCTATGTTAGTGTGACGTATTTGTGGGTACCGGTAGCCCTTGAGTAGTCAAGGAGAATACGGAGCCGCTGAGTGATATCATGAAGCACTAACGAACTTTTAGAACCTTTACTTGACCAACTTGGCCATTAGGACGTAGTGAAATGACCGGCTTTGGTGCAGTCCGAAGTTGGTAGATACTCGATACTACACTCATTGAGGTTTGGTTTTTTGGGATATTTCGGTCGCCATTAAAGAGGCTTACGCTAAAACAATGCCCAAGGAAACAAACCAGTGATATTGAGCTCCTTAGAACCCGGTTACTATTACTAGGACAAGTTTGAGCCAACTAAACTTAAAGAGGGTACTTACCTATGAGACTTCATGAAAGCCTAAACCTAAGGACTTGTTTACTTTGTTTGTATATATATACTTGTACATAACATCATAAAAATCATAACATCATACTCATATTCATTATCCATTTCAAGGATCTTGGGATTTATCTTTGTTCTATTTTGTAGGACATGGATTCTATTCGCAGGAAAACCGTTCAAATCAATCTTGTAAGGATCCTTCCTCAACTTAAAGAGATAGCATCAAGAATTCCTGAAAACTCTCCATTTACCGAAATACATGGTCGCCTACTAAACTTGGTTACCTCCAACACTGATGAGGACATGATGAAGGTGCTCTTCCAGTTCTTTGATCCTTTACACCATTGCTTCACATTTCCCGATTATCAACTTGTGCCAACTTTGGAAGAATTCTCCCAATTCTTGAGGATTCCCATTCTCAATCAACTACCTTTCAATGGTACGGAAAGAGATCCAAAGCCAGAAGAGATTGCTCAAGCTCTACACTTGCAACCATCTGATATCACAACTAATTGGGAAACAAGGAGTGGTGTCAAGGGTTTCCTAGAAAAGTTCTTGTCTGAGAAAGCCCAAAACTGTTGGAACTTTGCAAGATTTTAAGGAAATTGTGGCTCTCCTCATCTATGGGATGGTTTTGTTACCAAATCCTGACCAACTCATAGATGTGAACACCGTCAAAATCTTCATGTCTCGTAACCCGGTGCCTACTTTGCTAGGAGACATCCTACATTCTTTTCACACTCGCACTATGAGGAAAAGAGGTATCCTTATGTGTTGTAATCCTCTCTTGAAAAGATGGTTTATTTTGCATCTTCCCCAATCTGTATTGAGGAATGAGCAAGGTTCAAGGTGGTCGCATAGGTTGATGACACTCAAACATTCAGATATTCATTGGTGTTCCCGATCTATAGAGAATGTCACTATTGTCGACCGTTGTGGAGAATTCCCTAATGTCCCTTTACTTGGCATTAGAGGAGGTATCACCTACAACCCCTTCTTACCTTTAAGACAATTTGGTTACGCCTGAAGGGATGGCCCATATGAGATGTTGATTCAAGGTTTGGTATTTGACTACGAGAACGACGATCAAGGTCACCGCCATAGATTTATCCGAGCTTGGAGGATGTTGAACAAGGTAGATAGAAAGACATTGGGGCATAAGAATTCCATCCCTCTTGAGCCTTACCTCAAATGGGTACGAGCTGGTGCTCAAAGTCTTATAATTCCTTACCCCTCCATTCTCCCGGTAATCATAGAGTTTGTTGTGGAAGGAGATGTTCCATACACTATCCTACATCCTGACATGCCCACTGTGATACGGTGGGAGAACTGACTATGGTTTTGCGTTTGTTTTCGCAAATGTTTCGGTTGAGCAAGAGTCGCCACCGACTTTTTATTTTATCCTAAGGAAAGGTTTAAAAAGCACAGCAAAAACCTTTGAGATTTTTCTTGGGTTCGGGGAGTAGATTATAGAAAGGGAAGGTATTAGCACCCTTTTTATCCATGGGCACTTAGGTACTTGCTTAGATCAACTTGCCTTGGTTTTCAATTGTTTGAAATGGTGCTTTGTGTGTGGCTTTGAAAAGGTTTTGAAAAAGATGCCTTGTATAGGCTAACCTTGTAACAATTCTTTACTCGAATATTTTACAAAAGGTGTTTGTCTTTTTGAAAAGATGTTTCAAGGTTTTTGAAAGTGTAGTGATGTGTGATTTAAAAAATAGGCAAGTGTTTTGTTTTGCAAGTTGACAAGTACTTAAGAGTGATCTACCCTAAAGTTCTCAAAGATTTTTGTTATGTTTTAACCCTTTTAACAATTTTGTTCCACCATTGAATTTGGTGGACAATCTTGTGTTAGGATGTGAAAGGGACGGGCGCAGGTCATCGTTTAGACCATAATTGCAATGGTGCCAAGTATCTTTGGGCAATTTTCTTTTAGGGGACTTAATCATTTTTTAGGCAACTTTCGAAAGCGTCATCGAGGGACTATGATCATTTGAATTGTTTGTTTTGCCCAAAGAGACCTAACATGCAATATGGCCTAATTTTGAAAGGCAACAAGTGGATGTAACCCAAGGGGTGTTAGTGTGCAAGTGTGTTTTATTGCATACAAGAGTTTTTTTTTCTTTGAATTAGGTTTTTCTATTTCATTGATTTTATCTTGCCATACACGTCCTAATTACTAGCAATAAGAAGCGGAAATATAAAATCCTACGCTATTACAACAATTAGGGGAGGGGGATACACATTTGTACATGGGGGTTCAACGATAAAAATAGATAAACAAGAAAATAGCAAAAAACAAGATATATAGAGAGAGAGAGGGAGCCCACACGCTGCTGAGAGGTCATCAGAAGTTATGTCTCAGATCCGCTGCCAGATGATCAACCTCTTGGTTAAACTGTATGAGTCAGAACTTCTGACTCAGACACCTGCAAAACAGAACCCTGTTAGTGGGAAAATCAGAAGTTCTGACTCCCCTGCGCTGTAAGACAGAAGTTTGTTAGTGGAGAAACCAGAAGTTCTGATTCTGCTGAAAAGGCAATAACTCTCAGAGGTTCTGATATCATTGACAGCAAAACAGGCTTCAGATGTGCTAACGTCAAAGTCAGCACTTGGCTTTTCCCTGTACTAATCAGAACATCTGCAATGCTGTTGTTATTCCACAAAACATGAAACATATTTGGAACAGATCCAGCAAATGTCAAAATGTTTCAGAGGTCAGAACCAACAAGGTCACAGGCAAGTCCTACACTGGCTCAGAACGTTCTGAGGTATGAAAATCCTCAGAATATAAACAGCAACAACATGATATTTACATTATGCTTATTTGAGTATGCATAGCTGATGATGCTTAGCAGCGTGATGAAGGTCAGCAGGTGCTTACCTGGCTGTTGGAAAAGTTTGTGGGTGAAAGCTAGCTTTTGGCTCTGGTGGTGTTCTGGACAGGTTCTCTTTGAAAAGGGTAGGTGAAGGTGTATGCGTATATAGGGTCAGAAGTTTGGAAAGAGGTTTTTTAGTTCACACAGAAAACTGGGTATTGGATAAAGTTTGAAGATGATAAATTCAAAGTTATGAAACAAACTGGAGATTTTGGTAGAGTTTCAGAACACTAATTTGCTAAGGGTTTCTGTTTCTCTCTTAGCAATTTTTCTGTTTCTTGAACGCCTTTTGCAGTGGACAATGACTAGGCAAAGTTCTTGTGGGTGTTTTAAACATTAAGGCGCCAACAGAGTTTGAATTACTCTTTGACAGAAATTCCTGGGAAGTTGTGATAACAGATAGCCTTCAGCCTAGGCTGCAGCAGCAGGCGTAGATTGGGGAGAAGTGACCTCTGAAGTGGGCGGTGGCGCATAGACCCATGCCAGAATCTGCACAAAAGCGTTTTCCCAGCCACACGTGAATGTTCAGGAGTGGTTGGAAGCATTAATGGGCATTAAATGGTGATAAGACCTATCAACATCAATATTCTGGTAATGGAAACCAACGTTGAATCAGCAGTTCTGTTTCAAAAAGAACAGTGTAAACCATGCTCTGGCCTTGGCTTCCTGTTGTCTTAGTAAGCTCTGGAGATTCTCCTGATTTTCTGATACGTTTCTTGGATTTACTTCTGGACCTCCTGGGCTTAGAGATTCTGTATCAGTGTAACACCCACTCTTCTTATCTTTCATCTTCTGATTTCAGTATGTTCTGAAAGAGCCTTCAGACTTCCCTGCTTCTCTTGTATTCCTTTAGCAAATTCTGACTGAGCTTGTGTAACTGCTGAAAGGGGCATGTTCTGTCTGAGGCTTACATACTGAACCACGTTTACAACTTCTGATTGAACTGATGTAGCTGCTGAAAAGCCAACTTCTGACCACGCTGAGCCAAGCTTGCAACTTATGACCGTTTTTATCTGGAATGGGTCCAGAAGTTCTGAAGCGCTGATTTTTTCTTAAACACTCATTTTTTAGAGAAACGTTCTAAGTACTAAGAATTTGATTTTTCTCAAGATAAAAGCGTTGTTTTTGGAGCTCGTGAGATCATCTTGCTCTTGTAAGTGGCTTGCTTAGGCAAAAAGATAACTCAGGACTTGGATTTGTTTCAGAGGGACCTTGAAAATCCAAGATGGTTTCCTGAAGAAAGAGAGGGCAAATTTTGGGGTACAACAGTTGTCCCTGTTCAATCTTCTTGAACCTGAAGAGTTAGATTGGCAATTTTGCCTTTCGCGACTTGAAGGTAAAAGGAGATTGGACACTAGAGTGCCCTTAAATTTGCACTCGTTAGAGCAATGGATGCGGAAATGGGCTTAAAGATGCCATTTGGAGATGGGCTTAAAGATGCCATCTGGAAGGGTGACAAAATCTTGTCGGGGATAGGCTTAAAGATGCCATCTGGAACGAAAATCAGAAAGGTGCCCATGTTTTGAACATCTGAATTGGGGGTCTGAATAAGCAATAGAGCAGCATCCGTTGTTGGGAAGCGTCCGTAAACTGTTTTCAGAAGTCTTGAGAAGAATCTGAACAAGCGATAGGTTAACATCCTTTACTTGGAGAACCCGTGAACTGTTTTTTCAGAAATCTTGAAGTTGAATAAGCAATAGAGCAACATCCGTTGTTGGGAAGCATCCGTAAACTGTTTTCAAAGGTTGCGTCTGAACAAGTTGGTAGATTAACATCCGTTGTTGGGAAGAATCCATAAACTGTTTTCAGAAGTCTTGAGGTTGAATAAGCAATAGAGCAACATCCGTTGTTAGGAAGCGTCTGTAAACTGTTTTCAAAGGTTGCGTCTGAACGAGTTGGTAGATTAACATCCGTTGTTGGGAAGAATCCATAAACTATTTTCAGAAGTCTTGAGGTTGAATAAGCAATAAAGCAACATCCGTTGTTGGGAAGCGTCCGTAAACTGTTTTCAAAGGTTGCGTCTGAACAAGTTGGTAGATTAACATCCGTTGTTGGGAAGAATCCATAAACTATTTTCAGAAGTCTTGAGGTTGAATAAGCAATAGAGCAACATCCGTTGTTGGGAAGCGTCCGTAAACTGTTTTCAAAGGTTGCGTCTGAACAAGTTGGTAGATTAACATCCGTTGTTGGGAAGAATCCATAAACTGTTTTCAGAAGTCTTGAAAATAAACTGAACAAGCGATAGGTTAACATCCGTTACTTGGAGAACCCGTGAACTGTTTTCAGAAATCTTGAAGTTTGAGGAGGAACCGGTGTAGGGTTTCCTGATGATGAGCTTGTGTAAAACTGCATCTGGATGAATCTGGAATAAGCATCAGAATATTGCCATGTCTGGGTCATATCTGAACTATTCCTGGAAAGAATCTCGGAAGATAATGATTTTTGTCTGTCGACTGATCTTACCTGAAAAGGTAAAGGGTTAGTTATATGCAATGTCATGATGCATGATGCAATGTATGTTATATGATATGAATGTAAATGGGTGTGCATGTAAGCTGGAGAGCTGTCTTGCAAAGGATAGATGAATCCGAGATGGCTGAAGATAAAAATATCTTAAATGCTGCTAGAAAAATAACTCCCTGGTTGCTGCTGGGAAAGGGAATTCCTGATGACTTCTACTAGGGAGTTCCAATCTAATAGACTCATGTTGGGGAGGTAGGACTGAGAATCTTCAGTTTGGCGGGAAGTATTTCTGGCGACTTTACTGGGGAATTCAAGATTTGCCCTCCCAAAATTCTGTGGGGAGAAGGTTCACTAGTCGGGCTCCGCTGGGGATTGATAATTTGAAGCTTTAGCTCTGCCGGGGATACTGAAACTTAAATTCTGAGGGGAATTGAGTTCTGGAGGATTCTCTGGCTGGGGATAACAAAGACAAACTCCTCTGGGGATTGTATTGATAAGTTATGTTCGGGAACTCTGATGAACTCCGCTGGGGATAAGAAGAAATTTACCGAGTGCAATCTCTCGTGGTAATAAGCTGAGGATAACCCAGTTATAAGTCCTTGGGAGGAATAACTTTGAATAAAACTCGGGAGAGACGTCCGTACTCTGCAGGGGATAAGCTTCCAAAATCTACTTGGGATAAGCTTCAAGACTTGCTGGGGATATGGATTCCAAATCTCCCGGGGACTTCCTTTGAAAGGGTATCAAGATATCCAACTGCATCTTTAACCTATCAGTAATCCTCTTTCTTGATTCATAAGAAAATGATTATGTTCAAATGCATATGCCTTTTAAACAAAACATTGGACGTTTCTCAAAATAAAACAAATAGTGCAAGAGAAAAAGTGAAAGGAAATGACACAAATTTCTGGGAAAAGTATTTGTATTAACTTTCTCTGAGTATATTTGTACAACGGAGACAATCATCCTAGTAAGAGGATTTTGTCGTAAATATTTGAAAGATTTATACAAAATAAAGATGGCTATGTGAAATAATTCCATGGGATTTCATTCCGCTATAGCCTTCACAACTCTGAATATCTGTCCATTCAATGCTTCGTTTGCTGATGACTGGATTGATCGGAAACCTGGAACTGGTTGATGAAGAGATTGTCTTTGAAGTGATCCGACGAGACATAGTCATACGCTTTAATTCCCTAACTTTTGCCTGAATCGCCCTTTCGGGTTTTCGATCCACCAGGAAAGCCCTTTTTGCCCAAGCCGCCCTCTCGGGTTTTCGACTTGCCGGGTGTACAGATTTTTTATTTATTTTCATCCCTAACTTTTGCCTGAACCGCCCTTTCGGGTTTTCGGTTCACCGGGATGCCCATTTTTGCTCAAGCTGCCCTTTCGGGTTTTCGACTTGTCGGGTTATTTTATGCGTAGTATCTTTTGACTATGTCTGCGTTCGCAGGGTGCGGAAAATCGTCGCCGTCCATGGTGGTCAGAATCATGGCACCACCAGAAAATATGCTCTTGATCACAAATGGTCCTTCATATGTAGGAGTCCATTTGCCCCTGGGATCGCTTTGCGGCAAGATAATCCGCTTGATTACGAGATCTCCGACTTGATACACTTGACGTCTGACTTTCTTATTGAAGGCCTTGATCATCCGTTTTTTATACGTCTGACCATGGCATATAGCAGCGAGTCGCTTTTCGTCGATCAGATTGAGTTGATCAAGTCGGGTCTGAATCCAATCATCTTCATTCAAACCTGTGTCCTTCATAATCCTTAGAGAAGGAATCTAGACTTCCATAGGTAGGACAGCTTCCATGCCATATACCAAAGAAAATGGGGTTGCCCCAGTTGAAGTACGTGCCGTCGTACGGTACCCATGCAGAGCAAACGGTAACATCTCATGTCAGTCTTTGTAAGTGACTGTCATTTTCTGAATGATCTTCTTAATGTTTTTGTTCGCAGCTTCAACAGCACCGTTCATCTTCGGCCGATAGGGAGATGAATTGTGATGATAAATCTTGAACTGTTCGCACAATGTGGTGATCATCGTGTTATTCAGATTTGTACCGTTGTCTGTGATGATCCTGTCTGGAACACCATACCGACATATGAGATTTTGCTTGATAAAGCGGGCAACCACATTTTTAGTAACAGAGGCGAAGGAAGCTGCTTCGACCCATTTGGTGAAATAGTCAATGGCAACCAGGATGAAGCGATGTCCGTTGGAAGCCGTGGGCTTGATCTCTCCAATCATATCAATGCCCCACATTGCAAATGGCCAAGGAGCAGTCAGAACGTTGAGGGGAACCAGAGGGATATGAACTTTTTCAGCGTAGACTTGACATTTGTGGCAAGTACGGGAATGTTGATGGCAGTCAGCTTCCATGGTAGACCAGTAATAGCCTGCCCTTAGGATCTTCTTGGCCATTGTATGCCCGCTCAAGTGAGTGCCAAATGTGCCGCTGTGTATATCAGTCATGATCAACTCTGCTTCAGCTTTGTCTACGCATCGGAGTAATACATAATCATGGCTTCGTTTGTAAAGGATGTCGTTGCTCAGGAAGAACTTGGCAGCAAATTTCCTTAAGAACTTCTTGTCATTTACGGAAGCTCCTTCGGGATAATCTCTAGTCTCGAGATACCTTTTGATTTCATGGAACCAGGGTTGTTCCACTACTTCCTCGGTATTAATCTCATGACAATGCGCAGGTTCATCCATTCGCTCGATGGTGATTTGGGGAGCCTCGTTATCCCAGTTGAGTTTAGACATGGAGGACATTATGGCCAGAGCATCTGCTAGCTGATTCTCTTCTCGCGGGAAATGCTCGAAGGTAATTTGCTCGAAATTAGGCAACAGTGTCAGGACATGTTCTTTGTATGGGATAAGATTAGGATGTTTGGTATCCCACTCTCCTTTGATTTGACTGATAACCAAAGCCGAGTCCCCAAATACGATCAAAGATTTGATCACGAAGTCTATAGCAGCCTTGAGACCAAAGATGCAAGCTTCGTACTCAGCCATGTTGTTTGTGCAGCTGAAGCAAAGTCGGGCCGTGAAAGGTGTGTGACAGCCTTCCGGAGAAATGAGTACCGCACCGATACCGTTTCCAAGTGCATTTGAAGCACCATCGAAGTACAGGGTCCATCGGGATCCCTTTTCGGGTCCGTCATACTGTCCGTTACTTTCAATGTTGTCCAAATTCATGATGTCCTCGTCTGGGAAGTCAAATTTCATGGGTTGATAGTCTTCGATAGCTTGATGAGCCAGATGGTCAGCTAGTACACTCCCCTTTATAGCTTTTTGGGTGGTGTACTGGATGTCATACTCAGTTAGGATCATTTGCCATCTGGCTATTCTTCCAGATAAAGCGGGCTTTTCGAAGATATACTTGATAGGATCCATTTTGGAAATCAACAAGGTAGTATGAGTCAACATATACTGTCTTAGTCGGCGAGCAACCCATACCAAAGCGCAACAAGTTTTCTCGAGCAGTGAGTAGCGAGTCTCACAGTCGGTAAACTTTTTGCTAAGGTAATAAATAGCATGCTCTTTTCGACCAGACTCGTCATGCTGGCCCAAAACACACCCCATTGAGTTATCCAAAACGGTCAGATACATGATCAATGGTCTTCCTTCGACAGGTGGCATCAGAATAGGAGGTTCTAGCAAGTTCTCCTTGATCTTATCGAAAGCAGCTTGGCAATCGTCGTTCCATTCAACTACCTGATCTTTCTTCAAGAGTTTGAAAATTGGCTCACAGGTAGAAGTCAGATGAGAGATGAATCTGGCAATATAGTTCAAGCGCCCCAAGAACCCTCTAACCTCCTTTTCAGTACGGGGAGCAGGCATCTCTTGTATTGCTTTCACTTTTGCTGGATCGACCTCAATGCCTTTGTTGCTTACGATGAATCCTAGAAGTTTACCAGACCTAACCCCAAAAGTGCACTTACTTGGATTCAGCCTGAGTTTGTATTCTTCCAACCTGGCAAACAGCTTTTCTAGATGTTCTAGGTGCTCCTCCTCTGTTTGTGACCGAGCTATCATATCGCCTACGTAAACTTCAATCTCATGATGTATCATATCATGAAACAAAGCTACCATGGCGCGTTGATAAGTTTCCCCTGCGTTCTTCAGCCCGAACGGCATCACCTTGTAACAGAAAGTGCCCCATTGTGTGACAAAAGTTGTTTTCTCTATATCCTCGGGGGCCATTTTGATTTGCTTGTAGCCTGAGAATCCATCCATGAAGAAAAACACTTTGTGCTGAGCTGTGTTGTCGATCAAAATGTCAATGTGTGGAAGTGGAAAATCATCTTTGGGGCTGGCCCTATTCAAATCCCGGTAGTCCACACACATCCTGACTTTGCCATCTTTCTTAGGTACTGGCACGATGTTAGCGACCCATTAAGGATAGGATGTAACAGCCAGAAAGCCAGCGTCGAATTGCTTCATTACTTCTGCTTTGATCTTTTCAGACATGTCAGGCCTCACTCGGCGGACTTTTTGCTTGATCGGTGGACAATCCTCTCTTGTGGGGAGACGGTGAACCACGATGTCTGTGTCTAAACCCGGCATGTCTTCATAAGACCAAGCAAAGATTTCAACATACTCATTCAACAACTGTATCAGGCGTTCCTTGACACTTGGTTCCAGATTGGCACCCACTTGTACCTCCTTCCGGTCTTCCTCGGTCCCTAAATTGATAGTTTCCAATGACTCTTCGTGCGGTAAGATGACCCTTTCTTCTTGCTGTAGAAGTCTGGCTAGTTCCCCTGGTACTTCACAACCTTCGTCATCTTCATACTCGGCTTGATTGAACAGATCTCCAGAGTTATTGAAGGATATAGCAGAATAGTCACCCATGGAATCCGGAGTGGATGGGTACCTGCATTTGTGAGTGTGGGTGTGTGTAAGGGATAGCCATCCTTAAACAAAAATGCAAAAGGAAAGAAAATGAACACAACAGTTTATCAAATGAAAAACGTCCAATGAATCATTAAACATGGCATATGGATATGAAAAATAATCAAACCCTTACAAATGGACCTACATGCCCCGGGCAAGGCATGAGGTGGAAAGATAGTGTACGGATTGTTTAGAAACAAATATTACAGACCAAATAGGAAATGTTTGACAGATAAATTACTGATGAATAAAAGTGATGGGGACGAAGTCTTTTGCCTCCCAGTTGCTCAATCCTCCTTTGACAGTTGGGTAAATCCACTCTTCGATGTTGCTCTCTTTGTCTTCGTCCTCCAAAGCATTGATTCCGTAGGGAGAAATTTTGACTGGCGCTCTTTCAATCTTCGAACGGTGCATAGCTTTCTGACCAGCGGCTGTGAACCCTAATCCAAATTTTTCTGTTTTGTGTGGAATGTCAGGCAACTGCCCCCATGCTGAATTCTTCCCTTCCTTTATTGCGACCCTTGCGTCCTCCAGAGATGCCATCCTGGCCATCTGCCTCGGTGTCTCAGCTGCCAACTTTGCTACTGTTATTTCAGGAAGGACTTCCTCGAAATGCTGAAAAGGCGTCTCAATGAACTCCCCATCTACCTCCACATACCGGAAAGAGTTCAAGTGGCTAATCATGTACTCCTCTTCCCCGTGGACAGTAATGATATTTCCCTTGACAGGATACTTCAACATCTGATGTAAGGAGGAGGTGACTTCCCCAGCATGGTGTATCCAAGGCCTACCCAGCAAGCAAGAGTATGATGGACGGATGTCCATCACATAGAAAGTATATTTAAACACCTCAGTGCCTATCTTGATGGGAATTTCAACCTCCCCATGGACCATTCTCTTCGAACCATCGAAAGCTCTGACAACAATATCACTCGGTTTCAACTCCAACCCTTCACAATCTAGTCGGTCCAAGGCCTTTTTAGGCAATACATTCAGCGACGAACCAGTTTCGACCAAGACATGTGCGAGAGTAGTTCCCCGACACTCGACTGAAATGTGCAAAGCATCATTGTGGTTTCTACCTTTAGGAGTTAGGTCAGCATCAGAGAAACCTAATCCATTGTTCGCAGTAAGGCTAGCCACGCAATTTTGAAATTGATCTGCAGAGGTTTCCTGGGGCACATGGGCTGCCTTCAGGAATTTTATCAGAGCTTTAGCGTGCGCTTCCGAGCAAAGTAGTAGTGCCAGCATGGAGATCTTTGAGGGGGTTTGCCCCAGTTGTTCTACCACATCGTAATCACTCCTTTTGATTATCCTCAAGATCTCATCCATTTCCTTCTTGGAGGTCTCCGGGATGACCAAAGGTTGAGCCCTCGTCCTGACGAGCTCATCTTGGATTCCCTTACCTTTGTCAGCAGTGGTAGGAGGGACAGTACTAGGAACAACAACATCTTTAATCAAAGGGGCTCTAGCAGAGAGTTTTATTGGTGCAGGGATGACCTTGTCGGCAGATGAGGGTCCAAAGATTGCTCTTGGAGGGGCAATCTCTGGAGAAAATATTCTCCCACTCCTGGTGATTTTGCTCGTGCCCGCAATGTTACCAATGCTGGCTTCTTCATCATCCGAACTTTCTTCAATTACTTCGATTTGTTTAATACCATGGTAGTAGACGTCACCGCCATAGTTCCATGGTATTGACTTCTCAGAAACATAGGGGACAGGCCCTGGCATTGTTATCTTCAAAGGAACAGATTTCGTAGCTGGCGTAATCTTAACAGGCTTTCTGACGGCCTTGGAAAGATTGGCGTGAATGGTTATGATTGAGACATCTTCGATATGGGTTGGAACAGCAGAAACTTTTTCAAACAAAATTTGTCGACTATCCATAAGGCCTTGGATGCCTTTCTTCAGTAACGGACAATCAAACGGCAGAGAGTAACAACAATAGCAGTCTTCTTTACATCCCGGGAAGATCCCGGCCCTTAACAGATTCAACTTGATGGTTAACAATGGAGTAGTCAGATCATTGACATCAGCAACATACAAATCTTCTTCGATGGCATTGATATTTCGGCCGTGCTTCGGCATGGGAGCAGATATCACATTAGGCTTCTCCGAAGCGTCAAATTCCACCTCCTTTGCCTCTATCAGGTCTTGGATTTTATGCTTGAGTGCCCAACAATCATTGGTGTCGTGCCCGACACTGTCAGAATGGTAGGCGCATTTAGCATTAGGATGATAATGCGGAGAGGACGTATTCACATTCTTTGGTTCCTCTTTGATAGTGGCGAGATTCAATTTCAACAGATGGGGAAGCACTTGCGCTGGAGTCATATTAATGCGGGTAAACTGTCGTTGTGGCCGTTCCACCCGTTGCTGATTCGGTCTGGACTGGTTATAGCGAGGTTGCTCACTTGAAGGGTTTTGAATCATTACGGCCCCCACGGTCGGCCGGCGCTCCGTCTTCCCTGCTCTTCTCTGAGAATATACCACAGCCGTTTCCTTCTTAAAAGGCTTCTTCTCAACACTTGCAGCAACACCCTTCTGAATCTTTCCTGACTTGATGCCAGCTTCTATTCTTTCGCCCGTTAAGATCAAATCGGTAAACCCCGCGGAAGAGTTACCAATCAGATGATTGAAAAATGGCCCAGATAGGGTCCCAAGAAACATATCAACAAGTTCGCGGTCGGTTAAAGGAGGCTGCACCCTACCAGCCAAATCCCTCCATTTTTGTGCATATTCTTTGAATCCTTCGCCTGTTCCTAGTGACATACCCTGAAGTTGGGTACGAGTAGGAGCAAGGTCAGAATTATTCTGGTATTGTTTGTAAAAGGCGGTGGCCAAATCTTCCCAATTTCGGATGCTGGTTCCTTCTAGCTGATAAAACCACTCCAATTGAGCCCCAGAAAGGCTGTCTTGAAAGAAATGTATCCACAGGTTCTTATCTGCTGTATAAGGTTGAATCTTTCTCACGTAGGACCTGAGATACATTTTTGGACAGGACAGCCCATCATACCTTACAAACACTGGCACTTTGAACTTTGGGGGGATCACAATCCCGACAACCAAACCCAAGTCTTCAAAATCCAAACCCGGTACTCTTTGTAGCTCCATGGCGGCCAACCTGTCTTCTAAACCTTTGTATTTATCATCAGCTGGAGGGTATTGTTGATCAGAATAATCTTCATCCTCTTCGACCTCCTCTTCTCCCACATCGGACTCGGAAGGTACCGCAGCCCCACCTCCTTTGCTGGTTCCTTCATCAGAAGTAGGAGGAAATTCAAGCACTCTCCGAGCTTCTCCGTCAAATCTTCTCCCCAAAGTAGCCACTCCGAGTCTCTTTTTCTTCTTTTTCACTGGGTCTTTATTCCCCAGCAAGGTCTTGAGATCCTCTTGACCTTTAGCCAAGGTTGTCAGGAGTTGCTGAAACTGTGCATTCTGAGCTTGTAGGTCTTTGACTGTTTGCTCGAGATCCATCCTACTGAAATAAACAGCAGACAGATAAGGAAACCGGGAGTGAGACCTGCTTATGCACATGATGAATGGTATGCTTATGTATGCAATGCATTCAAGGATTTAGGACATTCAAAATTGTTTCAGACAAAGAAGAACGCATGTCATATTAATAAGAAGAAATTTGTTAGTACATAAATGCCCCATGGGTCAAATATTACAAAATAACTTCTCAAGGCAAAAAGACATTGCGCATCCTCTTTGGTGAGATGTAGGTGTTGAGGGCCTCTTGCTCATGGAGTCGGCGGGTAAGCTCTAGAACCTTCTTCTCACTAGCGTAGAAGCTGGCTTCAAAAGTGTTTCGTTCCTCCTTGAGCTGAATCCAACTTTTCTGCATTTCCTCTCACGATGTAGGCATGTCAGGATATAGGATGGTGTAGGGAACCTCTCCTTCCTTAACAGGCTCTTTAATCACATGGAGAACATGAGGATAAGGCATCGTTAGACTTTGGGCTCGGGCTCATACCCACTTGAGATAAGGCTCAAGAGGGATGGAGTTCTTGTGTCCCAGAGTCTTGCTATCAACCTTGTTGGGCCTTCCCCAAGCTCTGATGAATCTTTGGCGAAGTCCTTGCGCATCGTTGTCGAAGTCAAAAACTAGGTCAGGAATCAACATGTCGTGAGGGCCATCCCTCCGTGCATATCCAAATTGCCTCAAAGCTAGGCAAGGGTTGTAGGTGATACCTCCTCTGATTCCCAATAAAGGAACATTAGGAAATTCTCCGCAACGATCAACAATGATGACATTTTCTCTGGACCGAGAACACCAATGTACATCAGAGTGAGTAAGAGTCATCAACCGTTGGGACCACCTTGAGCCTTGGTCATTCTTCAAGACAGATTGTGGAAGGTGCGAAATAAACCACCTTGCAAGGAGAGGAGTACAGCACATGAGAACACCCCTCTTTCTCATTGTTCGTGTGTAAAATGAGTGAAGAATGTCCCCAAGCAACGTTGGTATTGGATTTCTGGACAAGAAGATTTTGACGGCGTTGACATCTACCAATTGGTCAGGATTTGGGAACAAGACCAACCCATAGATAAGGAGTGCCACAATCTCTTCAAAGGCTTGTAGGTTCAATGAGTTCCAACATTCTTGTGCCTTCTCAAACAAGAATTTTGCTAAGAATCCTTTGACGCCGCTTCTGGTTTCCCAATTCCCCTTGATGTCGGATGGTTGTAGATGTAATTCTCGAGCAACATCTTCCGGCTTTGGTTCCTTTTCCGTACCGTTGAAGGGTAGTTGATTAAGGATAGGAATTCTCAGGAGTTGAGAAAACTCCTCCAAAGTGGGCACCAACTGGTAATCAGGGAAAGTGAAACAGTGGTGAAGAGGGTCAAAGAACTGGAATAGCACTTTCATCATGTCTTCTTCAATGTTGGTGTTGACTAAGCTGAGCAGTCTACCATGTCTTTCACTGAAGGATGAGCTTTCCGGAATTCTTGAAGTGAGTTCCTTGAGTTGAGGAGAGATTCTCACAAGGTTGACTTGGATGGTTTTTCTGCGAGGAATTTCCATGACCTACAAAACAAGAACAAAGATGAAGATCCAAACCCTTGAAATGGTTAGTGAATGCATATGATGCTTCATGATGTTTATGATGTATGCACAAAACATATGTACAAGCAATTCACAGCAAACCCTAGTTTCAGGCTTGCATGGGGTTTCATAGGTAAGTACCCTCTTGAGTGTAGTTGGCTTAAAAACCTGTCCTATAAATAGTAACCGGGTTCTAAGGAGCTCAATATCATTGGATTGTTTTCATTGTTCATTGTTTTGGTTTAGCCACTTAACTAGCGACCAAAATATTCCAAGAAAACAACCCTCAATGAGTGTAGTATCGAGTATCTACCAACTTCGGACTGCACCAAAGCCGGTCATCTCACTACCCCTAATAAAAGGCCAAGATGGTCAAGTAAGGTTCTAGGTCATTAGTGCTTAGTGACATCACTCAGCGGCACCGTACTCTCCTTGATTGAACTCAAGGGTTACCGGTACTCACAAATATGTCGCACTAATATAGCTATTGCTTCGACCGTATCGGTATACCCCGCACAGTTTCCACAACGTATTGCTATCTATGAATGTTTCCCAAAATCCGGGTGTAGGATTGCAAACCCAAACGAGAGAGCCAAAGTATAAATCAATCAAAACAAACAATTAATCATGCAAGAGGGTGATCTAAGCCCTAAGGTTACTCCACTTTTAAAATTATCCCCAGCAGAGTCGCCAGTTTTGTGATACGGTGGGAGAACTGACTATGGTTTTGCGTTTGTTTTCGCAAATGTTTCAGTTGAGCAAGAGTCGCCACCGAATTTTTATTTTATCCTAAGGAAAGGTTTAAAAAGCACAGCAAAAACCTTTGAGATTTTTCTTGGGTTCGGGGAGTAGATTATAGAAAGGGAAGGTATTAGCACCCTTTCTATCCATGGTTATCCATGGGCTCTTAGGTACTTGCTTAGATCAACTTGCCTTGGTTTTCAATTGTTTGAAATGGTGCTTTGTGTGTGTCTTTGAAAAGGTTTTGAAAAAGATGCCTTGTATAGGTTAACCTTGTAACAATTCTTTACTCGAATGTTTTACAAAAGGTGTTTGTCTTTTTGAAAAGATGTTTCAAGGTTTTTGAAAGTGTAGTGATGTGTGATTTAAAAAATAGGCAAGTGTTTTGTTTTGCAAGTTGACAAGTACTTAAGAGCGATCTACCCTAAAGTTCTCAAAGATTTTTGTTATGTTTTAACCCTTTTAACAATTTTGTTCCACCATTGAATTTGGTGGACAATCTTGTGTTAGGATGTGAAAGGGACGGGCGCGGGTCATCGTTTAGACCATAATTGCAATGGTGCCAAGTATCTTTGGGCAATTTTCTTTTAGGGGACTTAATCATTTTTTAGGCAACTTTCGAAAGCGTCATCGAGGGACTATGATCATTTGAATTGTTTGTTTTGCCCAAAGAGACCTAACATGCAATATGGCCTAATTTTGAAAGGCAACAAGTGGATGTAACCCTAGGGGTGTTAGTGTGCAAGTGTGTTTTATTGCATACAAGAGTTTTTTTTTTCTTTGAATTAGGTTTTTCTATTTCATTGATTTTATCTTGCCATACACGTCCTAATTACTAGCAATAAGAAGCGGAAATATAAAATCCTACGCTATTACAACAATTAGGGGAGGGGAATACACATTTGTACATGGGGGTTCAACGAGAAAAATAGACAAAAAAAGAAAATAGCAAAAAACAAGATATATAGAGAGAGAGAGGGAGCCCGCGCGCTGCTGAGAGGTCATCAGAAGTTCTGACTCAGATCCGCTGCCAGATGATCAACCTCTTGGTTAAACTGTATGAGTCAGAACTTCTGACTCAGACACCTGCAAAACAGAACCCTGTTAGTGGGGAAATCAGAAGTTCTGACTCCCCTGCGCTGCAAGACAGAAGTTTGTTAGTGGAGAAACCAGAAGTTCTGATTCTGCTGAAAAGACAATAACTCTCAGAGGTTCTGATATCATTGACAGCAAAACAAGCTTCAGATGTGCTAACGTCAAAGTCAGCACTTGGCTTTTCCCTGTACTAATCAGAACATCTGCAATGCTGTTGTTATTCCACAAAACAGGAAACATATTTGGAACAGATCCAGCAAATGTCAAAATGTTTCAGAGGTCAGAACCAACAAGGTCACAGGCAAGTCCTACACTGGCTCAGAACGTTCTGAGGTATGAAAATCCTCAGAATATAAACAGCAACAACATGATATTTACATTATGCTTATTTGAGTATGCATAGCTGATGATGCTTAGCAGCGTGATGAAGGTCAGCAGGTGCTTACCTGGATGTTGGAAAAGTTTGTGGGTGAAAGCTAGCTTTTGGCTCTGGTGGTGTTCTGGACAGGTTCTCTTTGAAAAGGGTAGGTGAAGGTGTATGCGTATATAGGGTCAGAAGTTTGGAAAGAGGTTTTTTAGTTCACACAGAAAACTGGGTATTGGATAAAGTTTGAAGATGGGAAATTCAAAGTTATGAAACAAACTGGAGATTTTGGCAGTGTTTCAGAACACTAATTTGCTAAGGGTTTCTGTTTCTCTCTTAGCAATTTTTCTGTTTCTTGAACGCCTTTTGCAGTGGACAATGACTCTCTATTTATAGGAAAAGTTCTTGTGGGTGTTTTGAACATTAAGGCGCCAACAGAGTTTGAATTACTCTTTGACAGAAATTCCTGGGAAGTTGTGATAACAGATAGCCTTCAGCCTAGGCGGCAGCAACAGGCGTAGATTGGGGAGAAGTGACCTCTGAAGTGGGCGGTGGCGCGTAGACCCATGCCAGAATCTGCACAAAAGCGTTTTCCCAGCCACACGTGAATGTTCAGGACTGGTTGGAAGCATTAATGGGCATTAAATGGTGATAAGACCTATCAACATCAATATTCTGGTAATGGAAACCAACGTTGAATCAGCAGTTCTGTTTCAAAAAGAACAGCGTAAACCATGCTCTGGCCTTGGCTTCCTGTTGCCTTAGTAAGCTCTGGAGATTCTCCTGATTTTCTGATACGTTTCTTGGATTTACTTCTGGACCTCCTGGGCTTAGAGATTCTGTATCAGTGTAACACCCACTCTTCTGATCTTTCATCTTCTGATTTCAGTATGTTCTGAAAGAGCCTTCAGACTTCCCTGCTTCTCTTGTATTCCTTTAGCAAATTCCTACTGAGCTTGTGTAACTGCTGAAAGGGGCATGTTTTGTCTGAGGCTTACATACTGAACCACGTTTACAACTTCTGATTGAACTGATGTAGCTGCTGAAAAGCCAACTTCTGACCATGCTGAGCCAAGCTTGCAACTTCTGACCGTTTTTATCTGGAATGGGTCCAGAAGTTCTGAAGCGCTGATTTTTTCTTAAACACTCATTTTTTAGAGAAACGTTCTAAGTACTTAGAATTTGATTTTTCTCAAGATAAAAGCGTTGTTTTTGGAGCTCGTGAGATCATCTTGCTCTTGTAAGTGGCTTGCTTGGGCAAAAAGATAACTCAGGACTTGGATTTGTTTTAGAGGGACCTTGAAAATCCAAGATGGCTTCCTGAAGAAAGAGAGGGCAAATTTTGGGGTACAACACCCACCTATCTTGAAGACTTACAAAGGGATTGGATACAGCTTAAGGGTGAGCGAGACACTTTTGAGGCCCAATTCTACGCCAGCAAGAAGAAGGTTTTGGAACTCACTAAGCAACTTCATGAGGAGCTGAGCCTGAACGCCTATATCGGACCAAAGAGGATGCGTACAACTTTTTTATCTTAGAGTTTTTGTATTTCTTTGTAAGCCTAAAAGAGGCATGATGTACTCAAGCTTTAATTTATAAATATAACGTGTGTTCCTTTTTGGTCTAAAGCAAATTTAAATCTCCAATTTCCTTGAAATCATTTCATATGCATTTACCATTCATCATAACATAAGCAGGTTTTTTACAATAAGTCTCCTCATCTTTCTACTGTTTATTCCAGTAGGATGGATCTCGAGCAGACAGTAAAAGACCTCCAGGTGCAGAATGCCCAGTTTCAACAGATGTTCTTGACTCGAGCCAAAGGACAAGAGGATTTGAAAACTTTGTTGGTTGAAGAAAAGAAGAAGAAAGCAAAGAAAATAACCGGAGTTCTGAATATGGGAAGAAGTTTCTAAGGACAAGCCAGACGGGCCCTAGACTTTGCAACGTCATTTGGTGAAAAGGATAATCCAAAAGTAAAAGGCAAGGAAGCGGTTGCCCAGCCAGAATCTAAAGAGGAATAAGAAGAAGAAGATTACTCTGAAGATCAATATCCTCCGGCCGACGACAAATACAAACATCTGGAAGAATGTCTAAGTGCAATGGAAATTCAGAAAGCGCTCGGGCTGGACTTTGAAGAGTTGGGTTTGGTGTATGGGATTTTTATTCCACCAAAGTTCAAGGCACTAGTATTCTTTAAATACGATAGGGTTTTGTGTCCCAAGATGCATCTCTGATCTTATATGAGGAAGATACAACATCACACTGCTGACAGAGATTTGTGGGTTCACTTCTTTCAAGACAGTCTATCTGGGACTCAACTAGATTTCTTATATCAACTGGAAAGGGCCAATATCCATAACTGGGAAGACCTTGATGTTTCCTTTTATAAATAGTATCAGTACAACGCAGATATTGCTCCCACCCGTACTCAACTCTAGAGTATGGATATGGTTTCAAGTGAAGGTTTCAAAGACTACGCTCAAAAATGGAGGGAATTAGCAGGAAGAGTCCAGCCTCCCCTTTCTGAAAGAGAACTAGTAGACATGTTTTTGGGTACCCTGTCCGGTCCTTTATTTGATCATTTAATTAGAAGCTCCTCAGCAGGCTTCACTGAATTAATCTTGATCGGTGAAAGAATAGAAGCTGGGATTAAGAGTGGGAAGATCCAAAAAGATGCATCCTCCACTGTTGTAAGAAAACTGTTTATTGGGAAGAAAGAAGTTGGTGTTGTATACCCTCAAATAAATCAATATAGAACTGAACTCCGTCCAATGGTGGGGGCCGTCATGATCCCTAAGCCTGCACCTACTCAACAAATAAGTAACCAACCTAGAACAGAGAGATCGGTAAAACAGTTTACCCAGATTAATATGACACTATCTCAAGTCCTACCATATTTGTTAAGATCTAATCTAGTAACTTTGAAAGAAGCTCCAAAGAATCCCAACACCACATCTCCCCATTAACACCCTAATGCTCGTTGTTCTTACCATTCAGAAAGTCCAGGCCATGATACCAACAACTGTTGGGCTTTGAAAAACAAGGTGCAAGACCTTCTTGAAGCAAAATAAATTGAATTCGATGCCCCTGAGATCCCAAATGTTATCATCTCTCCCATGCCCAAGCATGGTCGTGATGTTAACGTTGTTGAAGATGATATGTTTGTTACTGTTGTTGATGAACTTGTTACTCCTCTCCTGACTGTCAAGAAGAACCTATTGAAGGCCGGTTTATTTTCGGGCTGTGACAAAGGCTGCCACTTCTGTTTATCCCTACCAACTGGTTGTCATTTATTAAAAGCAGGTGTCCAACGCCTAATAGATGACAAAAAGATTTCGTTTGAAAAAACTGTCGTTCCAACCATCTCTTACAATGATGTTTCAATAGTAACCATTTCCGTCAATCCTTCCAGGGTCTCCACCAAAAGACCCGTTAGGATTACATCAGTTCCTAAAGTGACTCCACTGATAATTACTATGCCTGGACCAATCCCGTACTCATCAGTTAAAACTATCCCATGGAATTATGGGGGCGACGTCTACTATCACAGCGTCAAGCAAGATTGGCTGGCTGATGAAGATTCAATTTTTGAGAAGGCTGACCCCGACATTAGCAACATTGTGGGAACCAACAAGATAACCCGAAGTGGAAGAATATTCTCCCCAGAGATTACTCCTCCGAAGACTGTTACCGGTCCTGTGATCATCCATGTTTATGTTCTTGTTGACACTACTACTACTACAATCCATATGGTTATCCCTATTGACACTCCTACCACCGAGTCGACCGAGACTCGGGGCAAAGGCATTCTGGTTGAGCCTGTCTAGATGAAGGTTTAATCAGTATCTATCCCTGAAGCCTCCCAAAAGGAGATGGAAGAAATTCTGAAAATTATAAAGAGAAGCGACTACAACGTAGTCGAACAGCTAGGGAAGACTCCATCAAATATTTCCATGTTGGATTTATTGTTGTGCTCCGAGGCTCATGCGAAGGCCTTGGTGAAATTTCTTAAAACTGCCCACGTACCACAAGAAACCTCTGTTGATCAGTTCCAAGACTGTGTAGCCAGCTTGACTACGAATAATGGTTTAGGATTTTCTAATACTGACCTAACACCTAGGGGAGGAAGCATAACGAGGCATTGCATGTCTTTGTCGAATGCAGGGGCATAACTTTGGCCCGTGTCTTGGTTGCTACAAGTTCGTCTTTAAATGTTCTGCCTAAGAAGGCTCTTGATAAACTCGACTATGAAGGTTTGACCTTAAAACCTAGCAACATAGTGGTAAGAGCCTTCGACGGTTCAAAGAGAATGGTGCATGGGGAGGTGGACATCCCCATAAAAGTTGGAACTCAAACCTTCGATTCAACTTTTTACGTGATGAACATTCGCCCTTCTTATTCCTGCTTATTAGGCCGACCATGGATTCACAATGCTAGTGCCGTTACCTCTACATTGCATCAGATGCTGAAATACCCGACCAAGGGAAAAATCATTACTGTCCATGGAGAAGAGGAATATATGGTCAGCCACTTAAACTCCTTCAGATACGTGGAATTGGATGGCGAATTCATTGAAACACCTTTTCAGAATTTCGAGGAAGTCCCACAAACCGTGGCAGTAACCAAGGTTATTTCCCAAGTCCCAAAGATTACAAGACCTCCGCTAAAGATGTCTTCTCTGAAAGATGCCAAGGCAGTGATCAAAGAAGGTGGGTGTACTATTTTGGGCCAACTCTCGGATATCCCATACAAATCTGACAAATTTGGTTTAGGTTTCACTTCAGGAGCCCAGAGAGTTGTACGACATGCTCGTGTCGGGGGACCACCCTTGAAGATCAGCAACCACAGAGTCAACACAGTGGGGGATGATGATGAGGATAGCTACGACCTGGGGGAATGGATTTTCCCAACTGTCAATGAGGGACTCAGCAACTGGGAATCTAAATACTTTGTCCCAATTACTTTTATCCAATAGTAATTGTCTTTTAATTTTTGTCGGACCTGTAATAAATAAATAATTTAGATTTTTAAAACTTTGTGTCTTACCCGAGGCGCAATGGTCCATTTGTAAGTGTTGTTATCTCATTTTCATATGTCCTTAATGAATCATGGACGTTTTTGCATACAAACTTTATGCTCTTTGTCTTTCTTTTTACATTTTTATTTCTTCCAAAGATAGTTATACTCTTACACACACTCACATTCAAAATGCAGATCTACATCCATTTGGGATCCCATGGGTAACGATTTTGCTCTGGCCTTCTGTGACTCTGAAAATCTAATCTACCAAGCCGAAGACGAAGGTGAGGAAGATTGTGAAGTGCCAGGGGAACTTGCCAGGTTACTACAACAAGAAGAGAGGACCATACAGCCCCACGAAGACCCAGTGGACACAGTTAACCTAGGTACCGAAGAGGACAAGAAAGAAGTCAAGGTGGGTGCCAATCTGGAACCCAGTGTCAAGAAGTGTCTGACTCAGTTGCTACATGATTATGTTGAGGTCTTTTCCTAGTCGTACAAAGACATGCCAGTACTTGATCCTGATATCATGGTCCATCGTCTACCAACAAAAGAAGATTGCCCTCTGGTAAAACAGAAAGTATGTCGCATGCGACTAGACATGTTAGAGAAGATTAAGGTTGAAGTCATGAAACAATTCAATATCGGATTCTTAGTTGTCACCTCCTATCCACAATGGGTCGCCAATGTTGTTCCAGTGCCTAAAAAGGGAGTCAAAGTACGTATGTGTGTGGACTACAGAGATTTGAATAAGGCAAACCCTAAGGATGATTTCGCACTTCCCCATATCGACATTCTGGTTGACAATACAGCACAACATAAGGTGTTTTCCTTCATGGATGGTTTCTCAGGATACAATCTAATCAAAATGGCACCTGAGGACATGGAGAAAACGACCTTCGTCACACAGTGGGGCACATTTTATTACAAGGTTATGCCATTCGGGTTGAAGAATGCTGGGGCAACCTATCAACGTGCCATGGTAGCTCTATTTCACGACATGATACATCACGAAATAGAAGTCTATGTGGACGACATGATAGCCAGATCTCAAACGGAAGAGGAACATCTTGACCATTTACAGAAACTGTTTGAGAGACTAAAGAAATACAAGTTGAGGTTGAACTCGAATAAATGCACATTTTGGGTGAGGTATCGAAGTGGATCCTGCCAAAGTGAAAGCAATACAAGAAATGACTTCTCCTCGTACTAAGAAGGAAGTCAGAGGATTCTTAGGACAGATAAATTACATTTCCAGATTCATTTCTCACTTGTCCTCTACTTGTGAACCAATCTTCAAATTACTGAAGAAAGATTAACTAGTCAAATGGAATGATAAGTGCCAAACTTCCTTCGACAAGATCAAAGAGTACCTACAAGAGCCACCTGTTTTGATGCCACCAGTCGAAGGAAGACCCTTGATCATGTATCTAATTGTTTTGGAAAATTCAATGGGGGTGTGTGTTGAGGCAGCATGACGAGTCTGGCCGAAAAGAGCATGCTATTTACTACCTGAGCAAAACGTTTACCGACTGTGAAACAAGATATTCACTGCTCGAGAAAACTTGTTGCACTCTGGAATGGGCTGCTCGTCGGCTAAGACAATATATGCTGACCCATACTACCTTATTGATATCTAAGATGGATCTAATAAAATACATATTCGAGAAGCCTGCCCTCTCTTGGAGAATAGCAAGATGGAAGATGATCCTGACGGAATATGACAATCAGTATACTACCCAAAAAGCAATAAAGGGAAGTGTACTAGCCGATCACCTTGCTCATTAAGCTGTGGATGACTACCAGTCCATGAATTTCGAATTCCCAGATGAAGACATCATGATGGTAAACAATTGTGAAGAACTCAGACCATATGACAGACTTGAACAAGGATCCCGATGGACCCTGGTTTTTGATGGGGCGTCCAATGCACTCGGAAATCGTATAGGTGTTGTACTCATATCCCCTGAAGGATGTCACACTCCCTTTACTGCAAGACTCTGCTTCAACTGTACAAACAACATGGCAGAATACGAAGCGTGCATTTTTTGTCTCAAAGTTGCCATAGATTTGGGGATCAAGTCCTTAAGTGTATTCGGAGATTCAGCCTTAGTCATCAGCCAGATCAAAGGAGAATGAGACACGAAGCACCCTAACCTTATCCCCTACAAAGAACATGTGTTAACATTAATCCTACATTTTGAGGGGATTACCTTCGAGCATTTCCCGCGAGAAAAAATCAACTAGCGGGTGCGCTAGCTACAATATCATCCATGTTTAAACTTAAATGGGATAACGAGGCTCCCCAGATCACCATTGAACGGATGGATGAACCAGCTTATTGCCACGAGATTGATACTGAAGAAGTAGTGGACCAGCCTTGGTTCCATGAAATCAAGAGGTATCTTGAGGCTCAAGAGTATCTGGAATGAGTTTCAGTCAATGATAAGAAGTTCTTGAGAAGATTCTCTGCTAAGTTCTTCATCAGTAATGGCATTCTCTACAAGCACAACCATGACTCTGTTTTGCTTTGCTGTGTAGACAAGGTTGAGGCAGAAAAGATCATGACTGATCTACATGAAGGAACTTTTGGCACCCATTCTAGTGGGCATACGATGGCAAAGAAGATCCTACGGGCAGGTTATTATTGGTCTACCATAGAAACAGATTGCTATCAACATTAATAAACCTGTCATAAGTGTCAGATCTATGCTGACAAGGTGCATGCACCTCCGGTTCCTCTAAATGTCATGACTGCTCCCTGGCCATTCGTGATGTGGGGCATTGATATGATTGGAGAAATCAAACTTGTAGCCTCTAATGGACACCGCTTCATCGCGGTGGCCATTGACTATTTCACGAAGTGGGTTGAGGCCGCCTCTTTCGCTTCCGTTACCAAGAATGTTGTCGCCTGGTTCATTAAACAGAATCTCATTTGTCGTTACGGTATCCCGGAGAGGATCATCACAGACAATGGTACGAATCTCAACAATACTATGATCACCGTATTGTGCATGAAATTCAAGATCCAGCACCATAATTCTTCTCCTTACCGGCCAAAGATGAATGGTGTTGTCGAAGCCCCAAATAAGAACATCAAAAAGATCATACAGAAAATGACAGTAACCTACAAGGACTGGTATGATATGCTATCATTCGCTCTCTGCGGGTACCGTACCACAGCGCGCACATCAACTGGGGCAACACCTTACTCTCTGGTATATGACATGGAAGTTGTCTTGCCTATCGAGGTCTAGATCCCTTCTCTGAGAATCATGAAGGATGCAGGGTTGAATGAAGATGACTTGATCCAAACTCTACTTGATCAACTGAACTTGATTGATGAGAAAAGGCTTACTGGTGTCTGTCATGGTCAGATGTATCAAAAACGGATGATCAAGGCTTTCAACAAAAAGGTCAGACGCCAAGTGTATCAAGTCGGGGATCTGGTGATCGAGCGTATCATACTGCCACAGGGTGATCCTAGGGGCAGATGGACTCCTACATACGAAGGACCGTTTGTGATCAAAAGCATATTCTCTAGTGGAGCAAGGATCTTAACCACTATGGATGGCGACGACCTGCCGCACCCTATGAACGCGGACATAGTTAAAAGATACTACGCATAAGAGACCCGCTAGGTTGACACACCTAGGAAAAATAAGGGCATCCTGGCGAACCAAAAAGGTTCGGGCAAAAATTAGGGATAAAACAAAAAACAATTGTACACCCGGCAAGTTGAAAACCCGAAAGGGAGACTTGGGCAAAAAAGGGTATCCCGGTGGACTGAAAACCCGAAAGGGAGGTCCAGGAAAAAGTTAGGGAATTAAAAGCGTATGACTATGTCCTGTTGATCACCTTGCAGACAACCTTTAAGCTTCGACTGAAAAACTCAATGGGTCTAATCAATCCAATCAACTTCGGACAAGGCAGCAAATGGACAAGACGCTCAGAGACACAAAGGCTATAGCAGAATGGGAACCCCATGGGATTATTGCACATAGCTATCTTTTCTTCGTATCAAATTTCCATTTCTTTCTCACGACGACATTCTCTTACTAGAATGTTCGTCTCATTGTACAAAAAATACTTATTCAAATTAATACAAAGATATCCCTTTGAAAGTGCAAAGCTATCTGTTTTTTCTTGATTTTTGTGTTTTGTTTACAAAAATGTCCAGTGATTTCTTTTTGAACATATGCATTTGAACGTAACTACTGTTTACAAATAGACAAAAAGGAACAGAAAATAGAAAGACAATCACTAATGGATTTAAGAAATAGGATAATATCTTTAGACTATAAAGTACCCCACAGTGTGCAGCTTAATGATATCAAGCTCTCTCACATCCCCGACGGAACAAAACTTCCAGTTATCACTCCCCAGTAAAGGTCGCCCAATTTCTCAGGATTCTCCAACAGGATATCACGGTGTTTCCCTTACAACAGAGTTTATTTCTCTAACAAATAGAAGCTCATCAACTCATTAGCACTTCAAAACATGAAGACTTACACTCCACGTCCCCAACAGCAGTCAGGGATTTATTTTCCCTAATCCAACAGTATTACAGCAGCATAGCTTACATGTCTATACATCACATCCATATGTCATAACATTGACAACATGCATACATACAACATAATATCATTCATTTTTGAGAACATCATTGTACAATGCATTTCATACATCATGACATTACATACAACTTAATCTTTCGTCTCTTCAGGAAAGATCAGTCAGCAGATGGCTATCATCAACAATTTGCAAAAGGTCATAAATTGATACCTGAAACAAGCCGAGACAATTATCTACACGACCAGCTAAAGCAATCCTACACGGGCTTCTTCTCATACACTCTTTCAGATATAGTTCAGATACGCTCCAGATACGGGTGTCATTCTGATACTCATTCAGATTCAACTTTCAGATACAGTTCAGATACGCTCCAGATACAGATGCCATTCTGATACTCATTCAGATTCAACTTTCAGATATAGTTCAGATACGCTTCAGATACGAATTCCATTCTGATACTCATTCAGATTCAGCTTCAGATACAGTTCAGATATGCTCCAGATACGGATTCCATCCGGATACTCATTCAGATTTAGCTTTCAGATACGCTCCAGATACGGATTCCATCCTAATACTCATTCAGATTCAGCTTTCAGATACGCTCCAGATACGGACGCAATTCTGATACTCATTCAGATTCAGCTTTCAGCTTTCAGATACAGTTCAGATACGCTCCAGATACGGATGCCATCCTGATACTCATATAGATTCAAATTTAAGATACAATTCAGATACGCTCTAGATGCGGATGCCATCCTGATACTCATTCAGATTCAGCTTCTAGATACAGTTTAGATACGCTCAAGATACGGATGCCATCATGATACTCATTCAGATTCAGCTTCTAGATACAGTTCAGATATGCTCCAGATACGGATGTCATACTGATACTCATTCAGATTCAGCTTTCAGATACGCTCCAGATGCGGATGCCATTCTGATACTCATTCAGTTTCAGCTTTCATATACAGTTCAGATACGCTCTAGATTCGGATGCCATTCTGATACTCATTCAGTTTCATCTTTCGGATGCGAGTCAAATACAGTCTATTTATGGATATTATTCTGGTACTCAACCCAACACATCCACTATTTCAGTATAAATTGACCAGAGATTTATTTTGGAACTTCTTCCATTCCTGCCAACAATCATTTTTGGATGGCATCTACAAGCCTATCTCTGACAACTTTCCATCGTATCTCCAAATGACATCTTTTAGCCCATTCCCTACACCATCATCCATCACATCCTCGAGTGCAAATTTCTGGGCACTCTATTGTCCAATCATCTTCCACCTTCAAGTCATGAATGGTAGATCCGCCAATCTAACTCTTCAGGTTTAAGAAGATTGAGCAGGGGAAGCTGTTGTACCCCAAAATTTTCCCTCTCATTTATCAAATATTTTCTCACAAGATCTCCTTTAGTTCAAGATTGCACTAGGGTTGATCAACTCAAGACACCTCCTTAAGCACTGGTGACTAAAATTAGGGTTTGAGATTGCACAAGGATAATTTAACTTTCAATGCCTCATATGACTTTCATGGATCATTATGGAACCCTAAGATTAGTCATGTCAAGTTTCAAGCCTTGGATCACATTTTTGCTCAGTCAATTTAGCAGTTGACCTAAAAATTAGTTGTATTGGGGAAAAAGTCAATTGTGGCCAATTTACAGTCAAAGTTCATAATTTTTTATCCATATTAACATTATAAACTCATATGTATCATTTGATAAATTTTGGACCATAGTTCCTCAAGAAATTTGATCAAATCATCAAAAGGGCAAAATGGTCAAAATTAGGGTTTTGACTGAGAAAGGGCAATTTCTGATTTTTGACCTAGAAAATGGTTAATTGGTTTGAGGAATAATCTAAAGATCTCAATTTCCTCATTTTGACCTAATAGGCATTACTCAAAACATTGCTCAAGATCAATTGGATTGATAGTTGATTTTCAGTCAACTAATCAAAAGTAAATTGTACACTGAAAAGTCAAACTTTGACTTTTTGGTCAAAATCAAGTGTCAAAGATCACAATTCATCAAAACATGTCAAAATGTGAAACTTATTCACCAAAAAATCAAAAAGTCAAGATTTCGTTTTGAAAAGTCAAAGTTTTCAAACTTAAAATTTTTCTAAGTGTTGAAAACTTCATGTTTTTTCACAACTTTGAGCTAATTTTTCACCATGATGCAAGATGATTCAAAAGAAACTTTCAACATGAAAGTTGTAGATCTCCATGATATCTACAACATTGCTTTACATAACTTCTTCTAAAAATTCTTGGATCTTAAGTTATTAATCCATGAAGTCATGGTCATGAAACTAAACACTTAGTGAAATTTTGAGCATTTTTGTTCAGGATTTTGACCTAACTTCTGACTCAAGTTTCACCTAGTTCCAAGGGGTATTTTCAAAATTTATTCAAAGAGAGGTTGTAGATAACATTACAAGCTTTCCAAAATTTCCTAGAAATCCTTGAGATCATTGTGAGCAAGGAGAATCGAAGGTCAGAAGTTGGGGTTTCAAGTTGTTTTACAAGGCAAATTTTGTGATGAACAAAATTCAAATCTCAAACCTATACTGCATAATATTTAATTTGAAGGCCTTAAACTTGTTAGGCACTCCATAATTAAATGCTTTCACAGATGTTAGAGCCTTCAACTCAAGCATTCAATGCAATGTCATGTTTTATGTCCATTTTAGGAAGAAAGTGCACAATGCCATTTTAGAAAAGTAGCTTTATGCACAAAACTTGTTCTTGAGCCTTGCAATTGTTTTATTATGATCATACATGTTCTATAACTCAAGAGGAGCTTGTCTCAAGCCTTACAATCACTCAGCTCATGCTTGCACTTCATCTTGGAACCATACATTCACTTTTCTTCAAAATCAAGCAACCTAGCCATAACTCTATAACTCAGAAATCCTTTGTGCAAAACTTCTCCAACCTTTTGCTTATAGATACACAAGTCCTTGGCAACAAAACACATGCATGCTTAAGCCCTAAAAACACCAAGAACTCGGAATTGTATCATATACCTCCATTCTTGCATAACCTGGCCAAAAGTTTGAAACTCACATCTCCCTCGTGCGTTTTCAAGCCTTTTTGTTCCTAAAGCTTCTAAACATAATTTAGAACTCATCCCACAGCCTGTTACAAGACTGTAACACCATTAACACCATCTTCCATTTTCAAAAATAGAGGTTTGCACTTGGACTTCTCCAGCATGATTCAGCCATCCACAGTACAAGCTAATCATTGCATTAGCTTCCTGGGACCTCAAGGAAGCTAACCTGATCCTTTCAGCATCTTGAAACAAGCTCCAACTCAAAACACGATACCCTCTTGCAAGGTGAGTTTTCTTACTTTTGAACTCTTCATACAAGCATCATTAATGATTTATTTGTGAATAAGAAATGTAGGTATCATTGTCCTGAAGTTAACCATGTCTTTAGATTTCATTTATATTGCTTAAGTAGTTAGAATTTTGAATCTGAACATCTTGGAAAAGTTAGGTCAAAATTTGGTACCATTCAAAACTCATTCTCATTTTTGAGAATTAGTTTAAGTGCTTTACATTTCTGAAATCGTGAGGAAATTTTCCACAAGTTTCATGTTTACATTTTTGCAAATGGATGAGAAATGAACAAGATGCAGGTGGTCCGGCCAGAGGTTGAAGATAAAGTTGTTTTCATGAAGCAGTTTCTTATATATATTTATGGTTTGACATAAGTTAACGGATGTATCACCACCCCAGTGGTTTAAGCGCGCGCCTGTCACCCTTAGGTCCTGGGTTCAAAACCCGGCATGACCTTTTTTTCCATTTTTTTCACTTTTTTGACATTTTCTTTGTTTTTGCAGCGCCTGGGCCTCCATTGCTTTGGGCCTTATTTTTTTACTACATTCTGACCCATTGTCTTGTTGTTCATACATCCTGGCCCATTTTATTTTATTTTTATTTTTTATCTTTATTATTATTATTATTAGTATTATTATTAATAATATTAATTTTTATTATTAGTAATAAAAACCCAAAAAATATTTTTATTTATTATTTTCATATTTTATTTTTCTTCACAAAAAAACAAAAGAATAAAAAACATTTATTTTACATTTTCTTTAATAATTAAATTTACCTTTTTAAATACTTAGATAATTTAATTTTAATTATTATTATATTATATTATCTAGTTTTCTTGTAAATTAAAATCAATTTAGAATTTAGGACTTTTATTTAATTATTTTTATTTACTAATTTAATTAAATTCACCAAAAACCCTAAAAAACTTATTTTATTTAAATTAATTTATTCTACTAACTCAATATTAATTTTCTTTTTTATTTTAGTTAATTATTTTATTTTAATTAATTAGGTCAAAAAACCCTTTTCATAAAAAACCAAACAAAAATCACATTTCTTTTACATTCATATTCTTGCATTTCTACTTATTCAATTTTGTACATTTTTTCAAATTCAATATGGTTGTAATAATTATTTAGATTTAATTTCTTGCAATATTTCCCCATTTGTAATTTGTACACCCCCTCCCCCAAATGATGTAATAGCGTAGTAATTTTAAATTTTCGCAATTTATCGCTTTATATACAAATGCTAGTTATTAGGGTTTTGTATGGAAAGAATGAAACCAACAAATAGAAAACCATAATCAAGACAAAAACAATGCATGTAAATCAATACACTTGCACACAAACACCCCTAGGGTAAACCCACTTTGTTGCCTTAAAAAAATGGTCATATTATGCATGTGAGGTATCTTAGCAAAAACAAGCAAAATACAAGATCATAGTCCCTCGATGACGCTATCCATGTTGCCTTTCAAAATGATCTTAGTCCCTAAAGAAAAATGCTAAGATATCTTACAACATTTCTAATTATGGTTATACGATGACCCTTGCCCGTCCATTTTACATCCAAAGATAGGGTTACTTACCAAATCAATGGTAAGATAACAATGTCAAAGAAAAAAGGAAATGAACATGAAATACTTTTGAGTAGGTAGAATGTTCCTAGTTACTTGCTCAATTTCAAAACCAAAACATCCTTGCTATTTTCAAAATAAACACCTACACCTTCAAAACATATTACAAACTTGAAAACATTTTCAAAAGATCCATCTTTGTATACATTCTTACAAACGAGAATCATTACAAAGTTTGCCTAAATAATGGCTTCTTTTCAAAATACTTTCAAAAACCACATAAAGCACAATTTCAAACAAAAGCAAGTGATCTAGCAAGTAACTAAGAGCCCATGAAAAACCATGGATGAAAAGGGTGCTAATACCTTCCCTTTTCATAATCTACCCCCCGAACTCAAGAAACAATCTCAAAGGTTTTTCCTGTGCTTTTTCACCTTTCCTTTTGGATAAAAGAAAAGTCAGTGGCGACTCTTGCTAACTGCAACATTTGCGATCAAACGCAAAACAACCAAGTCAGTTCTCCCACCATATCACAGAACTGCCGACTCTGCTGGGGAAAATTCTTAAAGTGGAGTTACCTTAGGGTTAGATCACATTTACTTGATTTCATTGTTTGACTTGTATGCTTTACATTATGGTTCTTTGTTTGGGTTTGAATCTTCTACCCGGTTTGGGATACCTTTTAGGTAAGTAGCAATTCATTGTGGAAACTGTGCAGGGTATACCGACATGGTCTAAGCAATAGCTACGTTAGTGACATATTTGTGGGTACCGGTATCCCTTGAGTAGTTAAGGAGAATACGGGGCCACTGAGTGATGTCATGATGTACTAACAAACTTTTAGAACCTTTACATGACCAACTTGGCCATTAGAACGTAGTGAGATGACCTGCTTTGGTGCAGTCCGAAGTTGGTAGATACTCGGTACTACACTCATTGAGGTTTGGTTTTTTGGGATATTTCGGTCGCCATTAAAGAGGCTTGCGCTGAAACAATTCCCAAGGAAACAAACCAGTTATATTGAGCTTCTTAGAACCCGATTACTATTACTAGGAAAGGTTTGAGCCAACTAAACTTCAAGAGGGTACTTACCTATGAGACTTCATGCAAACCTAAACCTAAGGACTTGTTTGCTTTGTTTGTATATATATACTTATACATAACATCATAAACATCATAACATCATACTCATATTCACTAACCATTTCAAGGATCTTGGGATTTATCTTTGTTCTGTTTTGTAGGACATGGATTTTATTCACAGGAAAACCATTCAAATCAATCTTGTAAGGATCCCACCTCAACTTAAAGAGCTAGCATCAAGAATTCCTGAAAATTCTCCATTTACCGAAAGACATGGTCGCCTACTAAACTTGGTTACCTCTAATACTGATAAGGACATGATGAAGGTTCTCTTCCAGTTCTTTGATCCTTTACACCATTGCTTCACATTTCCCGATTATCAACTTGTGCCAACTTTGGAAGAATTCTCCCAATTCTTGAGGATTCCCATTCTCAATCAACTACCTTTCAATGGTACAGAAAGATATCCAAAGCCAGAAGAGATTGCTCAAGCTCTACACTTGCAACCATCTGATATCACAACTAATTGGGAAACAAGGAGTGGTGTCAAGGGTTTCCTAGCAAAGTTCTTGTTTGAGAAAGCCCAAAACTGTTGGAACTCCTTGGACTTGCAAGCTTTTGAGGAAATTATGGCTCTCCTCATCTACGGGATGGTTTTGTTTCCAAATCCTGACCAACTCATAGATGTGAACACCGTCAAAATCTTCATGTCTCGTAACCTGATGCCTACTTTGCTAGGAGACATCCTACATTCTTTTCATACCCACACTATGAGGAAAAGAGGTATCCTTATGTGTTGTACTCCTCTCTTGGCAAGATGGTTTATTTCTCATGTTTCCCAATCTGTATTGAGGAACGAGCAAGGTTCAAGGTGGTCGCATAGGTTGATGACACTCAAACATTCAAATATTCATTGGTGTTCCCGATCTATAGAGAATGTCACTATTGTCAACCGTTGTGGAGAATTCCCTAATGTCCCTTTACTGGGAATTAGAGGAGGTATCACCTACAACCCCTTCTTAGCTTTAAGACAGTTTGGTTACGCCCGAAGGGATATCCCATATGAGATGCTGATTCAAGGTTTGGTATTTGACTACGAGAACGACGATCAAGGTCACCGCCAGAGATTTATACAAGCTTGGAGGATGTTGAACAAGGTAGATAGCAAGACATTGGGGCATAAGAATTCCATCCCTCTTGAGCCTTACCTCAAATGGGTATGATCTCGTGCTCAAAGTCTTATAATGCCTTACCCCTCCATTCTCCCGGTAATCATATAGCCTGTTGTGGAAGGAGATGTTCCATATAATACCCTACATCCTAACATGCCCACCTCTCTTAAAGACTTACAAAGGGATTGGATACAGCTTAAGGGTGAGCGAGACACTTTCGAGGCCCAATTCTACGCCAGCGAGAAGAAGGTTTTAGAACTCACTAAGCAACTTCATGAGGAGTGGAGCCTGAATGCCTACATCGCACCAAAGAGGATGCGTATAACTTTTTGATCTTAGAGTTTTTGTATTTCTTTGTAAGCCCAAAAGAGGCATGATGTACTCAAGATTTAATTTATTAATATAACGTGTGTTCCTTTTTGGTCTAAAGCAAATTTAAATCTCCAATTTCCTTGAAATCATTGCATATGCATTTACCATTCATCATAACATAAGCAGGTTTCTTATAACAAGTCTCCTCATCTTTCTACTGTTTATTTCAGTTTGATGGATCTCAAGCAAACAGTAAAAGACCTCCTGGCGCAGAATGCTCAGTTTCAACAGATGTTCTTGACTCTAGCCAAAGGACAAGAGGATTTGAAAACTTTGCTGGTTGAAGAAAAGAAGAAGAAAGCAAAGAAAATAACTGGAGTTCTGAATATGGGAAGAAGGTTCCAAGGACATGCCAGACGGACCCTAGACTTTGCAACGTCATTTGGTGAAAAGGATAATCTAGAAGTAAAAGTCAAGGAAGCGGTTGCCCAGCCAGAGTCTGAAGAAGAAGAAGAAGAAGATTACTCTGAAGAGCAATATCCTCCGGACGACGACAAATACAAACATTTGGAAGAACGTCTAAGTGAAATGGAAATTCAGAAAGTGCCCGGGATGGACTTTGAAGAGTTGGGTTTGGTGTCTGGGATTGTTATTCCACCAAAGTTCAAGGCACCAGTGTTCTCTAAATACGACGGGCTTTCGTGTCCTAAGATGCATCTCCGATCTTATGTGAGGAAGATACAGCCTCACACTGCTGACAGAGATTTGTGGGTCCACTTCTTTCAAGACAGTCTATCCGGGACTCAGCTAGATTGGTTCTATCAACTAGAAAGGGACAATATTCATAATTGGGAAGACCTTGTCGCTGACTTCTATAAACAGTATCAATACAACGCAGATCTTGCTCCCACCCTTACTCAACTCCAGACTATGGCTATGGTTTCAAGTGAAGGTTTCAAAGACTATGTTCAGAAATTGAGGGACTTAGCAGGAAGAGTCCAGCCTCCCCTTTCTGAAAGAGAACTAGCAGACATGTTTCTGGGTGCCCTGTCCGGTCCTTTCTTTAATAATTTATTTGGAATCTCCTCAGTAGGCTTCACTGAATTAATCTTGACCGAGGAAAGAATAGAAGTTGGGATTAAGAGTGGGAAGATCCAAAAAGACGCATCCTCCGCTGCTGTAAGAAAACCATTTATTGGAAAGAAAGAAGTTAGTGTTGTATACCCTCAACGAAATCAATATAGAACTGAACATCGTCCAATGGTGAGGGATGTCATGATCCCTAAGCCTGCACCTACTCAACAAAGAAGCAACCAACCTAGAACAAAGAGACTGGTAAGACAGTTTACCTGGATTAATATGACAATATCTCAAGTCCTGCCACATTTGTTGAGATCTAATCTGGTAACTTTGAAAGAAGCTCCGAAGAATCCCAACACCACATCTACTCATTACCACCCTAATGCTCGTTGTACTTACCATTCAGAAAGTCCAGACCTTGATACCAACAAATGTTGGGCTTTGAAAAATAAGGTGCAAGACCTTCTTGAAGCAAAAGAAATTTAATTTGATGCTCCTGAGATCCAAAATGTTATCATCGCTCCTATGTCCAAGCATGGTTGTGATGTTAACGCTGTTAAAGATGATATGTTTGTTACTGTTGTTGATGAACTTGTTACTCCTCTCCTGACTGTCAAGAAGAACCTATTGAAGGCCGGTTTATTTTCGGGCTGTGATGAAAACTGCCACTTCAGTTTATCCCTACCAACTGGATGTCATTTATTAAAAGCAGGTGTTCAATGCCTAATGGATGACAAAAAGATTTTGTTTGAAAAAACTCTCGTTCCAACCATGTATTACAATGATGTTTCAATAGTAACCATTTCCACAAATCCTTCCAGGGTCTCCACCAAAAGACCCGTTAGGATTACACCAGTTCCTAAAGTGACTCCACTGATAATTACTATGCCTGGACCAATCCCGTATTCAACAGATAAAATTGTCCCGTGGAATTATGGGGGCGAGGTCTACTATCACGGTGTCAAGCAAGATTGGCTGGCTGACGAAGATTTAATTTTTGAGAAGGCTGACCCCGACATCAGCAACATTGCAGGAACCAGCAAGATAACCTGAAGTTGAAGAATATTCTCCCTAGAGATTGCTCCTCCGAAGACTGTTACCGGTCCTGTGATCATCCTTGTTTTTGTTCCTATTGACACTACTACTACTACAATCCCTATGGTTACCCCTACTGACACTCCTACCACCGAGTCGACAGAGACTCGGGGCAAAGGCATTATGGTTGAGCCTGTCCGGATGAAGGCGCAATCAGCATCTATCCCTGAGTCCTCCCAAAAGGAGATGGAAGAAATTCTAAAAATTATAAAGAGAAGCGACTACTACATAGTCGAACAGCTAGGGCAGACTCCGTCAAAGATTTCCATGTTGGCTTTATTATTGTGCTCTGAGGCTCATGCGAAGGCCTTGGTGAAATTTCTTAAAATTGCCCATGTACCACAAGAAACTTCTACTGATCAGTTCCCAGACTGTGTAGCCATCTTGACTGCGAATAATGGTTTAGGATTTTCTGATACTGACCTGACACCTAGGGGGAGGAAGCATAACGAGGCATTGCATGTCTCTATCGAATGCATGGGCACAACTTTGTCCCGTGTCTTCGTTGATACAAGTTCGTCTTTAAATGTGCTACCTAAGAAGGCTCTTGATAGACTCGACTGTGAAGGTTTGACCTTAAAACCTAGCAACATAGTGGTAAGAGCCTTCGACGGTTCAAAGAGAATGGTGCATGGGGAGGTGGACATCCCCATAAAAGTTGGAACTCAAACCTTTGATTCAACTTTTTACGTGATGAAAATTCGCCCTTCCTATTCCTGCTTATTGGGCTGACCATGGATTCACAATGTTAGTGTCGTTACCTCTATATTACATCAGATGCTGAAATACCCGACCAAGGGAAAAATCATTATTGTCCATGGAGAAGAGGAATATATGGTCATCCACTTAAACTCCTTCAGATACGTGGAATTGGATGGCGAGTTCATTGAAACTCTGTTTAAGCATTTCGAGGAAGTTCCACAAACCGTGGCAGTAACCAAGGATGTTTCCCGAGTCCTAAAGATTACAAGACCTCCGCTAAAGATGTCTTCTCTGAAAGATTCCAAGGCAGTGATCGAAGAAGGTGGGTGTACTATTTGGGGCCAACTCCCGGATATCCCATACAAATCTGACAAATTTGGTTTGGGTTTCACTTTAGGAGCCCAGAAAGTTGTACGTCGTGCTCGTGCCGGGGGACCACCCTTGAAGATCAGCAACCACGGAGTCAGCGCAATGGGGGATGATGATGAGGATAGCTACGACCTGGGGGAATGGATTTTCCAACCTGTCAATGGAGGACTCAACAACTGGGAAGTTAAAGACTTTGTCCCAATTACTTTTATCCAACAGTAATTGTCTTTTTATTTTTTCGGACCTATAATAATTAAACAATTCAGACTTTTAAAAATTTTGTGTCTTACCCGAGGCGCAACGGTCCATTTGTAAGGCTTGTTATCTCATTTTCATATGTCATCAATGAATCATGGACGTTTTTGCATACAAACTTTGTGCTCTTTGTCTTTCTTTTTAAATTTTTATTTCTTTCAAAGATAGCTATACTCTTACACACACTCACATTCAAAATGCATATCTACATCCATTAGGGATCCCAGGGGTAACGATTCTGCTATGGCATTTTGTGACTCTGAAAATCTAATCTACCAAGCCGAAGATGAAGGTGAGGAAGATTGTGAAGTGCCAGGGGAACTTGCCAGGTTAATACAACAAGAAGAGAGGACCATACATCCCCATGAAGAACCAGTGGACACAATTAACCTAGGTACCGAAGAGGACAAGAAAGAAGTTAAGGTGGGTGCCAATCTGGAACCCAGTGTCAAGAAGCGTCTGACTCAGTTGCTACTTGATTATGTTGAGGTCTTTTCCTGGTTGTACAAAGACATGCCAGGGCTTAATGCTGATATCGTGGTCCATCGTCTACCAACAAAAGAAGATAGCCCTCCGGTAAAACAGAAAGTCTGTCGCATGCGACCAGACATGTTAGAGAAGATTAAGGCTGAAGTCATGAAACAATTCGATGCCGGATTCTTGGTCGTCACCTCCTATCCACAATGGGTCGCCAATGTTGTTCCAGTACTTAAAAAGGGCGGAAAAGTACGTATGTGTATGGACTACAGAGATTTGAATAGGGCAAGCCCTAAGGATGATTTCCCACTTCCCCACATCAACATTCTGGTTGACAATACAACACAGCATAAGGTGTTTTCCTTCATGGATGGTTTCTCAGGCTACAATCAAATCAAAGTGGCACCTGAGGACATGGATAAAACGACCTTCATCACACAGTGGGGCACATTCTGTTACAAGGTTATGCCATTCGGGATGAAGAATGTTGAGGCAACCTATCAACGTGCCATGGTAGCTCTATTTCACGACATGATACATCACGAAATAGAAGTCTATATGGATGACATGATAGCCAGATCTCAAACAGGAGAGGAACCCGAATAAATGCACATTTGGGGTGAGGTCCGGTAAACTCCTAGGCTTTGTCGTCAGCGGTAAAGGTATCGAAGTGGATTCTGCCAAAGTGAAAGCAATATAAGAAATGCCTGCTCCTCGTAATGAGAAGGAAGTCAGAGGATTCTTAGGACGGCTAAACTATATTTCCAGATTCATTTCTCACTTGACCGCTACTTGTGAACCAATCTTCAAATTACTGAAGAAAGATTAAGTAGTCAAATGGAATGATAAGTGCCAAACTGCCTTCGACAAGATTAAAGATAACCTACATGAGCCTCATGCTTTGATGCCACCAGTCAAGGGAAGACCCTTGATCATGTATCTAACTATTTTGGAAAATTCAATGGGGTGTGTGATGGGGCAGCATGACGAGTCTGGGAGAAAAGAGCATGTTATTTACTACCTGAGCAAAAAGTTTACCGACTGTGAAACAAGATATTCACTGCTCGAGAAAACTTGATGTGCTCTGGCATGGGCTGCTTGCCAGCTAAGACAATATATGCTGACCCATAACCTTATTGATATCCAAGATGGATCCAATAAAATACATATTCTAGAAGCCTGCCCTCCCTGGGAGAATTGCAAGATGACAGATGATTCTGATGGAATATGACATTCAGTATACTACCCAAAAAGCAATAAAGGGCAGTGTACTAGCCGACCAACTTGCTCATCAAGCTGGGGATGACTACCAGTCCATGAAGTTCGAATTCCCAGATGAAGACATCATGATGGTAAACAACTGTGAAGAACTCATACCATATGACGGACCTGAACAAGGATTCCGATGGACCCTGGTTTTTGATGGGGCGTCCAACGCACTCCGCAATGGTATAGGTGATGTACTCATATCCCCTGAAGGATGTCACACTCCCTTTACTGCAAGACTTTGCTTCAACTGTACAAATAACATGGCAGAATAGGAAGAGTGCAT
Organism: Vicia faba; assembly: GCA_948472305.1. NCBI lineage: Eukaryota > Viridiplantae > Streptophyta > Magnoliopsida > Fabales > Fabaceae > Vicia > Vicia faba. The sequence continues at coordinate 1,571,990,775 of OX451736.1, read as the reverse complement.
TTTTGGTCTCAAAGCTGCCATAGATTTGGGGATCAAGTCCTTAAGTGTATTCGGAGATTCAGCCTTAGTCATCATCTAGATCAAGGAGAATGGGACATGAAGCACCCTAACCTTGTCCCCTACAAAGAACATGTGTTGACATTAATCCCACATTTTGAAGGGATTACCTTCAAGCATTTCCCACGAGAAGAAAATCAACTAGCGGATGCGCTATCCACAATGTCATCCATGTTTAAACTCAAATGGGATAACGAGGCTCCCCAGATCACCATTGAGCGGATGGATGAACCAGCTTATTGCCACGAGATCAATTCTGAAGAAGTTGTGGCCCAGCCTTGGTTCCATGAAATCAAGAGGTATCTCGAGGCTCAAGAGTATCCGAAAGGAGTTTCAGTCAATGATAAGAAGTTCTTGAGAAGATTCTCTGCTAAGTTCTTCATCAGTAATGGCATTCTCTGCAAGCGCAACTATGACTCTGTTTTGCTTCGCTGCATAGACAAGGTTGAGGCAGAAAAGATCATGACTGATCTACATGAAGGAACTTTTGGCACCCATTCCAGTGGGCATACGATGGCAAAAAAGATCCTACGGGCAGATTATTATTGGTCTACCATGGAAGCAGATTGCTATTAACATTCACGAACCTGTCATAAGTGTTAGATCTATGCTGACAAAGTGCATGTACCTCCGGTTTTTCTAAATGTCTTGAATGCTCCCTGGCCATTCGTGATGTGGGGAATTGATATGATTGGAGAAATCAAACCAGTAGCCTCTAATGGACACCGTTTCATCTTGGTGTCCATTGACTATTTCACGAAGTGGGTTAAAGCGGCCTCTTTTGCTTCCGTTACCAAGAATGTTGTCGCACGGTTCATCAAACAGAATCTCATCTATCGTTATGGTATCCCGGAGAGGATTATCATAGACAATGGTACGAATATCTACAATACTATGATCACCACACTGTGCGTGCAATTCAAGATCCAGCACCATAATTCTTCTCCTTACCGGCCAAAGATGAATGGTGTTATCGAAGCCGCAAATAAGAACATCAAAAAGATCATACAAAAAATGACAGTAACCTACAAGGACTAGCATGAGATGCTACCATTCGCTCTCCATGATTATCGTACCACGGCGAGCATATCAACCGGGGCAACACCTTACTCTCTGGTATACGACATGGAAGCTGTCTTGCCAATCGAGGTCCAGATCCCTTCTCTGAGAATCATGAAGGATGCAGGGTTGAATGAAGATGACTGGATCCAAACTCGACTTGATCAACTAAACTTGATTGATGAGAAAAGTCTTACTGCTGTCTGTCATGGTCATATGTATCAAAAACAGATGATCAAGGCTTTCAACAAAAAGGTCAGACGCCAAGTGTATCATGTCGGGGATCTGGTGATCAAGCGCATCATACTGCCGCAGGATGATCCCAGGGGAAAATGGACTCCTACATACGAAGGACCGTTTGTGATCAAAAGCATATTCTCTGGTGGAGCAATGATCTTAACCACTATGGATGGTGACGACCTGCCGCACCCTGTGAACACTGACATAGTCACAAGATACTACGCATAAGAGACCCTCTAGGTTGACACACCTAGGCAAAACAAGGGCATCCTGGTGAACCAAAAAGGTTCGGGCAAAAATTAGGGTTAAAACAAAAAAAATCAGTACACCCGACAAGTTGAAAAACCGAAAGGGCGACTTGGGCAAAAAAGGGTATCCCGGTGGACTGAAAACCCGAAAGGGAGGTCCAGGCAAAAGTTAGGGAATTAAAAGTGTATGACTATGTCCCGTTGATCACCTTGTAGACAACCTTTCAGCTTCGACTGGAAAACTCAACGGGTCTAATCAATCCAATCAACTTTGGACAAGGCAGCAAATGGACAACACGCTCAGAGATACGAAGGCTATAGCAGAACGAGAACCCCGTGAGATTATTTCACTTAGCTATATTTTCTTTGTATCAAATTTCCATTTCTTTCTCACGACAAAATTCTATTACTTGAATGTTCGGCTCATTGTACAAAAAATACTTATTCAAATTAATACAAAGATATCCCTTTGAAAGTGCAAAGCTATCTTTTTTTCTTGATTTATGTGTTTTGTTTACAAAAACGTCCAATGATTTATTTTTTGAACATATGCATTTGAACGTAACTACTGTTTACAAATAGACAAAAAGGAACAGAAAATAGAAAGACAATCACTAATGGCTTTAAGAAATAGGATAATATCTTTAGACTATAAAGTCCCCCACAGTGTGCAGCTTAATGATATCAAGCTCTCTCACATCCCCGACGGAATAAAACTTCTAGTTATCACTCCCCAGTAAAGGTCGCCCAATTTCTCAAGATTCTCCACAGGATTTCACGGTGTTTCCCTTACAACAGAGTTTATTTCTCTAACAAATAGAAGCTCATCAACTCATCAGCACTTCAAAACATGAAGACTTACACTCCACACCCCCAACAGCAGTCAGGGATTTATTTTCCCTAATCCAACAATATTACAGCAACATAGCTTACATGCCCATACATCGCATCCATACGTCATAACATTGACAACACGAATACATACAACATAATCTCATTCATTTTTTAGAACACCATTGTACAATGCATTTCATACATCATGACATTGCATACAACTAATCTTTCATCTATTCAGGAAAGATCGGCCGGCAGATGGCTATCATCAACAATTTGCAAATGGTCAGAGATTAATACCTGAAACAAGTCAGGACAATTATCTACATGACCAGCTAACGCAATCCTACACGGGCTTCTTCTCATACACTCTTTCAGATGCAGTTCAGATACGCTCCAAATACGGATGCCATTCTGATACTCATTCAGATTCAACTTTCAGATACAGTTCAGATACGCTTCAGATACGGATGCCATTCTGATACTCATTCAGATTCAAATTTCAAATACAGTTCAGATACGCTCCAGATACGAATGTCATTCTGATACTCATTCAGATTCAGCTTTCAGATATAGTTCAGATACGCTCCAGATATGGATGTCATCCTGATAATCATTCAGATTCAACTTTCAGATACAGTTCAGATACGCTCCAGATATAGATGTCATCCTGATACTCATTCAGATTCAGCTTTCAGATACAATTCAGATATGCTCCAGATACGGACGTCATTCTGATACTCATTTAGATTCAGCTTTCAGCTTTTAGATACAGTTTAGATACGCTCCAGATACGGATGCCATCCTGATACTCATTCAGATTCAACTTTCAAATTCAGTTTAGATACGCTCCAGATACGGATTCCATCCTGATACTCATTCAGATTCAGCTTCTAGATATAGTTTAGATACACTCCAGATACGGATGCCATCTTGATACCCATTCAGATTCAGCTTCTAGACACAGTTCAGATATGCTCCAGATACGGATGTCGTCCTGATACTCATTCAGATTCATCTTTCAGATACATTTCAGATACGCTCCAGATACGGATGCCATTCTGATACTCATTCAGTTTCAGCTTTCAGATACAGTTCAAATACGCTCCAGATTCGGATGCCATTCTAATACTCATTCAGCTTCAGCTTTTGGATGTGTAACGCCCAGATATTTAATTATTTATTTAATAAAATATTGTTTTGAATATTTTATTTTTTAATTCGAATTTTTATCGTTGAAGTCGGGATTATTTTATTAAGTTGGAATAATAATTTAATCAGGTTTATATCGGTATAAATAAGTTGGAGTAGCATTTTACTAGTAAGCTTAGAATTGATGTTGGGCTTAAGTGTGGTGTCGCGAAGTAATAAGGAGGGTGTATTGGTTAGGCCCATTTAAGTTACTAAGAATTGAATAATAGTATTTTATTAGAAAATAGAAGAAAGAGAGAAAGTGGTGTTATCAGGAAAAACAAAATAAGAGAAAAGAGAATAGGGTTTGTGAGAAGAGGAGAAGAACGAGGAAAGTTGTTGCTAAGGCCAATCTCAAATTCCATTGAAGCTTACTTAAGTGTTTTCAAATTCAAACCAGGTAAGGGTGGGTTTCCTATACTATAATGGGGTGTATGATACTTTGTATGTGGGAAATTGTATGTGAAATTGTTACTGTTTTATTGACTTGTGCTTGGCTTGTGTTGTTGTGATAATAAAGATTAATATTGATTCAGTTATAGAACTGTCAATGAAAATATATGGGTTGCTGTGTTATTGTGTGGGTTGAGTTTGGATTAGGAGACAGAAGAATTACTGAAGCAGTATAAGAACTACTCATAGAGATTTAAGTATAGGAAATAAGAAGAAGGAATGAAACGAAACTGGGAGTGGGAGTGTCGTCCGACACTTGTGTATACGGGGAGGTTGCCGTTCGGCAACCTTTGGGAAAAGGAGAGGTTCCGATCGGCACATGTGTAGTAGGTGGAGAGAAGTGACACTTTGGCATTGTGAGGCACGGGCACTTGCTTCTGTCTGTTTTCTTTATTTCTCTGTTTTGTTCCTCTATGGCACTATGATGCATAATTTTTAATAGATATCAGTAATTGCTCATAGCAGTATATATGAATGCCACTGGTTTCAGTAGCATTAAATTAAATTTAGTTGCTAGAAGCTAATTTATGTGGAAGAATGGCACACCCATTAGTTGTATAATAAGTTAGCAATTTTAGGGAGAACAAATAACAATGGACTATATATATTTTAAATGGTTGAATTAGTATTTTATTAGTGATGAGAATAATTTAGCAATGGGATTAATTGATTAAGTTGGTAAATAATTGGAGACGAGTTGATTAATTCGGTATGTTGGTATATTGATGTATTTTGCAAATTTGACCGAAATGTCATTTTGTTTCGATATCTTCGTAGTAAGTAAATGTTTTTATTTACCCTGGATTAATTGGTAATAACGGTGATATAGGCCTTTGGCCAATGTTGAAGGTGTGAATTATTGTTATGTTGACCTTTATTATGTTTTTGTCGTTGTTGCGTTGCCAAGTTATTGTTGTTTATATCACCGCATTAAAGTTGGCCTGGATTGGCATGGTCTAAGTTGGAGCGAATGCTCACCACGTTGGCCTTTATTGGCAAGATTTATGTTGAGGGCTTATTTCTTATGCCTCGGTAAACTGGCAATTTCTAAGTTTGGAGTTCTCCTCCAATGGTACCACGTGCATTTGCATAGTTGAGTCGCATTTGGAGTCATTGATTTGTTGCTTATTTGAAGTGTTGTTTATGCACGGTAATGTTATAAGTTGAATTGAGGTGTTGGAGAATGATATTGATTTATGTTGATTTGGCATGAAGTGGTGATTTTACATAAACTGATTTCGATATATTATTTATCATATGTTCTATTATGGTATTCGATATCTCACCCCTTCTATTTGAATGTTACCCTTTGTTGGTAACGTGCAGGTAACCAAGAGGAGTAGTTGTTAGCGTTGTTAGTTCGAGTTTGGTGTCATTTGCTATGATACGTAGCACTCGGGGGGAAATGAACGCTTGTCTTATTTTGTTGTTTATTTATCGAACCTTATGTTGTTATTTGAGGAGTTATCATATTGATGTTGTTTTATGATTCACAAGATGTTATGTCTCATATGGAGAATTATTATGAATCCGCTGCGTGATTAATCAAAGTTGGTTTTTATTATGAAGACTTTATTCATGAGTTGTGTTCATTCTGTTTTCTTTAAGTGTTATGTATCTATTCTAAAATCATGACAGGTTTATGTGTTGAATGTGTAGCATCCTGATTATTTTAGAAATTTTGCACTCTGATTTTCCGTAAAATTGCTTGGGGTAGAATTGGGGTGTTACATTAGTGGTATCAGAGCAGATCGGTCTGTCCAGTCAAGTTATCGAGTAGTAGTTTCTTAACCGTTGTTTGTGATATAGTGTTGAGATAAGATGGTTAGGAGGAACGATGCTGCGATTGTCGCTACTCTACAAGCGATGGCTCGGGCTATGCAGAATCAGCCAATTATGGACGAGAATGTCGAATCTCGTAGCTTGGCGACTTTCCAAAGGGAGAATCTGCCTGTGTTCAAGGGTAGGCATGATCCTGATGGAGAACTAGATTGGTTGAAGGAAATCGAGAGGATTTTCCATGTGATGGATTGCACCCCAACACAGAAGGTTCAGTATGACACTCACATTCTAACAGTTGAAGCTGATGACTGGTGGCTAGAAATGCGTGCAAGGTTGGAAGCTTCATGTGAGGAAATCACTTGGGTTATGTTCCGTAGGGAGTTTCTGAGGAAGTATTATCCTGATGATGTTCGGGGTAAGAAAGAGATTGAGTTCCTCGAGTTGAAGCAAGGGAACAAATTTGTCACTGAGTATGTTGCTAAGTTTATTGAGCTAGCTAAGTTCTATCCACATTTTGATGGTGAAGGTGTTGAATTTTCTAAGTGCGTCAAGTTTGAGAATGGGTTGCGCTCGGAAATCAAGAAGGCTGTTGGATATCAGAAGATTTGTGTCTTTTCTGATTTGGTTGATAGTTGCAGGATCTTTGAAGAGGATAGCAATGCTCATCACAAGATTGTTAGTGATAAGATAGGTAAGAATCTGCAGAACTGTGGCAAGCCTTATGATGATGGTAGGAGTAAACAAAGAGTTGATCATGGTCAGAGGACTACTGGGGGATATGCTCCTGCTAGGGTTTTATGTTTCAAGTGTGGGCAACCTGGTCACAAGAGTAATGTGTGCACTACTGCTGATGGGAAGAGGTGTTTCCATTGTGGTAAGATTGGGCATACGATATCTGACTGCAAGCATAGGGAGATGATTTGTTTCAACTGTGGTGGAGAAGGACACATTGGTAGTAATTGTCCGAAACCAAAGAAGGCACAAACTGGTGGCAAGGTGTTTGCTTTGGCTAGGACTTCGATAGCTAGTGAGGACAGACTCATCAGAGGTACATGTTTCATTAATAGTACTCCTTTAATTACTATTATTGATACTGGTGTTACTCATTGTTTTATTGCTGCTGATTATGTTGAAAGATTGGGTCTTGTGTTGTCTTCTATGGATGGAGAAATGGTCGTCGAGACCCCGGCTAAGGGATCGGTGACTACTTCTCGTGTGTTTTTGAGTTGTCCTTTGTCGATCTTCTGCAAAGACTTTGTTGTTGATTTGATTTATTTGCTGTTAAGCGGGTTAGAGGTGATCTTGGGTATGAATTGGTTAGAGTATAACTATGTTCATATCAATTGCTATGACAAGTCTGTGAGGTTTTCTACTCCTGAAGAGGAAAGAGTTGGTTTGTTGACCGGTAAACATTTGAGGCAGTTGATGCAAGACGAAGCGCAGATGTTCATGTTGATGGCGTCGCAATCAATGGAGAACCAAGTTAGAATTGATGAGTTGCAGGTGGTGCGAGAATTTCCTGAAGTGTTTCCTGATGAAATTCCTAATGTACCGCCAAAGAGAGAAGTTGAATTTGCGATTGATCTTGTACCTGGTACCAGACCTGTTTCTATGGCACCGTACAGGATGTCTGCATCTGAATTGTCGGAATTGAAGGAGCAGTTAGAAGAGCTACTTGAGAAAAAGTTTGTAAGACCTAGTGTATCGCTGTGGGGAACGCCTGTGTTGTTAGTAAAGAAGAAAGATGGAAGTATGAGGCTTTGTGTTGGTTACAGGAAGTTGAATAAAGTGGCGATTAAGAACAAGTATCCGCTTCCGAGGATTGATGAGTTGATGGATCAATTGGTGGGTGCAAGTGTGTTTTCTAAGATTGATTTGAGGTCAGGATATCACCAGATTAGAGTGAAAGAAGATGATATTCAGAAGACCATGTTCAGGACTCATTATGGACACTATGAGTATTCGGCGATGCCTTTCAATGTGACCAATGCGCCGGGAGTATTCATGGAGTACATGAATCGTATCTTTCATACTTATTTGGATCGATTTATGGTGGTATTCATTGATGACATTCTGATTTACTCTAAGTCAGAAGAGGAACATGAAGAGCACCTAAGAGTTGTATTGTAAGTTTTGAGAGAGAAGAAGTTGTATGCGAAGTTTTCTAAGTGTGAATTTTGGTTGCATGAGGTTAGTTTCCTTGGTCATGTCATTTCTGGTAGTGGCATCGCCGTGGATCCTTCTAAAGTTGATGTTGTGCTGCAATGGGAAGCTCTGAAGTCGGTTACTGAGATTAGAAGTTTCTTGGGATTAACCGGTTAATACAGACGATTTATAGAAGGTTTTTCTAAGTTGGCACGTCCGTTGACGAAGTTGACTTGTAAGGGTAAAGCCTTTGTGTGGGATAGTCGATGTGAAGAAAGATTTACCGAGCTGAAGAAGAGGTTGACATCGACTCCAGTTTTGACCTTTCCTAATTTGGGGGAACCTTTTGTTGTGTATTGTGATGCTTGTCTGATGGGGTTAGGTGGTGTACTCATGCAGAATAGTAAGGTGGTTGCTTATGCGTCGAGGCAATTGAGGACTCATGAAAAGAATTATCCTACGCATGATTTAGAATTGGCTGCAGTTGTCTTTGTGTTGAAAATCTAGAGGCATTATCTCTATGGTTCTAGATTCGAAGTGTTTAGTGACCATAAGAGTTTGAAGTATCTTTTTGATCAGAAAGAGTTGAATATGAGGCAGCGGAGGTGGTTATAATTGCTGAAGGATTATAATTTCGGTTTGAATTATCATCCAGGAAAAGCTAATGTTGTGGCCGATGCTTTAAGCCGAAAGACATTGCACATGTTGGCAATTATGGTTAGATAGTTGGAGTTGATTGAGCAATTCTAAGATTTTGAGTCTAGTTTGTGAAGTGACACCGCAGAGTGTTATGTTGGGAATGTTAAAGATTAATAATGACTTTCTCAACAGTATCAGCATGGCTCAAAGGCTAGATGTGAAGTTGGTGGATAAGATGATGGGAATTGATCGATCTGAGAATGATGATTTCAAGATAGATGTGCAAGGTGTGTTGAGATTCCGAGATTGTATTTGCATTCCTGATGATGAAGAGATTAAGAAAGTGATTCTTGAGGAAACTCACAAAAGAAGTTTGAGTATTCATCCAGAAGCTACTAAAATGTATCAGGGTTTGAAAGGTTTATTTTGGTGGCCTGGTATGAAGCGATATGTGGCACAGTTTGTGTATGCTTTTTTGACTTGTCAGAAGTCGAAGGTTGAGCATCAGAAGCCTGCGGGGTTGATGCAACCGTTAGAGATTCCAGAATGGAAATGGGATAACATTTCGATGGACTTTGTAACAGGATTACCTAGTACCTTGAGAGGACATGATTCGATATGGGTGATTGTTGATAGGATTACGAAGTCGGCACACTTTATACCTATTAACATCACTTATCTGGTTTTGAAGTTGGCAAAGATTTACACCAGAACAATTGTGAGGTTCCATCGTGTTCCTTTGTGTATTGTGTCGGATAGAGATCTGAGGTTTACTTTTGATTTCTGGAAAAGTTTGCAAGAGGCGTTGGGATCTAAGTTGAGGTTGAGTTCGGCGTATCATCCTCAGACGGGTGGTCAGACCGAGAGGACTATTCAGTCATTGGAGGATCTGTTGAGAGTATGTGTTCTTGAACAGGGAGGTTCATGGGATACTTATCTTCTGTTGATTGAGTTCACTTATAATAACAGTTACCATTCTAGTATTGGGATGGCACCTTTTGAGGCGTTGTATGGTCGGAGGTGTAGGAATCCATTGTGTTGGCATGAATCTGGTGAAAGTGTGGTACTTGGACCTGAGATTGTTCGAGAGACTACTGAGAAAGTGAAGCTTATCCGAGAGAAGATGAAGGTTTCTCAGAGTAGACAGAAAAGTTACCATGACAAGAGAAGGAAAGATTTAGAATTCCAAGCTGGTGATCATGTGTTTTTGAGAGTCACACCTGTGACTGGTGTTAGGCGAGCTCTGAAGTCTAAGAAGCTCACTCCTCGTTTTATTGGTCCATATCAGATATCAGATCGAGTTGGGAAGGTTGCTTACCGAGTGGAGTTACCGCCAAACCTTGCTAATTTGCATGACGTGTTTCATGCATCGCAACTTCGGAAGTATATTCCCGATCTGATTCATGTGATTCAGATGGACGATGTGCAAGTACGGGATAATCTCACGGTGGAGACGATGCCTGTGCAAGTTGCGGATCGCGAGATGAAGATTCTAAGGGGGAAGGAGATTTCATTGGTGAAAGTTGTCTGGTTAGGAGCTGCTGGAGAGATTATAACCTGGGAGTTGGAGAGCAAGATGCGAGACTCATATCCCGAGTTATTTGAACCAGGTAAACTTTTATTTTCGAGGACGAAAGTATTCTAAGTGGGGGAGAGTTGTAACGCCCCGATATTTAATTATTTATTTAATTAAATATTGTTTTGAATATTTTATTTTTTAATTCGAATTTTTATCGTTGAAGTCAGGATTATATTATTAAGTTGGAATAATAATTTAATCAAGTTTATATTGGTATAAATAAGTTGGAGTAGCATTTTACTAGTAAGCTTAGAATTGATGTTGGGCTTAAGTGTGGTGTCACGGAGTAATAAGGAGGGTGTATTGGTTAGGCCCATTTAAGTTACTAAGAATTGAATAATAGTATTTTATTAAAAAATAGAAGAAAGAGAGAAAGTGGTGTTATCGGGAAAAACAAAATAAGAGAAAAGAGAATAGGGTTTGTGAGAAGAGGAGAAGAACGAGGAAAGTTGTTGCTAGGGCCAATCTCAGAAATTCCATTGAAGTTTCCTTAAGTGTTTTCCAAATCAAACCAGGTAAGGGTGGGTTTCCTATACTATAATAGGGTGTATGATACTTTGTATTTGGGAAATTGTATGTGAAATTATAACTGTTTTATTGACTTGTGCTTGGCTTGTGTTGTTGTGATAATAAAGATTAATATTGATTCAGTTATAGAACTGTCAATGAAAATATATGGGTTGCTGTCTTATTATGTGGGTTAAGTTTGGATTAGGAGACAAAAGAATTACTGAAGCAGTATAAGAACTACGCATAGAGATTTAAGTATAGGAAATAAGAAGAAGGAATGAAACGAAATTGGGAGTGGGAGTGTCGTCCGACACTTGTGTATATGGGGAGGTTGAAGTTCGGAAACCTTTGGGAAAAGGAGAGGTTCCGATCAGCACATGTGTAGTAGGTGGAGAGAAGTGCCACTTTGGCAATGTGAAGCAGGGGCACTTGCTTCTGTCTGTTTTCTCTGTTTCTCTGTTTTGTTCCTCTATGGCACTATGCTGCATTATTTTTAATAGATATCAGTAATTGCTCATAGCAGTATATATGAATGTCACTGTTTTCAGTAGCATTAAATTAAATTTAGTTGCTAGTAGCTAATTTATGTGGAAGAATGGCACACCCATTAGTTGTATAATAAGTTAGCAATTTTAGGGAGAACAAATAACAGTGGACTATATATATTTTAAATGGTTGAATTAGTATTTTATTAGTGATGAGAATAATTTAGCAATGGGATTAATTGATTAAGTTGGTAAATAATTGGAGACGAGTTGATTAATTTAGTATGTTGGTATATTGATGTATTTTGCGAATTTGACCGAAATGTCGTTTTGTTTCGATATCTCCGTAGTAAGTAAATGTTGTGATTTACCCTTGATTAATTGGTAATAACGGTGATATAGGCCTTTGGCCAATTTTGAAGGTGTGAATTGTTGTTATGTTGACCTTTATTATGTTTTTGTCGTTATTGTGTTGCCAAGTTGTGGTTGTTTATATCATCACATAGCATAGCATAGCATTAAAGTTGGCCTGGATTGGCATGTTCTAAGTTGGAGCGAATGCTCACCACATTGGCCTTTATTGGCAAGATTTATGTTGAGGGCTTATGCCTTATGCCTCGGCAAATTGGCAATTTCTAAGTTGGGAGTTCTACTCCAATGGTACCACATGCATTTGCATAGTTGAGTCGCATTTGGAGTCATTGATTTGTTTCTTATTAAAGTGTTGTTTATGCACGGAAATGTTAAAAGTTGAATTGAGGTGTTGGAGAATGATATTGCTTTATGTTGATTTGGTATGAAGTGGTGATTTTACATAAACTGATTCTGATATATTACTTATCATATGTTCTATTATGGTATTCGATATCTCACCCCTTCTGTTTGAATGTTACCCTTTATTGGTGTTGTACCCGAAAATTTGCCCTCTCATTTTACTCAATACATACTCCTAGAGATCCTCAATTTGCTCAAGTTTGCCCAAGAGTTGACCAGACAAACTCTCTCCTAAGGCAGTGTGTCTCAAATTAGGGTTTCCATTTTCATCAATATAGGTGAACTCCAAAGACCTCATATTCTCTCCATGGTCCTAATATGTTCTTAAGACCCTCCAAGTCAAATTTCAAGCACTGCACAAGAAGTTTGCTCAGTCAACTGCTCAGATGCTCGAGAATCGACTATATTAGGTCAAAAGTCAATTGTGGCCCACATACAGTCAAACTTTAAGATTTTTGTTCAACATCCACATTTTGAAGTGAATTTCATCATTTGATCAAGGGTTGATCATGATTCTTCAAGGAATTCCCTAAATTCATCAAAACCCAAAAGTTGCTAAATTAGGGTTTCTTAGGAAAAGTCAACCAAACTTTGACCAAGCATAACTTCTACATACTTTATCAAACAAATTTCATCCAAGGCTCATTTTTAATAGGATAAAATTCCCTACAATTAATTTTCATCCCACAAGTTCAAAATATGCACTCATCAAAAGATATGAATTTCTACATTATAGGTCCTTTTGAAAAGTCAACAAAAACACATTTTGGGTTAAAGCTTCTTACATGAACATGGAAGACACAATTGAGATGAAACCAAAAGGGTTGTTTAAGGGACATCCTAAGATTTCTAAAAAGTCCAAGAACACCCTCTTAGCATTAAAATTGAGGGAGATATGTATTGTCAAAATTGACCAATTTTTGGAAATGTGCATGAAGTCAATATTGATCAAAATGACTTTATTTCCACATGGGACCATGTTTTCTTGTTTGAAACTTGTTCCTAAGATGGTCCACGACCCCTGATCTTATCCACCTATTATTTTATTATTTTTATTATTTATTTTGATTTTTTATCCATTTAAATCAAAATTAATCAATTTAAATAGTAGAATAATCAAATAAAATCAAAGATTTGATTTTATGAGCATATTATGAGTCCATGAATAGCTAGAAAATCAAAAAATTAGTGCAAGATCCAATTGATTGGAAAAGATCTTAATTTGGTCTATTTTGGAAACAAATCATATAAGGCAAAGAATGAAATTAAATCTCCATAATTTGCAAAGATATGATCAGTTTTTGTTGACCTAAACCATTCTATATTATATACATAACATCCCCAAAGCATAGAAAAGGGTTTGGGGTCGTGTAAACAAGGGAAGAAGTTGCAAATTTTGGAAGAAAAAGTGCAAACCGTATTCTCTTCCATAGGTCGTTTCAAGTAATTTCAAAGCCATCAATCTGTTCCTGGACGTGTTCTAAAACTATTCCAATCATCCTCAAGGCCAAAAACATCAAGAAACATGACTTACAGACCCACAGTTTGCACATACCATCTTGAACTTGATTTTACAATTTACGCATGATTAATCACTTTCAAGCATAGAATTGTGTTTGTATCATCATTTGGGATGTTTTGGTTTAATTAATTTTGCGTTTTGATGTGTATATTGATGATCACCATTGTTAGGGTTTGCTTTTCCATTTTAGGGTTTCTCTATACAGGTTAAATTGGGCCAAAAAAAGAACACCATGATGCTCGTGAGATCAAAACAATATGATCTATACAGCTAGAATTAATTTATCATGCGTCTTGAGAATTTTTGAAACTTACGGGGTTATAGCTATGGAAACGACTGTAGGTAAAAGTGTGGCCAAAAACAACAGTTATGGGAAAGAAGATAGTTAGGTGGCAGAATCCTATTGGGTGATTTGAATCACGTGCGCGTTTGAGAAAGACCACTTTATTTCCTTTATATTTTATTCATGTTATTATATATACAACTAACCATCCCAACAAATTTTGTTTTCTTACTTTGTTTCTACAGATTCAATGCATCATCATCCAAAACGCCTACCATGCGCTACCACCAATTGGCCATTGGATGTATCAATAATTCAGATCCAACGCCTCAAATAATGAAGGACTATGGTGCACTCTCAGGCTGGCACAACACATGCCCATTCTTTTCTTTTCTATTTTAATTTTTTTTTAATTGTTTTTCTAATTATTTTCTTTTTAAAAAAATAACACAAAAATCATTACTTTTTTATTTAATCAAAAAAATCATAAAAACATCAAAAATATTTTTCATAAAAAACATCAAAAATCTTTTTCATAAAAATATTTTGTTTCTTTAATTAATTAGTTTAATTAAATTAGGGAAATTAAATCTTATTTTTCAGACTTAAAAAATAATTAGAATTAGGGTTTAATTTTGTACATAACCTAATTTTTTCTCAAAATAACTAACCTAAATCTTTTTTCAATTAGATTTTTTAGGTTTCCTAAATTATTCTCGCATTTAATTCGTCGTGCGCATTTTTTAATTTCCTTTTATTATTATTGTATTTGTTTCGAGGTTGTAATAGTAATTAGGGTTTAAATTCCGCCTTTTTATTTTCAGTCCAAAATAATCATGTATCTGCAAAAGCCTTGTAATATCTAGGACTTTAAACTTTCTTGCTTTTAATTTTGCAAACTATAAACTGCTTAGATGTTTGTTAAGAGGATTGTATGGAAAGACAAACTGAAAATTAATACGGTAGAAAATCCTAAATGTGCAAAGATAATTTAACTGAAAATTACACTCGCACATGCTCACTCCTAGGGTTTGCCTCACTTGGTTGCCTCGGAAATAATGGTCGTGTCCCTCGAACATAGTGATATCTTAGCAAAAGACCCTCAATCTAAAAGTCATCATAAAGATCATAGTCCCTTAACATCCCTCGAGTTGCCTACGAGAAATGATTTTGTCCCTCGATGTTGCCTACGAATATATGATGACAGTCCCTTCGAAACGCTAAGGTATCCTTACATGTTGCCTTCAATGACCATTACGTCCTTTTCGATAATCCCTCAAACATCCAACGACTAGGGTTACCTACTCACTAATATTAGGATAACACAGTATAAAGGATAGGAGGAAAAGAATGCCTTTTTTTGAGTAGGTAGATAACTGTTAGGTACTTGCTCAAAACGATAAATCTGTTACACCATACACGTTCAAACAAACTTTTTAAAACAAATTTTCAAAACAAACTTCGTCACACCCTTGAGGACTGATACAAGGGTTATCACGAAGTAAAAATTTTCAAAACAAGCACACACAAGCAATTTTAAAAAAGATGAGCAAGTACCTAAGAGCCCATGGAAAACCATGGATAGAAAGGGTGCTAACACCTCCCCTTTCTATAATCTACCCCCCGTACTCAGAAACATCTCGAAAAAGGTTTTTTCTGTTCTTTTTCCTTTTCCTGATTGGATAAAATAAAAGTCGGTGGCGACTCTTGCTTACCGCGACATTTTGCGAATAAAAAATGCAAACCAGTAAAAACAGTCGGTTCTGCCACCATATCACAGAATTGGAGACTCTGCTGGGTAGAATTATAAAGTGGGGTTTACCTTAGGATCTAGGTCATTAAAATTGCTTATCTTGATTGTCTTGATTACTTTACTTTTGAGGGTTTGTTTGGGGTTACTATAGATCCTACACCCGGATCTGGGGACACTTTTTAGGTAAACAGCAATAGATCGTGGAGACTGTACGGTGTAGACCGATATGGTTTAAGAGATGGTTGTGTTAGTGTGGCACTTTGGTTGGTACTGGTATCCTTCATGGGGAAACAAGGAGAATACGAGGCCGCCGCATGGTGTCGTGAAGCACTAACGGACCTTAGAACCTTAGTTAAACAAACTTGGCCATTAGTGAGATAGTCGGCCTTGGTGTAGAGCTAAGGATTGGTTGATACTCGAAGCTACACTCATTGAGATCATACTTTCAGGATATTTCGGCCGCAAGAAAAGATTGATTGAGTTGAAACAATGCCCGATAAAGGATGGTCAGTGATATTGACATCCTCTAGAACCCGGTTACTTTTTAAGACATGTCTGAAACCAACTAAACTTCAAGAGGGTACTACCTTTAAACTCATGCAAGTCTTAAACCTAAGGACTTGGTGTGATTTGTTTGTGCTTGTTATACCTGTGATTTCTCAACATAATCATGACATCATGACATCATAAACATGGCATATCATACTAACCATTTCAAGGATCTCAAGGGTCTGCGATGTAGGTCATGGCGAACCAGACGTCTAGCAAGGGGAAAAGGGATTTATTTTCCTCTAGCCAATGTTGTCAAAGGATCTTGAGTCAGGGGCTATGACCCACTCGATATGGTGATCTTGACTCTTGAAGAAGGACTCTCAATGACACGATGTTTCTTCAATCAAGCTGCAATTAAATTCTAACAGTTTCTTGTTTACCCCGCGAGATCCTTGAAAACATTGCATGCATATTATACACATCACTACAGGTACCATTATAGGTTTCTCATCTTCTTTGATGCTTACTTCAGCAAAAATGTCTTCCAAACAAAGCATCAAGGACCTTCAGGCACAAAACGCCCAGTTCTAGCAAATGTTCATAAATCTGGCAAAAGGGCAGGAGGATCTGAAAACCCTCATCCTGAAAGAGAAAAAGAAAAAGACGAAGGTTGCGGGTATTCTGAATATAGGCCGAAGGTTTAGAGGGTCGTTGAAGCAACAAGTCGATCTGACCTCTTCATCTAAGGAAGGGGAGAATCAAGAAGAAGAGACAAGGGAGAAAGATCCCAGTCCTGAAGTTTCTGACAATGATACCGACTATAATGATGAGCAGTATCCTCCCACTGAGGATAGATACAAGCAGTTGGAAGATCACTTGAATTCTATGGAGGTCCAGAGGATACCTGGGTTGGATTTCAAAGAATTGGGATTGGTGTCGGGAGTGGTCATCCCGCAGAAGTTCAAAGCTCCAATTTTTGCAAAGTATGATGGGGTGTCCTGCCCAAAACTCCATTTCCGCTCTTATGTCAGAAAGATCCAGCCCCACACCGCTGATAGAAATTTGTGGGTTCATTTCTTTCAAGATAGTCTGTCAGGGACTCAGCTTGAATGGTTCTATCAACTGGAGAGAGCCAATGTCCAAAATTGGGAAGATCTGGCTGCTGCTTTCTATAAGCAGTATCAATACAATGCTGACCTTGCTCCTACTCGTACTCAACTACAGAGTATGTCCATGGGGGCAAGTGAAGGCTTTAAAGACTATGCCCAGAAGTGGAGAGACTTGGTTAGAAGAGTCCAACCCCCGTTGTCTGATAGGGAGTTGGTTGATATGTTTCTAGGGATGTTATCTGGTCCATTTTTTAATCATTTGATCGGCAGCTCGTCAGTGGGTTTCACCGAGCTGATTTTGACTGGAGAAAGAGTAGAAGCTGGGATCTGGAGTGGTAAGATCCAGAAAAATACCTCTTCGAGTATGGAGAAGAAGTCATTTGGTGGCAAGAGGGAAGCCAATGAAGTGCACGGCCAGAAGGGGCGTAGCAAGGAAGACTACCACCAATCTGTGGGGGCAGTGCTGATCTCTAATTCTGCACGCGCACAATAACCACAACAACGAAACAATTAGCCAAGGGTGGAATAACCTCAAAGGCAGTTCACCTAAACCAACATGCCATTGTCACAAGCATTGTAACACATGTTGAAGATGAATATGAATACGGTGATAAACCCTCATCTGAACCTTAAGACTTCTTCTCCTAACTACAACTCAGATGCAAGGTGTGCTTATCATTATGGTAGCCCGGGGCATGATACTAACGATTGTTGGGCACTGAAATATAAGATTCAGAATATGATTGACACCAAGGAGATCGAATTCGACCCTCTTGAGACTCCCAACGTGATCACTGCTCCCTTGCCAAAACATGGCTAGGATTGAAAGCATTTTTGTTCATTTGAATTCTGAAGTTGTATTTTCTTTGCTTATTCGAACAATTATCGTCATGTCAAACTTTATTATTTCATTAATTCATTACACATGTCTTCCTTGAATTAACTTGTTTTCATTATGCTTAAACTGCTTTATACTTCCTTTTTGTGATATTCAACTCTCGACTAAAAAACTGTAAGCCTTTAGAGGGAGGATGACGAAAATGATACCACAATATCTACAGTATGCTTTTGAATAGACCCCGCTGACGAGGTACAGGCATTGTTTCAAATCCTAAACAGTGGAGTTATAAGGAAGATAATCCCTAGTCAACCCCTTCGAGCCAAAGAAGTAGGAGTTTTTCTTTTCACACAAATTAAAACCCTTAATCATAACCTGGGGCAGGGTACTTTTCTCAATTAATTCAGAGGCGCATTCAGTCACAATCTGCCGCTTCATACATAATGGATGGCATCGAATATGTCCTTCCAAAACAAAAGACGGTGATGGTTCCCTATAATCGTCAAGACAGACAGTCATTATTTCTTGAAATAAAAGCTCATTAAGTCAAAACCTATGAAGAAGACTTAAGAAAAACTGGGGTATCCCGCTGACTGTAATCACAAAAAAAAACAATTCAGGAAAAAGACAGGGATAATAAAATCAAAAAGAAAGAGGTCCTACAAACCCTCAACAAAAAAAATGACTGCCTATTCAAAACAAACTGTCAGTATCTGAACCATCACTGGAACATCAAGGACAATATTCCATAACTCAACTGGGATTCTAAACACGCAATTAACTGAGCGTAGGACTGAAGAACATCACGAAGAACGGGTGGTTACAAATAAATTTTGAGCCTTTATCCTTTGCTTCCTGAACCATGAACCAGGCCACGTTATAACCCTTAAAAGTCCTAGCTGAAGCAGGGGTTAGTTCGAAAGCATACTGTTACAAAAGGTATCCTGACTCCTGTAAGGTTTGCTATAAATCACGAGTTGATATCACTCTCTTACAAAATTTGTTTGTTTTACTAAAAAATGATTTTTCAAACTTCAAGACAGACGTAAGCTTTGCATTCTTAAAATAACATTATTTCCATATGACTATTTGTTCAACAGCAGAGAAATTCACACGACGGATATTCGATGAATAAAAACCTTCTCAATGAAAAGGATCACCTCAAGTGGAAAAACACTTCCAACCAAGGGGCACGGCAGGATCATTGTCCATCATCTGGGGCAGTCAAGTCAAGATTCAAGGAATCTCTCAAAGATGCCAAATAGCCAGGGGCAGATCTCCATCTGAATCACTTGGGGGAATTGGGCATGAATTCCAGCAACGAATCCTATACGATCAAACAAATATCTTTTGGTTGTGTGGAAACACAACACTACCGACAGTGACAACTCCCTACACCCTGAGAGCGTGGACATAGTCAGAAAATACTGCGCATGAACAAAGACCCGCTAGGTTGATTGGCCTAGGAAAAAATAAGGGCATCCCGGCGAACCAAAAGGGTTCAGGCAAAAATTAGGGATAAAAACAAAAAAGATATGTACACCCGGCAGCCGAAAACCTGAAAAGGTGGCTTGGGCAAAAAAGGGTATCCCAGTGGACTGAAAATTTGAAAAGACAATCCAGGAAAAAGTTAGGGATTAAAGCGTACGACTATGTCCCGTTATCTCGTCACTTGCCTATCAATAGAATACTTATCATTTCGATCGAAAGTTACCAAGCACCTCATAAGTTGGGATAACACTCAATCCACAAGGCCTCCGCATGCACTTTCTCCAGCAGGTACAGGGGAAGAAAAGTCTTGATACGAAGTCATTGTCGTATCCTCGGCATGCGTCCTAGTAACGTCTACACTCCCCACAGAGTAGAGGTAACCAAAGTTTTGATCTCTGCCTCCCCAAACAGGAGTTACTTTCCCCAGCCAAGTTCCTTTAGAGAATCGACATCTATATTCCCCAATCGAATTTCATAATCGCAAGAGGGTCATAAAGTTTTCTCCTAAACAGAGTTTATTTCTCTGAACACAGAACCTCAATCCCCAACAGAGTTTATCCCTTCAGCTATGGAAGCTTCTCTCTCTAACAGAATCATTTCCCCGCAGAGTTATTCTCAAGCAGAGTCTCTCCTCGGCAGAATATCCGTAAATAAGGAGCAAATCTCCAGCATAGTCATCTCCGTTCACCATCCCCAGCGGAAGTAGAAGAACCACTTTTTCTACTACGATCAAGAATGTAATTTCCAGTACTCTCCAACAGCAGTCATGGATTTATTTTCCCAAACTAGAACGTGCCACAATAGCATTTCATGTTCATACATCACGACATGCGCATACATATTGCATCCAACATAAGCTCATTTATTTTGAGAACATCATCATACAATGCATTTCATGCATCATATACGATTAATCATGTACCTTTTCAGGAAAGATGGTTATCATTAACAACTTCCACCAAGTTCAAGATTAGCTCCTGAAACTAAACAGAACAATTATCTGCGCGACCAAATGCAGCTTTACACGGGTTCGTCACGAAGCAATCTTACACGGGTTTCTCCTAAATGCAGCTTTACACGGGTTTATCTTGAAAAATCTTACACGGGTCCTTTCTCATACATTTCTGAATGAAGTTTTACACAAACTTATCACAAAGTAACCTTACCCAAGTTCCTTCTAAAGTTTTACACGAACTTATCACAAAGTAACCTTACCCATGTTCCTCCTCAAGTTTTACACGAACTTATCCCAAGGTGGCCTTACCCAGGTTCCTTCTGAAGTTTTACACGAACTCGTCCCAAAGTAACCTTACCCAGGTTCCTCCTGAAGTTTTACACAAACTCATCCCCAAGTAACCTTACCCAGGTTCCTCTTGAAGTTTTACACGAACTCATCCCAAAGTAACCTTACCCAGGTTCCTTCTGAAGTTTTACACGAGCTTATCACAAAGTAACCTTACCCAGGTTCCTCTTGAAGTTTTACACAGACTTAGCCCAAAGTAACCTTACCCAGGTTCCTGCCGAAGTTTTACACAGATTTATCCCGAAGTAACCTTACCCAGGTTCCTCCTAAAGCCCTACACAGACTCATCACGAGCAACCTTACTCAGGTTCCTTCTCAGTTCAGATGCAGTTTTACCCAAACTCCTCACAAAGCAACCTTACCCAGGTTCCTTCTCAGTTCAGATGCAGTTTTACCCAAACTCGTCACAAAGTAACCTTACCCAGATTCCTTCTCAGTTCAGGTGCAGTTTTACCCAAACTCCTCACAAAGCAACCTTACCCAGGTTCCTTCTCAGTTCAGATGCAGTTTTACCCAAACTCCTCACAAAGCAACCTTACCCAGGTTCCTTCTTGGTTCAGATGCAGTTTTACCCAAACTCCTCACAAAGCAACCTTACCCAGGTTCCTTCTCACAGCCCTACTATCCATGCTTTCATTTCGAAGTAACCCTACTATCCAGGTTCCTTCTCATAACCTTACCATCCAGGTTTCCAGACAGCAGTCCACAACACTATAATACTGATACCTGATCAAACACGATAGGTTTCGCATTTCCCCAGTAAGTCGCGGTGCAGCCTGTACCCTGACCAGATATGTAGTTCACTTCCGCTCCCTCAAGAAAGAGTTATTTCCCCAGTAGAGTAACGGACAACTGAATCTCCTAAAATTCTATTTCTCCCAAGACAGACACCAACGTTCCTCAGCAGATTCCACATTAACAACAGTAGCAGGGACTCTCGTTAAAGGAATATCTCAGGAAATCAACATTCTCTAGATGGCATCTTTAAGCCCATCTCCGACAATCTTCTATTATCGACCTCCAAATGGCATATGTAAGCCCATTCCCGATATCTCAAATCAAGTGCCACTTCATGCGAGTGCAAATTTTTGGGCACTCTTGTGTTCAATCATCTTCCACCTTCAGATCACGAAAGGCAGACGAGCCAATCTACATCCTCAAGTTTAAGAAGATTGAACAGGTTCAAATGTTGTACCCCCAAATTTTCCCTCTCATTTTAATCAATACATATTCCTAGAGATCCTCAATTTGCTCAAGTTTGCCCAAGAGTTGACCAGACAAACTCTCTCATAATGCAGTGTGTCTCAAATTAGGGTTTCCATTTTCATCAAGATAGGTGAACTCCAAAGACCTCATATGCTCTCCATGGTCCTAATATGTTCTCAATACCCTCCGTGTCAAATTTCAAGCACTGTACAAGAAGTTTGCTCAGTCAACTGCTCAGATGCTTAAGAATCGACTATATTAGGTCAAAAGTCAATTGTGGCCCACATACAGTCAAACTTCAAGATTTTTTGTCAACATCCACATTTTGAAGTGAATTTCATCATTTGATCAAGGGTTTATCATGATTCTTCAAGGAATGCCCTAAATTCATCAAAACCCAAAAGTTGTTAAATTAGGGTTTCTCAAGAAAAGTCAACCAAACTTTGACCAACTATAACTTCTTCATATTTTATCATAAATTTTCCATACAAGGCTCATTTTTAAGAGAATGAAATTCCCTATAATTCATTTTCATCCCACAAGTTCAAAATATGCACTCATCAAAAGATATGAATTTCTACATTATAGGTCCTTTTGAAAAGTCAACAAAAACACCTTTTGGGTCAAAGCTTCTTACATGAACATGGAAGACCCAATTGAGATGAAACCAAAAGGGTTGTTTAAGGGACATCCTAAGATTTCTAAAAAGTCCAAGAACACCCTCTTAGGGTTAAAATTGAGGGAGATATGTATTGTCAAAATTGACCAATTTTTGGAAATGTGCATGAAGTCAATATTGATCAAAATGACTTTATTTCCAAATGGGCCCATGTTTTCTTGTTTGAAACTTGTTCCTAAGATGGTCCACGACCCCTGATCTTATCCACCTATTATTTTATTATTTTTATTATTTATTTTGATTTTTTATCCATTTAAATCAAAATAAATCAATTTAAATAGTAGAATAATCAAATAAAATCAAAGATTTGATTTTGTGAGCATATTATGAGTCCATGAACAGCTAGCAAATCAAAAAATTCGTGCAAGAGGAAATTGATTGGAAAAGATCTTAATTTGGTCTATTTTGGAAACAAATCATACAAGGCAAAGAATGAAATCAAATCTCCGTAATTTGCAAAGATATGATCAGTTTTTGTTGACCTAAATCATTCTATCATTTATACATAACATCCCTAAAGCATAGAAAAGGGTTTGGGGTCATGAAAACAAGGGAAGAAGTTGCAAATTTTGGAAGAAAAAGTACAGACCGTATTCTCTTCCATAGACTGTTTCAAGTAATTCCAAAGCCAGCAATCTGTTCCTGGACGTGTTCTAAAGCTATTCCAATCATCCTCAAGACCAAAAACATCAAGAAACACGACTTACAGACCCACGGTTTGCACATACCATCTTGAACTTGATTTTATAATTTACGCATGATTAATCACTTTTAAGCATGGAATTGTGTTTGTATCATCATTTGGGATGTTTTGGTTTAATTAATTTTGCATTTTGATGCGTATATTGATGATCACCATTGTTAGGGTTTGCTTTTCCGTTTTAAGGTTTCTCTATACAGGTTAAATTGGGCCAAGAAAAGAACATCATGGTGCTCGTGAGATCAAAACGAATTGATCTATAGAGCTAGAATTAATTTATCATGCATCTTGTGAATTTTTTAAACTTACAGGGTTATAGCTATGGAAACGACTGTAGGTAAAAGTGTGGCCAAAAATAAAAGTTATGGGGAAGAAGACAATTAGGTGGCAGAATCCTATTGGGTGATTTGAATCACGCGCACGTTTGGGAAAGACCACTTTATTTCCTTTATATTTTATTTATATTATTATATATACAACTAACCATCCCAGCAAATTTTGTTTTCTTACTTTGTTTCTACAAATTCAATGCATCATCATCTAAAACGCCTACCATGCGCTACCACCAATTGGCCATTGGATGTATCAATAATTCAGATCCAACGCCTCAAACAATGAAGGACTATGGTGCACTCTCAGGCTGGCACAACACATGCCCATTCTTTTCTTTTCTATTTTAATTTTTTTTAATTGTTTTTCTAATTATTTTCTTTTTAAAAAAATAACACAAAAATTATTACTTTTTTATTTAATCAAAAAAATCATAAAAACATCAAAAATCTTTTTCATAAAAAACATCAAAAATCATTTTCATAAAAATATTTTGTTTCTTTAATTAATTAGTTTAATTAAATTAGGGAAATTAAATCTTATTTTTCATAATTAAAAAATAATTAGAATTAGGGTTTAATTTTGTACATAACCTAATTTTTTCTCAAAAGAAAACTAACCTAAATCTTTTTTCAATTAGATTTTTTAAGTTTCCTAAATTATTCACGCATTTAATTCGCCGTGCGCATTTTTTAATTTCCTTTTATTATTATTGCAACTGTTTCGAGGTTGTAATAGTAATTTGGGTTTAAATTCTGCCTTTTTATTTTCAGTCCTAAATAATCATGTATCTGCAAAAGCCTTGTGTGATCGGTGGATCTGGAACTGACTGTTTAACGCTGGTTTCGCGAAATGTCGCGGAAGCAAGAGTCGCCACCGTCTTTTATTTTCTCCAACATGGAAAGGACAAAAGCACAGAAAAATTCCTTATTGAGATTAGTTCTCGGTTCGGGAGGTAGATTTATAGAAATGGAAGGTGTTAGCACCCTTTCTATCCATGGTTATCCATGGGCTCTTAGATACTTGCTCATTTGTGTTTTCAAAATGTTTGTTTGCTTTTCAAAGTGAGTGGGTTTGAAAAAGTTCCGTTTAAAATTTCAGTTCGACTCTTGTATCAGTCCTCAAGAGTGTTTGAAAAGTTTTTTTTGAAAGCTTTTTGCAAAGTGTCGGTGTGAAGAGAAGTTTTTGATTTGTTTTGAATTAGAGCAAGTATCTACGAATCATCTACCTACCCTAAGGAATTAGTCTGTGTAAATGTCCTTAAGGTAGTGCCATCCCACCATTGAGAGGTAGGTAGCACCACCGTTGGAGGTGTTCGGGTCAATTCGAGGATTAGGGACAGTGTGATCACCAGAGCAATTGGAGGACACCTTAGAAGCTACCCCCATGCCATGTTCATGGACATGAGGACTTACTAAAACGTCCTCTACTCGACGACCACGTTTCGAGGGGCAAGGCAACAGTGAGGCGTACCCTAAGAGTGGTGTGTGAATTGTGTGTCATTTTCAGTTATTATTTGTCTTGTCATGCATTGGTGATCTACGCTTTGATTTTATTTGGGCATACATTCTTTCATGTGATTAACAGTTTAAAAGTGCGGAATTTAAAGTACAGAAAAATAAAAGTCCTACGCTATTACAAGGCGCGGGTCTACATCGCCAAATTAAACCAAGACCCGATTTGAATAAATAAAATGCGGAAAATAAATGTCCTAATTATCTATTACAAGGCTTTGGGGCAAATACATTACATTCATAAAAGAAATAAAAAATAAATGCGCGAAAAGAATTAAGAATCGAGTGCGAGGGCGTTGGACCCTTTAAGGAAATTGAATTGAAATTAAAAAAACTAATTAGTGACTTAATGAGAAAAGGAAGTTATTTTTTATGTTTTTGGATTTATGAAATTAAAGAGAATTAATTGGAATTAAAAGTTAAATAAAACCCTAGTTCTAAATTGTTTTTAATTTATTAAAGAAAATTGTTTAAGTTTAACCTAATTTAAACCTAATTGATTAATTACAAGTATTTACAAAAATAATTAATGGTTAATAATAATTATAATAAGAAAGGAATATTTATTTAAAAAAAAGGATCAAAATGTACTAAAAACCTATTTTTATATTTTTTAGTTATTAAGAAGTAAATAAAAAATTAAAATCCTAAATTAAAACTAAAATGATCATTAAAATTATTTACAAAATAATTAGTGAATTAAATATCAAATGAGGCATATTTTTATTTTTATGATTTTCTGATTTTTTTGTATTTTTGTATTAAAAATTCTTTTGGTGAATTAAAGAAAAAAACAATTAATTAAAAAGAATAAATAAAAGAAAAGAAAAGAGAGAAAGAAATGCAAACATGGGGGGATGGTTGATCCAAATTGAGGAGGTTTATTTGCAGCAATTAGGCCCATTGAATGAGGCCTTTTTGACTTTCCAGACTTGCGTGTGGAGGTGTTGACTGGTGTCCATGGTGGACTGCTTGTGATGGCCACTGGATTGGTCTTCAGGGACATGTGGCGTGCCAAGGCGTTGGGTGCATGGTGGATCACTGAAGGGCACGCTGCGTAGGAACAGATTAGAGAAAAAATTATGAAATATGCAAGGGGACCTGGGAATCGAACCCAGGTCCCAGTACCTGTAGTACACGTCTGCTGCCAAGTGAACTAACGCGTTTGTTTGTAAGGTTGGTGACACATGAATAACATAACACAAAACAAACATTAGTGATATACAACACAAAAAACACGCTGAAAATTTGAACGTCCCAATCATGCTATGCCACGCAAGCTTCTTCCTCGTTTGTCCTGAAAAATAAGAAACAAATAACGGCGGTTTTAAACCCCCACTAAACAAGACCATGAAAAATAGCGATTAAGCACTGGGCAAAGATAAATTGGGCGCGATGGTATAGTTAAATTCGTCTGGAGTTTCTGAGTCCAATGGCATAGGTTTGATTGACTAATTTTGCCTTATGCGTAAAACCCCAAATCTGGAGCTTTGAAACCCTAGGCATCGTTCATGGTAACTTTCCATACATGCAAGCATTCTTCAATTAAATGGTGTCATTAGCTTCAGAATCATCATATTAGTATAAATCAAACACTAAAACATATGGAAAATGCATGCAAATTCAAATACGATTAAGGAAATTTTCATGAACAGGGCAACTGTGTTCTACCACTTCTTCGAGTATGGAGGCTTGTCTTTGATTGGAAAAGATTCCTGGTATGGTCAGGAGTGTAGTGGAATGGTTCTTTTGCTTTGAAACGTGCTCTAGCTGTCAAAACAGTTTCAAGGTTTTTTCTTAGAAAAATGCAAAGTGGTTCTTTGGTTTGAGGCGCAGCTTGCTTCTCTTCTAATTAGGGTTGCAATGTCCACATATATGTCAATGAATTAGGGTAAAAAGATCAAGCCCAAAGCCTTGTTTTAATGCTTTTCAAGTTTGTGATTTTCCATGATTTTTTCAATCTTTTTCATACCTTTCTTATGCCAATTATTGAAGATTCTTGCCTTTTTGGGTATGCACGAAATATTGAGGTCATGATGAGTGGATATGCTGCACAAAAAGGTTTGGAAAACATGATTTGCTATTTTTGTCATATTTTATTTTAATTAAATGAACTAATAATAATAATAATTCAAATAATTAATCAAAAATGATAAAAATAACTCCCTTTAAAGTCAATGGGTCGTGCATAGCTTTTGGGTGATGATTCTTGGAAGAAATTGAGGCCCATTAGCAATTTTGAGGCATTTGAAGCAAAGTTGACTTTTCAAAATTCCCAAATATTTCCCAACTTCCACAAGGCATATCTTGCTCACTTTTTAAGCTTTGATCATGTTCTTAGACATTTTGGAAAGGTCTTGAAGTCCTCTAACCAATGCCTTTGGTCCCATGTCATTTTGATTTACCAATCTTATGTTATGGTCTTTGACTTAAAGTGCCTTTTTGTTGACTTTTGAAAATGACCTATAATGTTGAGATTGATAACTTTTTGTGAGAGCATTTCTTGGACTTGAAGTGTGAAGATGAGTTTTAGGAAATATCATTCTCTTCAAAATGAGCTTTGGATGGAATTTTTCTGATAAACCATGTGGAAGTTATGCCCTGGTCAAGTTACAGTTAACTTTTTCAACTGTCCAAAAATAGAAACTTTTGCATCTTGAGACTTTTTGAGCCATGCCTTGAGAATCATGATCAAGAATTGATCAAATGATGTTTGTGGCTTCAAAATAAGATGTTGACCAAAAATTTGGACTTTTGACTGTCAAATGACCATTTTGCCCCTGTAGTTGACTGTTGAGCAATTAGGGTTTTTGACTGTGCAATCTTGTGCTGTGAGTCTTGAAACTTGACATGAGGATGCTTGACAATGTTTATAGGCATGTGGGACTTGTTTGGACCCTTGGAAACTTCAATTTCTTTGCCAGAACCAAAACCCTAGTTTTTGACTGTTTAGGAGGCAATTGGATTGTGCAACCCTTGGGAGATTTTGAAGCATGCTCTTTGCAAATCTTGAAGAATATGGGAGGGCAAATTTTGGGGTACAACAGTTGCCCCTGTTCAATCTTCTTATACCTGAGGATGTAGATTGGCTGGCGTGCCTTTCGTAATCCGAAGGTGGAAGATGATTGAACACTAGAGTGCCCAGAAATTTGCGCTCACATAGTAGTGTGATGGTGGGGATGGGCTTATGGATGCCATTTGGAGATTAGTGGATAGGAGGATGGGCTTATAGATGCCATGTTGAGAGGTGATGATGAATAGGTGGATGGGCTTATAGATGCCATCTGGGTGTTGATCGCGTAAGATTTTCCTTAGCGAGAACTTGCGTACCTGAAAAAGAAAATGATTACCTGGCCTGTTACAGGAGTTGGTCTTCAAACTCTTTATATAGACGCACCCTGGTTGGTTACAGGAATCGGGTCTGGAGCTTCAAACGGTGATGAATGAATCAGGGATGGTTACTACCTCAACGGAACGATGAGAGAACCTTGGGCGATTACTACCTCAACAGTAACGATGAGAGAATCTGGGGCGATTACTACCTCAACAGTAACGATGAGAGAATCTGGGGAGATTACTACCTCAACAGTAACGATGAGAGAATCTGGGGCGATTACTACCTCAAAAGTAACGATGAGAGAATCTGGGGCGATTACTACCTCAACAGTAACGATGAGAGAATCTGGGGAGATTACTACCTCAACAGTAACAATGAGAGAATCTGGGGCGATTACTACCTCAACAGTAACGATGAGAGAATCTTGGATGTCTTCTACTGAGTCTTCATCAGGAAAATCTTTAGGAATCGATTTAACTGGACCTGAGAAGGCCTTTGACTGGGTCGGCATCAGAAAAATCTTTAGGAGTCGATTTAACTGAACCAGGCAAGGTCTTGGAATCTTCAACTGGATAAGAATCAGGGAGATCTTAGGGTCGATCTGACTGAACCAGAGAAGGCCTTTGACTGGATAAGAATCAGAAAAATATTTAGGAATCTATTTAACTGAACCAGGCAAGGTCTTGGAATCTTCAACTGGAATAAGAATCAGGGAGATCTTAGGGTCGATCTGACTGAACCAGAGAAGGCCTTTGACTGGATAAGAATCAGAAAAATCTTTAGGAGTCGATTTAACTGAACCAGACAAGGTCTTGGAATAACTTTGACCGGATAAGAATCAGAAAAATCTTAGAATCGATTTAACTGAACCAGACTAAAGTCTTGGAATATCTTCAACTGGAATAAGAATCAGGGAGATCTTAGGGTCGATCTGACTGAACCAGAGAAGGCCTTTGACTGGATAAGAATCAGAAAAATCTTTAGGAATCGATTTAACTGAACCGGACAAGGTCTTGAAATCTTCAACTGGAATAAGAATCAGGAAGATCTTAGGGTCGATTTGACTGAACCAGAGAAACCTTGGGTTAACTTTGACTGGATAAGAATCAGAAAAATCTTAGGGTCGATTTAACTGAACCAGACTAAAGTCTTGGAATATAGCTAAGAACTTAACTAGATCTTTCCTAAAAGGTAAAGGTCAGTCATATGCAATGCATGATATGAATCAAGCAATGATGTTCTCAACGTAAATGAGATTGTACGATATGATGCGTTTATGCGTGTATCATGATGTATGGAAATGCGATGTTTATGAATGTATGTTTTTGTTTAGGAAAGTAAATCCTTGATGGGTGCCGGGAAGTCACATCCTGGGCTGATGTTAGAGAATAG
Source organism: Vicia faba (assembly GCA_948472305.1). NCBI lineage: Eukaryota > Viridiplantae > Streptophyta > Magnoliopsida > Fabales > Fabaceae > Vicia > Vicia faba. Next base: position 1,571,960,830 of record OX451736.1, on the reverse strand, counting down.
TGCTTTGTTGTTTCCGCTGGGGATGATAGTTGCAAGAATACCGGTAGGAGAAGATAACTCCGTTGGGGAATAAACTTGGCGAATGGATTACTCTGCGGGGAGAAAAATATTCTAGCGATCTTGCTGGGGAACAATACTCTGTGGGAGGAGAGGTACCTTGTTGGGATGTTGATGGTAACTTCGCTGGGGATACCATTGTTATGTTGGAAGTGTTAATAGACTTCGCTGGGGAGTAAGAAGACTTCGCCGAGGACGATCTTTCTGTGGCTTTTGGCTGAGGATAACCCAGTTATATCCTGGTAGGGAAATAACCTTTGAATAAAGCCGGGGGACGCGTTCGTGCTCTGCGGGGGGAAAGCTTCCAGAATCTACTGGGGATAAGCTTCCTGCCGGGGAGATAGATTCAAACTTTCCTGGGGAAATCTGGATTGGACTCTCCTGGGGAAATTCTTGAGATATATTGGGGGAGTGGCTCCACTGAGTGTCTGATATACCGGCGGGGAACAGTTTTAGACCAAGACTGTCGGGGATGCTCGTTAAGAATATATGTATGATGTGCTGGGGAATGTTGAGATCTGCTGGAGGATACCCAACTTCCTTGAGGCTGACAGGATAATTCTGCTTGGGGAGAGTGCATTGACTTGCTGGCTCACTCTCTAGGGAGTTAAGATATACTGGTTATGTTCTTCAGCTGAACTCACCTTGATACCTTGGCGGACAGAGCAATTAGATCGTTTGGACAACTCATCATTGCCCCTGTTTCTGAAGTGGGAGAGGAAGACCTGTGAGGTGCTGATAGTTTGTTGATGGACAAACCTACTTCTGGTAAGCAGGTGACAAGATGACAGGACATAGTCGTACGCTTAAATCCCTGATTTTTTCTTGGACCGCCCTTTCGGGTTTTCAGTCCACCAGGATACCCATTTCTTCCCAAGCCGCCTTTTCAGGTTTTCGACTTGTCGGGTGTACAGATTTTTTTCATTTCATCCCTCATTTTGCCTGAACCCTTTTGGTTCGCCGGGAAGCCCTTATTTTTGCCTAGGTGTGTCAACCTAGCGGGTCTTTGATTATGCGTAGTATCTTTTTTGACTATGTCCATGCTCTCAGTATGTAGGGACTTGCCCATGTTAGAAGTGTTTTGCCATGCCACCAGAAGGTGTTTGATCAGGCAAGATCCGTTGCTGGAATTCCCCCAAGTGACTCATGCGGAGATTTGTCCCAGGCTATTTGGCATTTGAGAGATTCTTTGAATCTTGACTTAACTGCCCCAGATGATGAACAATGATCAGGCCATGCCCCTTGATTGGAGGTGTTTTTGTTCATTAGGCATTCGTCGTGCGAATTTCTATGTTGTTCAAACAAAAAGTCATATGCAAACAAAGTTATGTTAAAAATGCAAAGTTTATGTCTGTCTTGAAGATTTTGAAAATGCATTCTTTTTTTCATAAAAACAAGTGAGTTTTTTGTAAACAGTGATGTCAACTCGTTATTTTACCCCAAGCCTTAAGGAGTCAGGATACCTTTCGTACAGTATGCTTTCGAACTAACCCATGCTTCAGCTAGGACTTTTGAGGGTTATAACGTGGCCTGGTTCACGGTTTAAGAAACAAAGGATAAAGGCTCAAATTATTTGTACCCACCCGCTCTTCGTGATGTTCTTCAAACCTAAACTCAGCTGATCGTGCGTTAGACCTTGTTTGAGTCTTTGTCCTGATGTTCCAATGATGGTTCAGATATTGATGATTTATTCTGAATAGGCAGTCATTTTTTGTCTTTGTTGAGGATTTGTATGACCTCTTTCTTTTTGATTTTGCTATCCCTAAATTTTGCCTGAACTGTTTCTTTTGTGATTACAGTCAGCGGGATGCCCCAGTTTTGTAAGTCTCCTTCATAGGTTTTGACTTATTAGGTTTTTATTTTTGAGATATAATGACTGCATATCCTTATGATTATTCGGCATCATCATTGTCTTCTTTTTTTTTTGTAAGGGCCTCTTTGGTGCCATTTGTTATGCACTTGGATCAACTGAGAGAACTACCCTGCCCCAGGTTATGATAAAGGGTTTTAATTTTCGAAAAGAAAAAACTCCTACTTCTTTGGCTCAGAGGGGTTGACGAGGGATTATCTTCCTTATAACTCCAGTGTTTAGGATTTGAAACAATGCATGTACCTCATCAGCGGGGTCTGTTCAAAAGCATACTGTAAAGATCGTGGTATCGTTTTCGTCATCCTCCCTCAAGAGGTTTAGAATTATTAATTGAGAATTGATCATCACAAAAATATGAAAACAGTTTTCATATAGCGAACGCGAATATATAGATTCAAAAACAGACATGTGCGATGCATTGATAAAATAGCAAAGTTTGCTATGACAATAATTGTTTGAACAATCAAAAGAAAATTACAACTCGAAAAATTCTAATGAACAAAAATCCTCTAGTTTGAACTAGCCATTTCTTAGCAGAATATTTTCATCTCGCCATCTGGCATGAAATCCAGCACCCCTTCGTCAATCAAGTCCTGGATTTTGTTCTTCAAGGTCCAACATTCGTCTGTAGCATGCTCCGGGCTGTCTGAATGATAAGCGCAGCGGGTGTCGGGGTTATACCTCGAAGGTGTCCTATTGGGATTCTTAGGAGGGTCCTTTAGAGTGATCAAATTGACCTCCAGCAAGCGCTTCAGTATAAAGGATGATGGTATATCAGTCTCCGAGAAATGTCTTCCAGGCGCATATCGTTTACGCTGACTACCCTATTGAGGCTGGGCTCGTGACCCTGAAGCAAGCTGAGGAGATTTTCCTTTGTCTTCTTGCCCCGCATGTGGTTGAATGATGGCTGGAACTTCAACCTTGGCTGTTTTCCCCACTGGATTATTTTGAAGCAGCTTGGTGACGAGGACCCGGAGCTCTTCTTGTTTTTTAGCTAAGTCCTGAATGAGAGTCATTTGGCCCATCAACTGCCCCATCATTTGGATCTTCATGGTTGCCAACTCAATTTGTAGACCTTCTAGCTGATTGTTCCTGATGCCCCCTGCATTCCCTAAGGTCAAATTCCTGGTGAGGAGAGTCTTTATTTCTTCTTGTCCCTGGGATAGGTTCAAGAACATTTCTCGCAGTTGGGCGTTCTGAGTCCGGAGATCTTGGTTGTCCGGTTGGAAAGCCATTGCTGAAATAAACAGCGAAGATGGTGAGTGACCTGTCAAGAGGGTACCTGTAATGCAATGATATGTATGATATGTATGCAATGTTTTCAAGGACCTCGCGGGGTAAACAAGAGGATTGTTAGCATTTGAATTTGTAGCTTGATTGAAGGAATTCCATGTTGCTGAGAATCCTTCTTCAAGGATCGAGGCTCACCATATCTAGTGGGTCATAGCCCCTGACAACCTTGTCTAGAGGAAAATAAATCCTCTTTGCCCCTTGCTGGGATAGTTGATTCATCGTGACCTGCATCACAAGCCCTTGAGGTCCTTGAAACGGATTAGTCCTTATGCGAGATGTATGCAATGGTATGATGTTATGCTATGCATGGGGTAATGTAGGTGAACCCTGTTATGAGTCCCAATTAAGGACTGTAAACAAAACCTGCAAGAAACTCAGTAAACCCTGTTATGAGTCCCAATTAAGGACTATAAACAAAACCTGCAAGAAACTCAAGTGTCAGATGACAAGCATGCAAGTAGTCAAGTTGGAAGGCACACAAGTCACACAAGAGAAGCCCTTAGAGTTTAGGCCAGCATGGGGTCTGGGTATTACCCTCTTGAAGTTGGTGGGCTCAACCTGTCCTATTAGAAGAAATCGGGTTCTAAGGGTCCCAATATCAATGGATTGCTTTCATTGTTCATCGTTTCGATTTAGCCACTGAACTGGCGACCGAAATATTCCAGGAAAGCAACCCTCAATTGAGTGTAGTATCGAGTATCAACCAACCTCGGACTACACCAAAGTCAGTTATCTCACTACCCTAAAGAGGCCAAGATAGTTCAATTAAGGTTCCTAAGGTCAGTTGATGCTTCACGACACCACATGGAGGCCTCGTACTCTCCTTGACTGAACTCAAGGGTTAACGGTATACACCAAAGTGCCACATCAACGTAGCAGACTGCTTCAACCATGTCGGTATACCCCGCACAGTTCCCTCACAGCCTTGTTGCTACTTTCTAAGAAGGTATCCCCCAGATCCGGGTTAGGATCTATAGAACTCCCAAGACAGTACCCACAATTTAAAACAAGCAATTCAAAGCAATTGAAAACACAAGTGATCTTAGTCCTAAGGTACACCTCACTTTATAAGTTTCCCCAGCAGAGTCGCCAGTTCTGTGATCGGTGGATCTGGAACTGACTGTTTAACGCTGGTTTCGCAAAATGTCGTGGAAGCAAGAGTCGCCACCGTCTTTTATTTTCTCCAACATGGAAAGGACAAAAGCATGGAAAAATTCCTTATTAAGATTAGTTCTCAGTTCGGGAGGTAGATTTATAGAAAGGGAAGGTGTTAGCACCCTTTCTATCCATGGTTATCCATGGGCTCTTAGATACTTGCTCATTTGTGTTTTCAAAATGTTTGTTTGCTTTTCAAAGTGAGTGGGTTTGAAAAAGTTCCATTTAAAATTTCAGTTCGACTCTTGTATCAGTCCTCAAGAGTGTTTGAAAAGTTGTTTTTGAAAGCTTTTTGCAAAGTGTCGGTGTGAAGAGAAGTTTTTGATTTGTTTTGAATTAGAGCAAGTATCTACGAATCATCTACCTACCCTAAGGAATTAGTTTGTGTAAATGTCCTTAAGGTAGTGCCATCCCACCATTGAGAGGTAGGTAGCACCACCGTTGGAGGTGTTCGGGTCAATTCGAGGATTAGGGACAGTGTGATCACCAGAGCAATAGGAGGACACCTTAGAAGCTACCCCCATGCCATGTTCATGGACATGAGGACTTACTAAAACGTCCTCTACTCGACGACCACGTTTCGAGGGGCAAGGCAACAGTGAGGCGTACCCTAAGAGTGGTGTGTGAATTGTGTGTCATTTTCAGTTATTATTTGTCTTGTCATGCATTGGTGATCTACGCTTTGATTTTATTTGGGCATACATTCTTTCATGTGATTAACAGTTTAAAAGTGCGGAATTTAAAGTACAGAAAAATAAAAGTCCTACGCTATTACAAGGCGCGGGT